>CABFVX010000081.1:261148-343728 GCA_902151425.1 Timema shepardi
CAACTAAATTTGGGGTAAGACTAAAAAAAAAAGGAAGAGTAGTAGGCCTATTCAGGCTGTTGCAGGGAAATGTAGTGTAAAATTGAGGAAGAAAAAAGATAGGGCTAGAAAGAAGGGCAAAGTAAGGGTATGTCGGAACCCTTTACATGAGTACGCTCATTAACTAATAATCCTACTTCCTTTGCTCTTCACTGTGGTGGATACTGACTCCTTATTCTTCGCTCATATCCGCAGCAGAATCTCGCCGCAAAAATTACATTTACTTAAAGCGAGAATCTTCCAGCCAAGCGTGTACAGTCTGTTTTATGAAAATAATATAACTTTCTTGTGAAAAAGAAGATTGTACCACATCTAGTCTTCAAAGAATCTTTTAAATTATTCATATATATATATATATATATATATAAATCATTCTCAAGCATTCACAACAGTTAAATGTATTATTAAAAAATTAGTTGCTTAAATCAAAATCTGTCAAAAGTTAGAGCTGCAAAATATGTACCAAATCTTATAAATTGAAAGCTAGAATGAAGCAACTTTCGGTAGATTGATTATAAATAAGTAGTTACCATTATTTACGCTTCAAAAACATGAAAACAATGAACAATATTAATAATACGAGTAGAAAAGTGATACATACCTATTATGAATTCAAACATGTGTTCAAGGTGTTTATAAGTCTACGTTTAATTCGAGGGTTCGCTATGAAATATTACTTTGACATTTTTTTGGTGGTTTTATTATTAAGATATAAAGTTAAATTATTTATTATTCTGTACATATTATTAGACTTTGGCTAGTGAGCATATAACTGCTATAGTTAACACTGTATATAGTATTATATTTTCAAGCAGGACAACGTGTCTCAATTGGTAACAAATATTATTTTAGATGCAATGATCCAGGTTGAATTCTTAGCTAGTGTAAGCAAAGTGTCCTATTCGTAGATTCAGCCCCTAGTATTTAGCATCACAGGTGGCCCTATTCTTAGGAACAACAGTGGCCAGGCCCCACAAAATAAATCTAAATTTTTTAACATAACAAATCATTAATATTAATTAGATTACTATTATCTACACGCAGTTAATTATTGGATTCATTATACAGTGATCCAGTCAAGATTATTATTCGCTTCAAATGTCACGCGAAGACTGTACCAGCGCTCTAGTTACTGAATATAGAAGCTGACGCGGGTCAACTATGACAAGCCCTCTCAAAAATGCCATACACAGTGTGCAATGTTTCTTAAGGTCAATAAACCCTATCATTCTGGCATGAGCTCTACACTACTGAATGGGGCCAGTTAAAGAGGTCCAGCTATTCGATAAATATGGTATATATATTATGTTTTTGCGTTTATGTTTCTGTAATTAGTATGTTTTAACATCCGAGAAGTAAGACGACGTGTGAAAAAGATTAGATAAAATTCATCAATTAAATTTTTGTATTAAAAAACTCAGTTTAATTGATTAAAACTGCAATACAAACTTGAAATTAAATCGTTTGGAATACATCAGCACACAATTGTGGTAAACTGTGAGTGGAGAAAAACAGTGCTAATTTTGTTTTTATTGTTTATTATTTGGTGGGTAGGGGTTGTGGACAGCGGTAGGCTGTAATGATCTTAAACATTTAATCAAAATAATTAAAAAATATAAGAAATGTGCAATTCATTTGGAAAATGCATGAAAGATTAAAATATTTAGAACAGTAAATATAGCATCACTGATAGATTCCACGGTCAAAATTTCAGTTTAAAACAGAATAAACAGATGTAAAAATTAGACATATCCTAGGCGGATTTATAGAATTATTAAACTACTATGGTACGCCTACTCATGAACTGGCACTAAGAAAGAGACATGCCCAACTTTTGTACAATTAATGTAATCACTTGGTAATTTTAAATCAAAACCTCCCTTTTTATTATTTTTGTTTGTTTAGTGATTTTTAAAAACTAGGAAAACTTAAATTAATTTAATTTAATATGTTAACACGCGGTGAGAAAAAAAACTCCATTAAAGGTAATCTTTGACCTGGCCTCACCAAAAAGAAAGATCACGCTCCACCACTGCTAGCACAACTATGATATACATAACTACCATACGCATGTGACGTGGAGTGTTCGGACTATTCAGATATTTACACTAATAGGATAGGTTTTAGTAAGGTATAGCTTATAATAAATGTACCCGCACTTGTGAAGCGTAAGACCAATCTCAGAACACCCAACCGGATTCTAAACCTCGTACTTTTGTCACGAGCAATCCAGTATATTTCCATAGAAACGCCTTAGACAAGGAATAGAAGACTTGTGGCCTTTTCGCATATTATATCTATTCATTCATTAAAAACTAAGAGTATAACACACCCAAAATCAAATTTTATTCCTACAAAATAATAAAATTAATTGTTCTATTAGCTGTTGAGATGTTTAGTTTCAAGAACTATATACTTGAGTGGTTTTCTATTAGATTTTATAATCCTTATTACATGCGGGTCTATATTTTTTACTATGCTTAAAAAAGAACCAAAGTCCATGGAGGACAAAGCCAAGAAATAGTGAATAAACAGTGTTTGTTAAATATTTAATAGTGTTTTTTTAAGGTTCTTCTAATAATATATAAAGATAGGAGAAAATATATCCTAGTTAAATAAAAAGGGAAATAAATGGTACGGAACTCCACACGAACTTTCTCACTCCATGTTTTAAAAATTAATATATTTACTCAAAACTCATAATATATGTGAAACGAAATAATATATACTAGCAATCCCGAGCAAGAATTTAGCTATACTAATATAAAACATTTTTTGAATCTCTGTTTTAAATTTTATAATTTTATTTTTAAAGAATTAAAGTCCTCATCTGTATATTTGAAATAATAAGAAAGATCAATATTGGGTGCACAAGGGTCAAACTTCGTACAAAACTTTCGCCTTTCAGTTAAAATTTTTGACATTTCATTAGGGGTTGCACATACTAAGGCTATCGCATTGTTATTAAAGTCCTCATTTAAAATTTAGATCAATAAAAAATGTATTTATTGATTTGATTCTAAAATGAAGGAAATAGATAAGTGTTGTACAAACATTTATCTTAAGAAGTTAAAGGAAAAACAGCATAAACTTTTAGAGACTTACTTGTATTTAATTACTCTATGGTATTAGATAATTATTGCATTAAAACTTAAGTAATATCTCTCCACAACTAAAGCTCACAAAATTGTGTTAATATATTGCCAATATCATAGAAACTATTGATTTTATAAAAATATACTTCCAGTAAAAGTTTTTTTTATTTTTAATAGTACTACAATGTTGTAATGATAAGATAATTATTATCTCAAATAGCTGTGGAGATGCGGATATTTCCGCTTCTATAAAGTGCCCTAAAATTAATTTTCATGGGAAAATAAAATAGCCAGTTTATTTTTTATCTATAATTTTAATCAATGCCTAAATACGAATTTTATAAAATCAATTTTTTCTTGTTTCGCTCTTTATTACTCTACTCTTAAAATTTTAGGGTTAAAAAGACACACAGAAAGACGGTAATACAAAAAACACTTTTTAGGTTCGGGGGGTCATGAAACGTCGACAAACATCAACATCCATCAACATCTAGATTTTTTTTACTGTCGCCATACTTTAACTTTAGTGTTCGAAAAGTTATATATGTATTTGCGCAGGCCTATAGCTTGAAAATTATTGATTTTATAACATTTACATATGTTTCAAATAATATATGTTTATTATTTATAGATATACATATTTGCAATGATAAATAATTTCATATCTCAAGAGTTACAGACACATAATAAAAAATTAAAATTTATACATCAGACGGGAATCCTTAAAGTAATTTTGTTTATAATATTGATCAATGCTTGGAGCAAATTTTGATAAAAATCGATTTTTTATCTTTTCTCGCTTATAAAATAAACTACCCTTAATTTTAGAGTTAGATATCCAATCCCAAAAATCCCTTGGGGCAACCCTATGAAAACACTAGATACTGAGTCTTAGCCCGATAGACAAAATAGTTTAGGCTCTACTCCGTTACAGACAGACGGACAGACAGACGGACGGAATAGAAAAAACCCTTTTTCTAATTTTGTGGATCATGAAACGTCAAAATTCTTCAAAATCTCGAGATAAAGTATTGTGATCGTCAAAAAAATCTATCTAAATGTAATTTAGCGAGAAAGTAAAAAGATGTGTATTTTACTGTCCTCGTGTTTAAATATGACTGCTGTGTACTGGGTGGGGAAAGTAATAATCAAATTCCTTCAAGTGGTGCTAGCTTTCTATTCTCTTTACATTTGGTTATGTTGTAATTTACGTAGGCATCCATCTTGATACATTTAGTTGCTAAATTATGCTCTTAGTTTATTTATTCTGGCTGGTTTCTGACAAAAGTTTTATTAAATTGGTGACCTGGTGGTCTAGGGGTAAGGTGTCAGACTTCTATGCTGGCGGCCGAGGTTCGATCCTCGGTCCCGGCAAAGATTTATCTGATTACCAAACCCTTCCTTCACCTCTGACAAGACATCTTGTGAATGTGAGGAATGCCAGGTCTCCACCGTGGTTCGGATTCCACGTTAAACTGTAGGTCCTCCATTTCATCTCACAATCACCCTACCATTACACATTAGCGTAAGTGCGTATAACCCGAACGGGTAGTAAGACGCGGTGCTAATAATAATAATAATAATAATAATAATAATAATAATAATAATTTATTAAATTCTAAAAGTTTCCGTTGACTTTACACCCATATAATAAAATTATATTCCATCCAACTTAATTTACTATGATGCAATAAACTATATATATATATATATATTACGGGCATAAGCATATGTATAATACCTGCCAAGTTAGTATCATGGTAAAAAGCGTCTAAATCGTTATTTATACTAGATTTCTGGTGACAAGGAGGTTGAGGTTAAAAATCCCTGGTATGTGTACTGAAAGTGACTTTTCCTTAATTGGTTTAGCACTCTCTCTCCACGCCCATGTGGGCACATTTACTCAATATTCTATCACTCTCACCCTTATCCTATTGGAGCAATTAAAGGCGCTTTCTTCTGTGGCCCCATTGTCTAAGGCGTCACTCTCACAATAGACTAGACTGCTTGTGACAGGAATATTGGGGTTCGAATCCCATTCCATTGTTATTTTCCTAAATGGTGTTTCACTCTTACTCCACGTAAATGCGGGTACACTTAATCTAAATTCAACTTACTTCATCTCTTACACACTAGCGTAATAAGTACATATGCGTGTAACCTGAACAGTTAGTAAGACGCAGTGCTAATAAAAATTAAAAGTGGGTAGCCAAAACGGCTAGCAAAATGCGGTTAAAAACTAAGATTAAACATAGATAAGTATATAAATGAACATTAAAAAGTTTTACGCAACCAATGAAAATTAATAGTTTCTACTCATATAGGTCTAGTTGTCCGCCTCAGCCACAAGTACATGTACGTACAGTCTAGTTTTATTATTATTATTATTATTACTAGCCCCGCGTCTTACTACCCGTTCGGGTTATACGCACTTACGCTCATGTGTATTGATAGGGTGATTGTGAGATGATATGGAGTAGCTACAGTTTAACGTGGGATCCAAACCACGGTGGAGGCCTGGCACTCAGATAAATCTATACCGGGACCAAGGATTGAACCCCGGATTCCCAACACAGAATTCTGACACCTTAACCTAGACTACCAGGTCACTCTAATTTTAATAGAAGTGACCTGGTCTGATGACTATAAAAGCTACCAGAGGTATTTTCACCTCCATACATGTCGTGTTAAATGACCTATAGCTGTCACATTTGATAGATATTATCAATACCTATAAAACAACAATCATATTGTAAAATATTATTGCTTACAGCAAAGAAAAATGTTTGTATTTTCCTGAAATTTATTCATATTAAAATTCTTCTATAGAAGATAAGTTCTAAGATATCAATATAGTCCATTGTTGCACCAAACACATGAAATTCAAAGAAAACAAACCTCACCGCTATGAGGTAGAAGAGAAACCTCAACAGCAAGATGTTTTGTAATCAGGTTGGCAGAACTGTGAAGTCTAGCTTTGCAAGACGCTCCCTACTTGTTGCTAAGAGTATAATATTCACTAAATTAGAGCTAATATCATGTAACAAACTTCTCAACAAGCTGAATTCAAATAATAGACACACTAGATATGAAATAATTGTCCTCAAGTTGCCTTCAAATGATAAACAATAAGCCGCATTCGATAATTATAGAAAAACAATAAATGACAGTCTTGTCAAGGGCTGAATTCAAATGAAAGAGACACAATCGACCACAGACTTCTAAAAGTCATTCAAATTATGTAAAAAACCATCAGGTATTTTTTTCTCTCACACGGTTCTCACATTGTTAGTCATGCAGTCTAAGGTGTCAGGTTTTCAAGAAACCAGATTGCCAGTGAGGGGTGGATCAGAGTTCAACTCTTTGCCGGGTATGATGAGTGGTTTACCAAAAGTGATTTATCATCATGGTTTTATCATTCTATCTCTGTGCGAATGCAGGTGCATTTCCTTCGGGTTTACTGGTGATCGCATTCAAATCCCGAGCGAGAAAACTGAAAATGGGGTTTTCTACATTTTATTTATCACTACGGTTTTCCTGTTTACTCTCAACGCTAATGTGGGTGCATTTTCCTTAAACAACCTTGCTTATCCACACGCCTTAGGTTTATCTGTTAATAAAGATGGAGTTAATCTTGATAATTAGAAAAAATAACCACATTTTAATACTAATAAAACGAAAAAAATTATGTGGTGTTGGTACAAGTTTGTTAGAATGGTTTTTCTTTCCAAAGGCTTCAGTCTCAACCAGAACAGAGTGTACACAACATATTACAGTAGAGCCAGCTTTCCCCGAGGCATCAAAGAGAGCCTTGTGACTCTTGTTTAAACCATTGCTTCAAAACCCAAGATAGTGAAGCTGTATAAATTTGTCGCCATATGCTTTGTTGCTCTTGCTAGTTCTAGCTCTTCTAGACCTGAAACCTTCCTTGCCTTTACAAACATACCGACGTACATAATAACACTTAATTCGAGTGGCTTCTACCCCTGTACGAGAGCAACCAGCAGTGTAGTTACAGGTTAGGCAACTAAACAAAGTGACTGAATAATTCTTGAGAGGTTGATACATTTCCAAGGGACATTTTTTTGATCTCATACTGAGCCTAAAATGTTTATGTATGTCTTCATTTGGTAATCACACACAAACTATAGGCGTTAGGTTTGAATGATACTGTTTTAGGTTAGGTCAATTTATAAAAAATGTTTAAAAAGAGTTAGCGTTAAAGACGTTTTTTAACATGTTATTTCATTAAACACAATAAACTTTAGAAAACCCCATTCAAACGAGTAATATTAAATAATGGAACCCATAACGATGGATACATGGACAAAGGAGTCATGCTTGAAAAATATTGGATTTTACAGACGATACCAAGGTTCAAATCCAAGTGGGGGTGATTTTTTTCGTAATATTTACATAATTTAAATATTAGTTTATGTAGTTAGGAGTGTTTTTTTTATGTGAGAACTTATTTGAAATATTGTTTTGTGAATATTTTGCACTTAGTAACCTAACGTAAAGTAAATTTCAACTAAAAAGAGCATATGTCGATTTGAAAGATCGTTGGGGTAGGGGTAATAAACAAACTAAAATAAACTTAATGTAATTTTAATCTCAGTTTAAAAATAGTTTTCCCACTGTTTTGACCACAAAATATCTGAAGGCAAATCGTTTAGTTTAATTAATAACCTGCATCGGTGGACACGCAGACTAAATGTCAGCAGCACCTAATTTTTTAATCGGTGAGTGGGTCCTGTTCGAATCCCGGCCAAATGTTTTTAGAGTGTCTTTAATAAATTTCCTCCAAGAAAATGTGGGTTTATTTCCTTTCAAATCCAACCTTTATAATTCCTACCAAAATTAATGTATTTGAATGTGGTAGGTTCAGTATAGAAATTAAGATGTGCTAAGAAAAATAAAAAAAATAATGCTTGAAAAATATTTACCCCCTAAAAATATAATTTAAATAATCAACTTTTGTTTACATTTTGATAATAAATGTATGGTGTACAAAAGGGAGAAGTTTCACCTTGGTGGTGGTCCTTCCATCATTTCGGGAGCAGTGAGTGAGAGAGAAAGAACAATAGAGAGAGAGGGTGTCCGTAGAGAACGGGGGTGAGCTCATTAAAATGTTACATTTTAATTAAATCGAGCGGATCTGTGGGCGAACTGCATCGGGCGTTTTTTTTTTTGTATGCAGTGAAGTGATGGTAGTGTTTGCGTGTTGTGGTGTATAATATAGAGGTGTGTAGTACATATGTGGGATACAGCAATCACTTAACACACGGTCACACAAACTGAAGAGACGGTGAGAGAAAAGGATGGGGAAAAGATAATTGTGCTTAACAAGCTGTCATATGATTCGTTAGTTATCAAGTCAGACGTAATTTAGGCGAGAGTTGAACATAATCGCGTAATTGTGGCCGTTATGGTTTATTTTATTTTATTTTATTTTATTTGTTTTAGTAGAAATAAAACATAATATTGAAAATGATTATTTTTATTAAGGTATTTAATATGAACTTTATACGCACACATATTAAATTTGCACACGACTTACGAACTAACTTAACTAAGTCCTCACAGCTTCTACACACACAGCACTCGCGTTTAGCTATTTTATAATTGGATCACAAGACCAATTCGTATTTGAATTGTAAATATCTTATTTAGCACCACCTAGAATCAAATAAAGGAACACCCTGGCACCCTAGGCACTGTAAAGGGCGTAAGGATCTACCTAGTATGTACTTACAACTTTTATTTATCACTCCGTCTTACTCCACATTCGGGCTAGAATCCTGTATGCTAATTAGACTCTAAATGCACTAGGGATTATAAAGATTGAATTTAGAGTAAGTGTACCCGCATTTGCGAGGATGGAGAGTGGAAAACCATATTGGTAAAACCAATCTGGTTACACCCAACCGGGATCAAATCCCGATCTCCCTCTCATCGGCAGTCTTGTCCATTGTGAGAGTGACGCCTTAGACCATGAAGCCACTGAAGTGAGTTTGTCACTAGATTAGGTAATTATTATTTTCTATAGTTTTTCTACCACATTTTACTACTCATCCAGGTTATATAAGTATTTCTAATCAGATCAATAATACCTGATTTAGTGGTCACATGGTCCAAGGTGTCATTCTCATGTTATACCAAACTTCCAACATCAGGGAAGTCAGCTTTTGAAACCCGGCTGGGTGTACTGAGGGATATTTTCCCTAAATGGTTTACTATTATCCCGCCAAGTAAATGTGTGTACACTTCCTCTGAATTCAACCTTAATCATCCTCAAGTCATTAGCGTAATTAGTGCATATGCATAAAACCTGAACAAAGAGGCAGTGCTAAAAGAATATAATGCAATAAAGATGAGAAAGGAAGGTATAATTTAGAGAAATATGCTCTTGCATTTGAGGGAGGAGAGAGTGGGAAGCCATTTAGAAAGAAACACCTCTGTATAGCCGATGATGATTCTAATTCCAAGCTCCCCATCATCGGAAAACCACTCTGAATTAGCCTGAAAATTATTTAACATTCCAACCCATGTAGTTTAAGTTAATTCATCAATCAATTTGTTTATTAAAAATTGTATGCAGCCTATTAAAGTAGCCGCCTACAAGACCATCCTTTTGGATAGTGTGTTTGACTGAGGCAAGTAGCCTTTAAGATTCCATCCAAATTGACTTCACTTAGAGATTTTTTTTACTCCAATGCATAGTGATTTTTCTTATCTCTCCAGGCATTTCCAGGACAGATCCTAGTAGTTAGATTCTTCGTCATTTCCTCTCCAAGCTATAATGTAAATAACAATGACCTAAATATTATTCGGTAACAATGGATAAAAAAAATTAGTGATTGAAGAATTTATTGAGTATTGGTTCGATTACTGTGGTTGTGTTTTTATCATCAAATGTATCAGTAGTTAAATAATCTAAAAAATTCAATAAATTACATCAGATATGTAGGTTTTTTTTAATGTGACAATCTATGTATAATTTATATTAGTTGGGGACTGAATGAAAAATACTAAGGCAGCCACCTCGTTGAGCAAGAAATTTTTCATCTCTAACGCAGTATGTAATTCTATGAGACGTAATTTTAAAATATAGTTTACGCTAAAATAATGTCGAAAGATTCCAACAGGGTTATTTTTTTCTTCACAACCCTATATTTTTTAGGTGTTTTTAAAGATTGAAAATACAAGAATGTCATTTTCAATGAAATTTTTAAGCATATTTGTGGAACTATAAGATTAGGCTTGATTTTAAATGTTTATAGATTTTGCCTTTTTCTAACAAACAGTAGTTCTTTTGATAGGCTCACGACATAACACTTTAAGATATTTGAGAACTAGTAGAGAGATTTAATCTTTATCTTGAAATAAGAAAGTTCGTAGTTTCATTTGATCTCTTTCTTATTGATAAGACAAATGGTAGTTGCAATTTAAGGGTGAAAGGGAGTATAAGATTAGACATGATAGAGTAGTTCCAGAAAATGTCACAGACCATAGTATTCTAATCAGTATGGCCTGACAGTGGCTTATATTTTCTCGCTAACCGAGGCGTCCGCCTAAAGGGTGTACATCATAGAAACTCATCTCCCGGATCCTGAAGTTAAAGGATAAAGAAGGGAGCTACGATATACCAGAAATGTATGAAGTGCACTCGTATTTGAATGAGTGCTCGAAATTTTCCGTGGTGACGATGGGATACAAAGTGACAAAAGTTTATTGTTAATAACTAAATAACTACAGTATGTCCCTAATATGACAATTAATATTTGTGCACATTGCTTAGCTGTGAAACCATTCTAAAATGGTCAAAAACCGCTTTTTCAACGCAGTTTTTATCAAAACATAATGTAATATTTCAACGATGTTCTGTATTAGGAACATTTATTATTTCTTTATACCCATTAATGTTTATTCAGAAATTATCCATGTGCAATATTGTTCGTGTAAATTTACGATTTCAAGCTGACTGTATCACAAAGTTGATGGGAATGTGATACACGCCACGCACTTAATACAGGGTTCTTGATGTCATAAAAAAATAAAAGACTTGCTTTGTAGATTTGCACAAAGGTCACAAAACGTCTCAACGGTCACTACAAACTACAAACCTTGTGAATTGGACAGAAAAGAAAGATAACTTAAGCGATTTCTTCGCCTTGGTACGATGACTAGACTTAGAATAATCAGTAAACATCTTTATGATTCCATGTCAACTAGGTATCTTTTTATGTATTTTATGTAACTTATCATGGCTGTATAGTTCACAACAATTGCACAAATAGTAATTTGGTAAAGTAGAGTCTCAATTATCTGTCGGTTATAGTCGGATAAATAACTAAAACCACGTCGGGTAGTAGTGTTAGCTCACGTGTATTAGCCTACGACACAGAATTCCGGGATTCAAATTCATTTTCCTTTCAAATATTTTCTCTCATTAATGAAAGGTATTGCTCTGTACTGGCATAATATACTGGTGTGCATTTTTATGCTTAATAAATCCATAATCAACTACCAAGTATTTCAAAATTCGTTTAACTAAGCAAGCACACAAAACTATATTTACCATTATTATTATTATTATTATTATTATTATGTTTCTATATCTGAAACCAATTAATAAGGGTGCAAGAAAGAGGAAAACATGTATCTATTTACAATATATTTAAATAATCACAGATATGACTTAATTATAAATTTAATCATCAAGAGTCTAAATTTATACATAGCAAGTCCATATATTGATATATATAATTCAATTCAAATAAAAAATACAAGCTCACTTTCAGTGTCAGTCAATTTACTTCATCTTTTTTTTTTACATTTTTTTTTTTCATCATATTTTAAATTTAGTTTGCACTTCTCTCCGAGAAACGCGAATAACGTTTGGATGCTATGATGTGTACTGATGGCTTTCTCAGGGAGCCGAGGTAAAATATTAAATAAAATATCTTACCAATATCTTGGGAAAATGGAAGGCAAGCAAAGAATAAAGTTAAAAAATGGAACGCAAGAAAGCTTAAGAAAATTAAATGACAAGCCTTTATATATACAGAAAAATGTGAGGTCTACTTTTTTCAAAGAAAGAATAAATTTACAAATAGGCTTTTACCAAAATTTAGATAGTATCACAAGTTAAAGTGTATGAATCCTTCACAAGATTTTTAAAAGCCTGTTTTTCATCTTTATCGGCTGTAATAAAAATTGTTTACGACATTTTTTAAAATATATTTTATATACAAGTAACAATACACCTGTGAATGTGAGGAATGCCAGGCCTCCACCGTGGTTCAGATTCCACGTTAAACTGTAGGTCCTCCATTTCATCTCACAATCACCCTAACCATTACACTTTAGCTTAAGTGCGTATAACCTGAACGTGTAGTAATACGTGGTGCTAATAATAATAACAATACACCGAGTATAAACAATACATATAGTCGGAAAATGGTGCCGTCTAATAGGGTATGCGAAGTTTCTACTTAGCTTCGAAACAAACATCAGCTTTGACTTAGCTTCTAAACCAATTCTGGCTTCGAAGCTTCGCCAATAAAACCATGTACAGTAGCCCCGTGGCTTCTTTGGTGCTGACTGACAGCTCACAGCTGACTTCTAACAGTCATCATTTAGGTATATACCTAAATTTTTACCGTCAGAAGTGACAGCTGCTAAACATATGTTTTTGCAGATCATTTGGTTCGGCGTAGGGATACATAATTTGGTCTGGTAACTTTTCAAAGACTGTCAGTCAGCACCAAAGAAGCCATGGGGCTACTGAACAACTAAAATACTTAATTTCTGTTCAACTATTACTATCATGTGCTGTTTTGTACATTATGAATATTTTTATGGGAAAAATCTTAATAAATCGATTTGCATGTCGTGATAATAACTTGATTTTACATAGTAACACAAAATAATACAAACAATGATTGTAAAATAAAACATTGTCCAAGTAATTTTAGTGCATAAATCAATAAAAAAATAGCCACAATATAATATTTTTTTCAAGCGTAAAACAACCAAAAGAAAATATTCGAACTTTGATTTGGCTTCGAGAATAGTTAAATATTATATTCGAATTGAACTCATTTCGAATTGAAAAAGTTGACTTCACCCCTCCCCCACCCTACCCTCAACTGAGGTATATATTATAAACAAAAAAAAATCACATATTCTACTGCTAAATCTTGTTAGTAATTGATATATATATATATATAAGAAACATAATAGTAGTCAATTGGTTGAGCCATTCGAGAAATACGTTGCGTTGATATGTTTTTATTATATAAAGAAAAATAAATACAGAATAAAGAAGAACCAGCAATAATGTTAGTTTTACATGTTTCATGTTGTATTCAATGTACCCTGCGTTTTAATAACACCAATTGGGGCTATTAGAATAATCCCACCAAGCGGAGTAGAAATGAGTAGGCCATAATTAAGGTGACCTCGTGGTCTAGAAATAAGGTGTTGAACTTCTGTGCTGGGGGTGCGGAGTTCAATCATCGGTCCCGGCACAGATTTATATGATTCCTAAACCCTTCCTTCACCTATGACAAGATTTGTATTAATCACAACTTGTGAAAGTGTTGAATGTAAGGCTTCCGCCGTAGTTCGGATTCCACGTTATACTGTAGGTCCTCCATTTCATCTCACAATCAACCTACCATTACACATTAGCGTAAGTGCGTATAACTTTAACGGGTTATAAGACGCTGTGCTAATAGTAATAATAATATATAATATTATAATTTAAAGAGAATACACCCGCATTAGCGTTAGCAGCTGTTTATTACATGTATGACGCTTTAGACCTGTGGTTCTAAGTAGGCGTCCCACCAAGAATGTCAGTTTGGTCCAAGGCAAATATTAAACTGATGATATATATATATTATTACTTTTTTTTACCTGAAAAACACTGTTTAACACCATTCTTCTGACAAATATGTAGGCCTACTTTTTATTTGGAAGTTTGGCCTAGCCTTGGGGTCAAATGGCGACTCTTGGTGAGATTAAAATTATAAACCAAAGATAAACTATTTGAGGCATATCTTTAAAGCTATTTTGGTGAAAATACATAATATAGTTCAAAATATAAACTAATATATGAGCATCCCAACAAACGATATCCTATATTCATTGTACTAATTAAACTATATATGTATATATTAACAATATTTTTATATACAAAGTGAATTAAATAAATTCTGAACTTGGTTGGGAGATTTGAGATTATAAAGTTATTCCAAATTTGTTAAACACGATGCTGCCAGACAATTCTAGTCACCCTGTTTCTCTATCGAGATCCTCCTGCAGTGAGTGCGACCGCAACCAGACACGCAGAAGTTGTACACAATTAACCATATATAATACATCACGGCGGTACTGAACGTTTGGTTTCATACACTACCGAAACTTAACTGCGTGGAAAATAGACATATATAATGTATTCTTGAACAAACTATTATTTTTTTTAAATAAATCATTAGAACAGCTGTGCTCATATTACCAGAATGTTATGAAATACTTTATTTAAACACATCAATTTGAGTTTAAAATGCTTCAATTTGCTATTGCTGGTTTTCACTTGGTATATATTAATATATCCCGTGACAATTTTAAAAACAAAACAATTTTTGTTTGTTTTATCACTATAATAAAACATAACATCTTTCATAACTTTATGATCAGATACCCACCCGGTTGGTTAAATTATTAATTTGTCCTTTTTTCTTAATGTCAACATATAATACTTAGAGTACACACAAACAACAGTTCTTAAAGGATATCTAAAACCATAAGTTTTTTTAATAATGTATGTATTTAATTTGATAAATCACAACTTATAAAATATTAACGAACATTTGCTAGGTTTTTGAATGTATGAAATTTACTTTATATCCATTAATGTTTTCTGTCTATGGCCTAGGTCAGTTAGTATGACACAATCCTACGTCATCAAAATCTATAGAGGCAATTTAAAAAAAGCTAAAAAACCAGATAATTGCTAGAAGCTAGCTAGAAACGTTCCTTACAAGAGCAAAACACTTTGCTTTTAAAATCATACAAATGTTTAGTTTTCACATAAAAAGAATCACGTATTATAAATAGAATTAATTCATTTATATTATTTTGAATTATCTTCAACTAATATATGAATAAAATAATTAAATTTGACATCAATTATCTAAATTACAATTGTTTGCTTTATAAAAATTTTACGTGGGGAAGCAAAAAGTAAATCCAATAAAAAACCACGTAAAAATGTAAAACCTATTTGAATCGGTTTTTTATCAATTAAATAGGAAAAAAAAATTACATCTAATTTCAAATATACTGCTTGTCGAAAACAATTAGAATTTACAATAAAAATTACAATTTAAATCCAAAGAGAAATTGCAGTTTATAAAACAAGGGACCTGTTTTTTATAGTTTTGTTTGCTGTTTCATTTTCATATTAATGAATAAAAAAATAATTTATTTAGTGAATAAATTATTTAATTGGAGTTTAGATTTACACACATCTTACTTAATATACCTATAAATAGGCGTATAAAGAATTGTTTACTTGCATATAAATATATATGAATTTATGCAAATTTATGTATTATGTTATTGCGTTGTTTTAAATACACATATTGCACAGTAGAATATCTACTCTAGTAATGGTAAAATAAAAATAAATACAATAGAGCAGCGCTAAAATGGCAACAATAAAAAATTAATAATAAAAATAGCGGAAACAAATTGAAAAATAGAATGAAATTTTCGCGAGATAAAATATAAACGTATCATGTAGTTGTCGCATGCGTATGTGTATTCTGGGTCGGTCTTTCGAGAGAGTTGGAACAAACGATCCGAGGACATTAGTGTGTGTGTGTGTGTGTGTGTGTGTGTGTATGTGTGTGTGTGTGTGTTGTGGTCATACACACAGGGGAAACTAAACGAACGAAAACACTACGGTAACATCTGTCACTTCTCGAACTAAAAATTATATTATTCTTTTTGTTGTTAGGGAAAAGATTTTTTTTTTAATAACAATAATATTGCAGCTCTTTTCTTTCATCCTTCTTTTCTCTTATATGAGAGCCTTGAGATTCGATCTTTTCTAATTACCACAACTTACTCTTTCAAATCTATATTCTACATACACAGGGAGGCTATGGTATGCTCTGTTCTCTACAAATATAAGCTCGTGTAACCTGATGCTATTTATACAAAGCTGCCCGATAGGTATCAGACTACTATTTAAAAAAGAGTAGAAGCAATGTTTAAATAGACTAAATGATTTATTATTAAACTCATTTCTTATTAGTTGCTATCCAACCACTTACAAATACAACATATACTTTCTAACCATTAAACTATAATAATAATTATTTATTATTATTATTATTATTATTATTATTATTATTATACAAGGAGAAAAATGGAGAATAAAACTTTGAAACCTGAATATGTTATATTATTATTTATTTAAATACATTTTTTAAAAAGCTTTTTTTTTCTGTTTTAATGACTGTCCTTTATTGATGTTATATTTCTTGTTTTTAAAACTTTGTTTGTCAAAAGTTACAGCTGACTAGCATATGGTCTTTAAAATTATCTGTTTTAGCTTTTGAATACATGAAATTATGTCTAACAATTTAATAGTTTTTCCAAAAATTATGTACTATTTTTCCTACAAAAATCAGACTATATATTGACCTCCCAATATCATTGATTTCCAGAAAATCTCGTATCACATAGCGAATAACACTGACTGTAAGATTGTATTGTGATCAGTGGCCACACGGACTAAACGTCAAGCTCATTTAAAGTACGATTTTCATATAAAAGGACCTTTAAAAAAATACAAACTCGTTTAAATTTGCATTCAACAACAATAACATTTTACTATATAGTTAGTGTCGTATTAAAAGTACTGGTGATATCTATCTTAGTGACAGTTGTGGATCATAATTTATGACGTGACATATAATTACGTAAAAAATAAATATAGCTTTACTATCTGTCAGATAAGCCCTTCCAATGAAAATGGGACTGTGTTCTGGTTTTCTGGTGACAGGGTGTTAGGGGTTCGAATTGCTGCCACGTGAAATTAAGGTGTTTTTCCCTACGTACATTTCCACGTGATCCCTTCAAGAAAATGAGAGTAAATTTAACTTAAGACCCATTAGTTCTCATACTTTTTAATCTCCAAAACCCTTTACACCCCTTAAAAAAATTGTAAAGCAACAAAAAGATGTTATTCTAGCTATTTTTTTCCTTCGATGTTTACTGCATTAGCTTTTAAGACTTTGAGAAAATTTGTAAACATATATTTATTAGCTAATTACAACTTTAATCCTAAATAATTCGATAGATATACACCACCACTAAACATATATTTATTTATTTTAATTTAACGAGAATAGTGGCTTTGTTTAACGTTAATGAAAATCTCTTCAATATCTGCGTTAATAGAAGACAGCTGAAATATAATGTCTTTATCTGAATTCATTATATTTTGAAATATTTTGTTATGGTGAAAGTATATTCCAAAAACCTAATCCCAAAAAGTTTATAAAGATTTGAAGAGCAATTGAAGGTATTTTCGGGAGCCTTATGGTTACGAGGCGCACACTTTAAGAAAATATTAATTATATCGTCCTCACACCTACCCCATTAGCGGGATTAAAATGCGTATCACCAGGACGGGTAGTAAAACGCGACAGGGGTGTGATGAGGGTAAGGTTAGGTAGTACAGTTTTAACCCGGTTTATTCCGATCCATGTACGGTAAACTTGTAGTATTTATTAGAAAACGGGAGAATTAATATCATTAATACAAAAATATTAAAAATTATTATTATTTTAAAGTGAAAAAAATTAAACATTTCATTGATTTGATAACAATTTCTCTGTCACCTGCTTCGGTGGCAACCATGGTCTAAGGTGTCGGTTTAGTTTCAGACTAGACTGCCGATGACAGACATCTGGGTTCTAATCCGTCTGGTGTACTGTTTTTTTCCCCAGATGGTTTTCCACTCTTCTTCCACGCAAATACGGGTATCACTTCCTTTAAAAAGTTAATATTCCTCATCCCTAACTCATTAGCGTAATTATTATACATGCGTCTAGTCCTGAACAGATAGTAAGACGCAATGCTAAATAACTAAATCACTTGTCAGTTAAAGAATGTAGAAACCCGCACTTCTATGCGAGAAATGATTTGAGTGTGTACCTAATATCCCGGTTAATCGCCAGTGGAACGGATATTTTAAAAGGACCAGATCCCCCAAGACAGAAATAGATCCAATAATCCTGATATTAATGTTTAAAAGATAAGCCCCTATTCAAGGTTGTGTGTATTGGGAGTTATACACCGTATTGTGTTGGAGGAAGTTGTATGAACAACCCCTCAAGCTATACTCTCCCAAACATCCAGGTTGACTTTAGCTGGATACTTAAACTACCATTAATTTATACCAGCGTCAGTGGCCGAATGGTATAGGCCAAGGCATCATTCTCGCGTTATTATTATTATTATTATTATTAATATTAGCACCACGTCATACTAACCATTCGGGATATACACACTTAAGCTAATGTGCAATGGTAGGATGATTGTTAGATGAAATGGAGGACCTACAGTTTAACGTAAAATCCGAACCACCGTGGAGGCCTGGCACTCCTCACATTCACATGTTGTGAATAATACACGTCATGTCAGAGGTGAAGGAAGGGTTTGGCGATCAGATTAATCTTTTCCAAGACCGAGAATTAAACCCCGGACCCCCAGTACAGAGGTCTGGCACCTTATCCCTAAACCGCCAGGTCACCTCATTCTTGTGTGACCGCTGAGGATGGGAATAATTGAAGTCCGGTCTGCTAAGGAGGGGGGGGGGGGTTCCTTAATTTTTTCCCACTCAAATTCGGGTATATTACCTCTAAAATGTTTCATACCCGTCCCTACCCCATTAGAGTAATTATCACATTATATACGTAAAATATGAACAGGTATAATACCCTATAAAATATATATTCTCTTTCCCCCCTTTTTAACTACCTTTCTTAAAGATATAATTTCAGAGGAAATATACCAACATTCGCGTGTAGTGAGACTATAAAATCATTTAGGAAAAGAAACACCCTTGGTATTCCAGAACCAGAATTCAAACAAAGACCTTTCCCGTCACCAGAAAGCCATTACAGATGAGGTTGACTCCTTAGCCCAAGTGATCATCGATGCCAGTGTCCTGTCGTGGAATGTTTCCAGGTTGAGCAGAGCTTGTTAAAACTGAACCTAAAATTTTTTTAGACCACTAGCTTCCCATTTGACCAATCATGCATAAGCTCTTCTCTACATCCCTCACACGGGAATATATTTCCGTTGATACCTGTCCAATGAATATTCTAGCGAGTGCTTGGAACAATTATTCAAATATACAGTTTAAAGTTTAAACTAACGTTCTTTACTCTAGCAATAATTCACGTCACGCCACTCGTGGGTCGTAATGATATTATTCAGTTTATGACATATAACTGCGTGTTAGAAAGCCAGTCCTTTCTAGTCTAATCATAAACATCCTTATCAGTGAATATATTTAGTATCCACAAAGCTTTGGGTTATCAGAAGGACCTGAACTTGTTTACTGCAAACATAAAATGGGAAAACGCACCACATTACGACCAGTAGGTATACTATAGTTTGATCCTATTATGAAAGAACTTTAAGAAAAAAATAATAATATATCAAATTTAATAATACTTTACTACATTTTTAGAGTTATTTTTTAGGTATTGCTACTATATCTCAAAATTTAACGCTGTGGACCACATGATTTGACGTGTGAATACATTAAAGAGGGTTGCATTGTAAAGCATTAAGACGCACTGGAGGCGTTTAGAAATCACGGAATATTTAAGAAGTGGGTTAAAATTTTAAAATATCTTTTCAACAAAATGGGTTCTAGAACTGTCGGCAGGTTTCTGAAAAGTTAAAATTTTAATAGGGGAACTTAATATTAATTCAACAACGCTTTACGCGAAAAATTATAATTCTGAAATTAAAGTAAAAATTAAAAAACCTATATATATTTCCCCTATCAAATAAAGTCATGTTTTTATAGTTACACAACAGAAAATGTTAAGATAATGTGTAATTGTCTTATAGAGGCTTATGTAAGTTATCACACATTTTTATAAATAATTTTTATTTAGATTAAACTTTGTAACTGGTCAGAACTTTTACCTACATTTTAGTATAAACAATGTTTTAAAATATTTAACCACTTCATAAATAAACTAGTATTTCTACACAACTGCATGTAGTTTAAGTAACTTTTTTAAGTTAGATATGGTCTTTCTTACTAACATTCTACTTAACTGGATTTTTAAATTTATTTTATTGTAGTTATTTAACTTTCATTTTCTGATCTACCTGATTATATCAGCACAACTAGAATTTTTTTGAGAGAAACAGAAAGATCCTAACAAATTTGCTGGGAAAGGTATTTTCACATATCTTCCCGGTTTCTTTTACATGTCACAATCGACATGAGACCAATGGCATTGATTACTTTCCCTCCGAAAAAAGTTGTGCTACGGAGTTTTATCACTCAAGAAAAATTCGGGAACCCAAGTTGGGTTTGAACTCATGAATACCGCGTCTTGAGACGAGTACTTTATATACTGAGGGTGATTTTTCCTAAATGGTTTCCCACCTCTCTTCCACACAAATGTGGGTAGAATACATTTTAAATGCTTTCTTTTTCATATACATATATATCCCTAATAGAGTAATTGTGATATATGTGTATAGCTTTTAACATGTAGTAAGAAGCGGAAATAAAATAAAAAGTTAATAAGCCGATTGGATTTTTTTTATTCATCACGTATCTATTTACATTCGGTGGTTTATATATATTAATCATGCTAATTTTGTATGGATTAGGAAGGTAGAGTTTACAGAAAATTTACCTTAAATTGCGTGGAAAGAGAATGGGAAGAAATTTAATACGATGATGACACTTTAAGAGAATATGACACCTGATTTAGGTGGTGAGAGAGTTATTACATACTGTATCGATAGAAACAAAACAATGCCAGTGTTCACGCAGTCTAAGAAGTGAGGCTTACAATAAACAGGATTGTAAGTGAGAAATTTAATATAGATTTGCTAATTCAGGTGCGCTTCCTCTTCATACAGACCACATAACTTAAGACAGTCAAAAAAACGTTGATATTAAAAAAGTATAGACTGGAAATAATATTTAGTAAAATAAAGAATAGTTTTTCATTTTTTTTACCGGTATCAACAAATTGTCTTCTACAAACATCCAAGTCCAAATTCATATAAAATTTGTTTCCATAGTAAACACCATCCAGCTTATTACCCCACCAATCACAGTCTAAAATTCCCCGTCAGCTTTTGGTTATATAAAAAAAGCTCCACAAATCTTTTAACACATAAATAAAGAGCCCAGCATAAAGTGGAGGAAATGTGTCACATCTACACTCCTCATCCTATCAACTCGAACCTCCCCGCGGGGTATGGGGAGGGGGGCGGGGGTGGTTTCACACGGGGGAGCACCAATACAATGTTTCTCAATACCATTCCAGTTCGTTGTCACTGTTGTATGTATATATATATACATATATATATTTATTATTCTTTTATTTCCGTCCCGCTCAACAATAGATCAACACTCTAACACTGTTGTAGACTCTTTCACTACATCAATATACTTTATTTGCACACCCCATCCCTACAGAGTCATTGAAAGGTAGGGTGGAAAACAGTGCTAACAGCCATCATTATTTACAACTACGTCTGCTTTACGAGTTTGTTTTTATATATTTAACAAAAAAGAATATAATTCCTATGCAGGCTATTAACATAAATTCGGTACATGACAAACAAAACAACCAAGCTCCTAATTATTACTTTAATATTTAAAGTGTAGTGGAAAGAAATTAAGGTTAAGACCTGTATTTTCGCATTTTTTTATGACAAAAAATAAGTTTTTTTGCTAAAATGAATTAAATATCCCCTCAGTAGATGTATTCATATTAATTTTATAGTTATAGTAAACTTAATCATTTTTGATCATGATAATCGCGTAATTTTACCAGGACTTTCTCTTCAATTAAATGGTTTTGGGACAAATACTGCATTGTTCATGACAGATAATTTCAAGAATGGTCGAGGTTAGTGTGCATATAAATTTAGACCAAAATATATCTAAATAAACAATATTTTATGTATTTTCCTTAAAAATAATTTTTAGTCATTGAAATTGAAAAATTAAAGAACTTAAGTTGTATTTTCTTCAGTTCCATCTTAACTAAATGGATGACTACAATTATCGTCTTTCCGGCAGTCGAAACCGGTACTCTTAATTCACCAAGAAGACGTTCTTCAGACTAATACAAGGTGCAGTAATTAAATGATTTAGCGATGTATCCTACCTGTGACGTGTTTTCAAAAGGAAGATAGAGTTTCCCAACTATGATATATTTTCCTTTTACATATGCATATAATGATACAAAAATGTTATTACAACATCACGCAAATTAATTAATATTTCACCCACTTCAGGGGCTAAATGGTGTAAGGCAAGCGTGTAAAACTCTTGTGGTAAAAAGGGACACACCGAAAATTGAAAATACGGAGGAGGTAGAATTTAAAAAAAATCAATAATTTCACCATCTTTAAATTTAAAAAAAAACTATTTTAAAACTCTTCTTACAAAAATTATAATTAAGATTAAATAAAATTATCTATAATTATTTTAGCACTGCGTCCCAGTACCCGTTCGGTTTATACACTTGTGTTCTAATTATGCTAATGGTTTTAGGGATAAGGAGGGTTATATTTATAGTAAGTGTGCTCACTTTTGCATGTAGGGAAGGTGGAAAACAATTTTGGCAAAACCACCCTCAGTACACTCGACTGAGATTCGAAAGACCGTGTGGCCACCAAAGCGGGGGATGTAATTATAAGACTTATTTGTAGTAAGGGTGTGAGTGTTAGACTTTAAATCATTTGTTGAAATCACTTTCATAACCGATAGCAAATGCATGTCCTTAAGCTGTGATCTTTCGAGTGTTTGTCCCATTTCTTAAGAGAAAACAAATGTTCACTCACGTAAGGGTCAGTTTCATAATCAGACTTGGCACGTCTCAAGCTCAGCGCTACACTAAATATAGGACATCTATCTATACCAGAATGGAATGGTCCAATTTCATAATCAGACTTGGCACGTCTCAAGCTCGGTGCTACACTAAATATAGGACATCTATCTAGACCAGAATGGAATTAACCAGTTTAATAATCAGACTTGGCACGTCTCAAGCTCGGTGCTACACTAAATATAGGACATCTATCTAGACCAGAATGGAATGGACCAGTTTCATAATCAGACTTGGCACGTCTCAAGCTCGGTGCTACACTAAATATAGGACATCTACCTAGACCAGAATGGAATGGACCATATTAGGCACCACACTTGAGTGCGAAACTGGATCAAAATGTTGCCAAACATTGCATATAATGGAAATTTAAAAAGATTTAAAAATTAATCTATGGTAGGTAAAGAGTAACAATAGGGTACACAGACTAATTGCTAGATTTCTTAAATAATTACCAATTTCAAAGTGTAATAACCTCAAATGGTGTATCCCTCCGACATTAACACAAATAAGAATCGTGCCGCATTTTATGTGGTTATTCAAAATGTCCGCGTGTCCAAGCCACAAGAGACTGATTTGCCAATGACGAGTTGAGCTGAGTTCTAATCCAGGTTGAGTGTAACCCTATGGAGGGTGAGTTTTTTTCTTTATTAAATTGTTTACAGCTCTCCCTTGATGAAATTTTGAGTATAACTTTTATAAATTCAAACTCCCTTATCCATTAAACATTACTTTCGTGATTAGTGCGTTTATGAGTGATATCTGAGACGATGGTGGGACACAATGGACAAATAAAAAATAGTATTTTTAAGTAATCATTTTTTTGTGGATGTATTGTGTAGAAATTTTTCAATACACCGATTATTTTTAGGGTTATTTATGATAAAGTAGTATGTGTATCCACCTGGAAGCAAGGAAAATAGTTTTAAAATGAATCAACAATTTGTGCAGGTATAATCTGTGTGCTATATGAAGGTAATCCTGTGTATGTAGGGTAAAAAAGTGTAAGACCAGGTAGTAAACATGCTGCCTGAAAGGATTAAATAACCACTCATTACTGAATCGTAATAGTAAAGCGTAGTGGAGGACGCCAACCTATAAAAAACTAAGAGAAGGCAATTTAAGGAGCTAAAACTCCACAAATCGGACAACCCCATAAAGGAAAACTTGTTTGGAAAAAATAGTATATAATCATTTGTTTGTGGCTATTTAAAGTGCACTTTCTAACAACAAGGATTATTTCAGCACAATATTTACAAGATAACTTAACTTGGGACACGATATATAATAAAAACTACCCTAAACTTACGCTAAAAACAATATTACTGGCTTAGCACAACAACAAAACAAATACAAAATAATTTTAGCTACAGCCTGGGTTTAAATTATTATTATTAGCACCGCGTCTTACTACCGTTCGGGTTATACGCACTGGGTTTAAACACAGGGACTTTGGACAGGTATAGTACATGCTTTTTTTTTTGTAAACTATTCCTCACTACACGTTCGAAATAACTGCACATCTAAAGTCTGTTCAGTGTAGGAATTGTTTTCTGAAAGGCCTTTTATCCTACCAGAAATATATAATATTGTAGGATATTGGTAAAAAAAATACCTTTCAGAGAGTAATTCCTACCATGAATGGAGTATGCACCAATGGTGTAGAGGTTAAGAAGGTAGAATTCAAGGGATATTTTCTTGCATATGAGGCTATTGTGTATGGTTTATAATGGATTTCTATATTTAATTGTATTAATCTTAATAAACCAGGAAAAATTGAAATGATATTTTCTTTGACAGCATTCAAACAAGTATCTTTATTTTTTAATTTATTTTGTTTTAATGAACGTATCAATATTATATATATATATATATATATATATATTAATACGTGAAAATGACTGTAGTAAAAATAAATTACTAAACAGCCACGATAAATAAGCGTCCATAAGAGTAGCTCAGATATTCAAGCTACTTGAATATAACTCTACTTTATCATCGTTGACAGTGATATCGGTGTTCGAATACAGTCTGAGTGCATAATTAGAGGCGGGAGGAGGAGGGATCCCCCTTCATCTTCCCTTCACACTAATGAGGATTTATTTACTCTTCTTCTTTTCCCGTATTTAAGATTGAGTTAAATAAAATGTTTGAAACCCATCAGTAAAAAAAAAATATTAATGTGAGACTTGGGCTATTTTTCCATTACACGGTTCAAACCTATCCTCTTGATTCGGTTTCTTTCACCCCCTTCCCCCTCCCCCTCCCGAATCCCACTCGAACCAAGCACTTGTGTGTTTTGTCTGTGCTTCACTCTTGTTCAGAATACCAGACACGTTGTCGGGGAGAGGGGGGGGGTGGATCTATCTCTGCACATACACATACACGCACATGTGATAGCAACACACTGCTGTCAGGAATACACAACTCTCTTAAGTTTCTCTGGGTCAGAGTAGCACCCATATCCACCCAGTACGCGTACATGAGGGGTGTGGGAGTAGACGGGGTGCGTACAGATTGTATAATATGTTAACACCCTTAAATATTGAATGGTAGAACAAGGATGTTAAAAAAATACAAGTGATCCCTCAATATTGAAATAAGTTGACAGAACACTTTTTTTTTCTCAGTCATTCACACTTTTATATGTGTGTAGCAGATTGGTTTTTCTTGAAAATTTTGTATTTGACAAATCCATTGAGGAGTCATTGGGCCCAAAAAGACCTTAAACCATCTTAATTAAAAGCTTAAATAATGTGGCATGCAATCAAAATAAACAAACTTAAGATGTGTAACACATAACTTACATTATAAAATCAGGCTTACGAATTGCTATTAAAATGTATATCTCTATACACATTTAAAGTGCCCCAAAACACAACAATTGGGGTAAAAAATTACAGAAATAAAGGGGGGGATGGCTAATGCTCTAGATATAGCCATTCAACCTTATCTTAACTACCTCTACTTTCCTGGTGTATGGAGGAATTAAATTATGAGATGGGGGCACCGTTAAGGCAAATTCTATTATCCCTAGAGGGTATTGGTAGTATGATGCATGAGAATGATAATGGTGGAAAGTAGAGAGGACCCAAAGTTTAAGATGGGTTCCGAACCATGGTGGGGGCCTGGCATTCCACACATTCACAAAGCGTGAAAGCACACACTTAGCCAGAGGTTAAGGAAGGGTTTGGTAATCAGATAAATTTGTACCGGGACCGGGATTTGAGCCCAGGACCTCTAGCACTGAGGTCTGATACCTTACCTCTAGACCACCGGGTCGTCTTATTAGATAAATAAATAAAATATTGTTGGTGCATCCCATTCTAAATAAGAATTTAAACTCTAGATATTAGCTTATAGTTTGCTATGTTTAAAAAATAATGTACCCAAAAAGGAAAAACCACTTTCAAGGTAACAATTTTATTTTCACATTAAAGATTGATACATCAAAATTTATAAAATAAGTTTATATAACCATAGATAGATAGCGCTTCAAAGAGAATGAAATAAAACATTTGAAACACATCTGTAGTTAAGACAAAATCATGGCTTTACTGAGCAGAACCCACTTGCAGTGTTGAGCGCGGCTTGCCAAAATTTATAATTTATGACAATGGATACAATTTCCTTTGAAATATATTCCCTATTTCTAAAATAATACAACATGAGCAACAAAGCCGCCTTGAATTAATATAACCAACTCTAACGAAACATATCCTTTAGAACATGACAAGGGAACATTGTCCCCTTAAAACGCAAGCATGAAGTGCAAGAAATATATAGAAAATTATAACCAAATGCAAACAGACTCCTTAAAACAATGGTATTATCTAGTCTCTATGATCTCCACCCGGATAACCAAATAATTTTTGAATAAATGGAATTTCAAAAACACACGTGGAAAGGGATAATATAATATAATATAACCTGGTAGGGCGCTTGAATACTATGATAAATTTAAAGATTCAAGATTCTTAAAAATCCCATTAACAACCAAATCTCTAAAACAATAACTATGAAGAGCCTGATTTGATATAAAAATTTTAGCCAAATTGGTAAAAGGAATTTTATATACTTGAGTAGTTGAGATAACAAAATCACCCCCAAAAAAAGGGCTAAATTGTATTAATATGATTGATTTACTATAAAAGTATTATATTAGTTATTTAAGACGTATCAGATATGACAAATTAATGAAATACTATTTGTTAGTGCCACCACGCCTTAAAAAACATTTTAAAAATGTTTTCACTAAAATAAAAATTGTTAATTTTTAGTGATTCTATGGAAAATTTAAGATTCGACCCATTTAAAATGCATATACACATATATACACACATATAAATACATATGCACGTATAGACAGGGGTTGGGTAAATTATATATATGTATTATATATATATATTATATATATATATTATATATATATATATTATATATACATAATTTATTTACATATATATGTATATATTTTACTTAGGCCCTTTATATATGCGTTTATGTATTTATTTATATATATATAATTTATCTAACGCCTTTCCTCTTTAGAAAAATCAATAATTGTGCACGAAATAATAACAAATTGTTTTTGGCGGAAGGAAGAACTCCGAACAACCAATCCTGTTAGTTATGAAACAAAACATGTGTTTGGTTTCAAGATCTCGAACTACCCCCCTCCTCCCCCATTACTTCACCCTTCTCTTTTACTTAACCCACATTTCAAGTGGGTCATTGATTACCTCTCTTTTTCTTCCACACTCAACTCTGTTTCTCTTTTATTTTATTTTTTGTGTCTTTTTTTTGTTTGTTCTGTTTGTTTCATTTGTCTACTGTCCACCCCGTGTTGCTCGTGGTGTATAATAGATACGACCGGGAAGGTAGATCAGCGCGTGAAATATTCATGGGGCTGAGCCAGCTCAGGAATGAAGAGCGAAGTCGTACAAGACGTGTGAGGTGGGGGTGGGGGTGGGGGATCTTCTCTCTGTACGCTCACACATTCCCTCCTGCCCCGTTCATCCGCGCTTGTTGCAGGGAACCTCACCCCCCTTTTGGTCCCTACATGACNTGTATTTACAGCTGGACAAGCGTGGACAGACACATACTCAAATAGCGTGAGAGTTGAATCGTTAAAAAATCTCCAGGAAAAAAAAAGTCCTTCAATGAAATCCGGAAAGTGTTCCACTTATTTAAACGAAATGGATGCTCTCGAAAATATTCCAAGTTTTAAAGTTTAAATTTTAGTTTAAAAGAATCAGAAAAATTATAAAATGATTTACAATAAAGGAATAATATCGAGTTCAGTTTTATTTTCAGTCACACACACACTCCGATTACAGTACTTGATAGTTGAATGTGTTACTAACGTCGGGTGTGATGTAGACCAAATGTTAAAACTTGAATATTATTATTAAAGCCTAAGCGAATACATATCCTTCTCCTGGGATTTAATTCTCTTAAGAATGTACAGGGAAATGTTTATCTCCAATTGTGTGTCTTTAGCACCCCGTTTAACCATCTTATACGCACGTGAACTAATTACCGCTAATAATTTATGTATGAGAAAGGTTTAATTTAGAATAAGTGTTACCACATTTACATCGGGGATGGGAAAAGTGGAAAACCATATAGAAAGAACCTCGCTCAGTGTGTCCAAAGTGAGGATTTGAGCCCCAATCTCTGTCATCGGCAGTCTAGTCTATAACAATAGTGACGCCTTAGACCATTCGGCCACTGAAGCAAGAAGCTGTGTTATTATCATAATGTATGTTTTTTGTTCCAACTATTAATCTAGTGACTTACCCGTATGAATGACTAAACTGTTAGACTGGTCCGTCCCAAGTATAAGAGGGGGGGGGGATATTAAATGAAAACCACCCTCCATACACTTATAGCCCCCACCTCACCACCGGAAAACCTAAATTATCTTGACATTTAGTAAGGTCACGTACCACCGTGCGCGAGTACCCACAAGACCAAACCACGCACGGAACCCGTCTACTCCCACCATTAGTTCGTCCAGATGGGATTCAAACCTAGACCCTATACATCTCCATCATAAGGTATCTAGTGTACCCCAAGACTGATGCCTTAGACTTCCCGAAAACCAAATATCACTCTCTATGTATAATCAAAAGGTAGTTATAAAATTATAACCCAGACTCGTTGGATCTAACGAGTTAAAGGCGAACAATAAAGGCCGACACGTCAATAAATTGAACACGTAGTGGAAGGGAGAAAAGGGGTTAATTTTTAGAAGGTAATTTCGCCCTTTTGTTGAGTGAAGTAGGGGTCCAATTTATAAAAGTCGTAAGACGGAAGCATTCTAGTTGACATGCGAGTGGGGAATTACTGGCAGACACCCGCGTGACACACAAAACAAGGCTGCCACACTAAATGAACGAAATTCACTAAAATCACGCTCCAGGGTCGTTTTGAAGCACGTGTCAAGTTTTTTTTATAAGAATGAGGTAGATATTTACTTACTGAAGACATCAAAAGGCCGATAAGAAAATTAAAAAGAATTTAATTGACTATTTTCTAGTTTGTTTGCAACAAATTTGTGTGTTTACTATAAAATTATTTTAGTTTATTAAAAATTTGTAAATTATTTCCTTATATTATAAGCCTACGTTTGCGTAAGCATTTTATTACAAATTATTCTCAAAGTACATAATATAATCTTCAAAATAAAATGTTACTTTAATTAATTAATACAATTTTGTTCCCCCTAAGCTTTGATTTGAATATCAGTTCATTCAGTTTGCTTAAAGAAGTACAACAATATATAGTAGCTTAAAATGTTCCTTTGAGAGATATTATTTCGTTCTGGTCATGTTTATTAATCAAACCCACTTATAGCTTAAATGCTAAAGTTGTTAATTAAACTATTGACTGTATAACCGCTGATGGGTAAAAATCTTGGTCGGATAAAACGGTGGGTAACTAAACAAATAGGATTTTGTGCTGTAATTTTCAAAATTTTCTTCACGATTAAGTTGGTTCACTTCCTCCAAGTTATCCACCCAATCTCTTATACTAAGGCGTTAATAATCATATTGAAATATGTAATCAATAATCGCTAAGCAAATGTATGTAGGATTATTTAGGTTTTTTTTCCCATAGTCTGTGAATAATATGAAAATAAAGAATATGAATGTCCTTGGTTTATAACTACTTTTATTAAATAGCACTCACGTGAATAGTAAAGCCTTACAACAAAATAAAATTGAGTCAGACAACGATGAGAATGGTTTTAAATTAATTCGGTAGCACTAGAATGTAAAAAAGCCTATTTATTAGCTTCAGTACGTAACAACAAAAAATGTACACGGGATTTGGAATAGATTGCAAAGTAAGAATGAAGCACGCTATCTCAGTGTTCCGTAAACTGTGTACTGCGGCGGCGAATTACGTTTCCCGTGCGGACACAACCGAACGTAGTTGGTACGCGTGGCAGCCATGCGTCGTTCGTTCTTACTTACTCGTAATTACTAATATTTTTTTAAAACATCCAACAAAATTAAAAGCTTTCGCGTTAATTTAAAGTTATGGTTTACCCAAATTCCTATTGCTTTTAATGAAATGTTTCCAAAATTTTAAGAAAACGAGAATGGGGAAAAAAACTTAATGCTTAAGTCTTGGAACGTCTAAAATAATTTGAGGGGAAAAATCTGTCTATAATTTCCTAATTCTGAGTTATTGTACAATTGTTGAATTGGGTCCGTAACTCATTTTCTGCTTCCATGGTACGTACCCAATACAAATATATGCCGCAAAGAGTTAGGCTTCGTAAACTTAAAAGGTTTGCGAAGCACTTGAACGTGATTATGAGCTATGATGAGAATCTAACTAAATGAAGGTTAAGCTTTAGATATCTAATAATTTAAATTTGAAAAATACTTTGACAACAAAAGATAAAAACTATAGATGACAAAACTGCAAGAGAAAAACATAAGATATCAAAATGACAAATCAAAACGATAAATGATCAACACGACAAAGGATCAACGTGGAAATAAATCAACATTACAAGAGATCAACACGGTAAAATAGTATAGTTGTTATTAGTCAAAACGTCAAACAACAACAGAGTAAGAAAGTAAGAAATCAACATTGTAAGAGATTAAAACGGTCAAATATAAACATTAGAATAGAACAAAATGACATGAGATCAACATTGCAACATATCAATAAGCTAAGCGATCAAAATGACAAAAAAAAACCTTTTATATCAACATGGCTATAGATAAAAATTGCAATACTATCAAGGGAAGTGATCAAACAGCAAGAGAGCAAACCAACACGGGCTCAATAAGGTAAGCGATCAAACCGACAAGGGATCAATACGGCAAGAGAGCAAACCAACAAGGGATCAATACGGCAAGAGAGCAAACCAACAAGGGATCAATAAGGTAAGAGAGCAAACCGACAAGGGATCAATACGGCAAGAGAGCAAACCGACAAGGGATCAATACGGCAAGAGAGCAAACCAACAAGGGATCAATACGGCAAGAGAGCAAACCAACAAGGGATCAATACGGCAAGAAATAAAACCACAAGGGATCAATACGGCAAGAGATAAAACCAACAAGGGATAATTACGGCAAGAGATAAAACCACAAGTGATCAATACGGCAAGAGATCAAACCGACAAGGGATCAATACAAGAGAGCAAACCAACAAGGGATCATTGCGGCAAGAAATAAAACCACAATGGATCAATACGGCAAGAAATAAAACCACAATGGATTAATACGGCAAGAAATAAAACCACAATGGATCAATGCGTCAAGAGAGAAAATCGACAAAGGATCAGCACGTCAAGAGATCAAAACTAAGATAGCAACATGGTAAGAGATCAAATTGGTAACAAGCTGATGCTTGTTTTAATCATTCCTTATAGCCAAGTCTTATCGCATGCATGCACCTCTTCCCCTCCTCCTACCTCTAAGCACTTGTCTTCATATATTCTTGGCGAGGAGGGTAGCGCGGATATGCCTTACCCTACGCCTGTCCCATAATTCACCACGATTAAAAAGCAAATCGTGTTGTAATATTTTAGCTTCCCCCTGACGCTGTGTAAGCAAGCTCAAGTTAACTCGAGATACGATCAAGTAGCCAGTAGATTGCCAGTGGCGGTACAGAGAGAGGTTACAAGGGGGTGAGCTGGAGCAAGCCTCAGATATACTCCAGCTATCACTTACTGGGGCTATAATGGCAAATGTTATCGAACGATCAAATTCTTAAACTCGCAAATTACTGCATAATATTTCTATCTGAGGCGACAGAGGAGAATAAGACGTTAGAACTCGTATTGCACTTTCCTACCGCTGACAGAGGTTTTTCACATGAGATTTTCAATTTGGCGTTTTCTTATCCTCTACACGTAGAGATGGGTTAATTTTATCCAGGTCTTTACCACATATGTTAATATTATTTTAAATATTACTTTAAAGATCTAGGCTATTAATGGCTTAATTTAATGTGTAGGCATGTAAAGGTAGTTTAGATGGAATGCACCTGCATTAGAATAGAGAAAGGATAGGAAAACCACCCCCAGTGCACCCGGATGAGATTCAAGCCTTAACATTTAAATAAATGTCAAGCCAGTATATAATGAGTCTGACACCATATAACATGTAACCACCGATGAGGATTTTAGTCATTAGAAGTGCTTTTTTTTAACGTAGGGCACATATAACTTAGAGGGACTTTGATATCCAGGTTATATCGCCTTATGTGTAGGCTACAAGCCACCCAGCCGGACTCACAATGAGATGACATGATGATGGTTATTATTAAATTGTGGAGCCAGTGTGAGTCTGAAACTAACTTAAGCCTAATAAAACAAACCCTGGTGCCCGTTAGACTCATTCCCCTCAAGGGAAAATGCCCAAGGTACCATCCGGGAATCGAACCTGGGACCACTAATCTAATAGTCAAGTGCTCTGACCACTACATCACGGGGACGGTTAGTGCTTGTGTTGAAATTATAAAATTAAAAAAAGCTAAACAAAGCTCTGTGAAATAAATACGGTCTACAATATATTATGGCTACAAATTTATTTTAGGGTCACATTGTATGGCTATCAATGCATAATCATTCCCAGAACAAATTTGTAGAATTACGTAGAAGGTCTGTTTAGGAAGAGTTTACAGTGAAATAGTTTTCTTGCTTTTAAATGTATATATAATTTATTTATTCAGTGAATGCATGGATGCTATTATGAAAGGGGTTACTGGCGTGATAGAAAGAAGTTGACGTCTCTATAAAAGGTCTTGATCTATTAGATTTACACAAAAATAACATCTATACACTCTTAGGTGTCCAAATAGCTAAAGTTAGAATCCCTGTCGGGTGTACTGAGGGTCTTTTATCCCCAAATGATTTTCCACTATACCTCTACGCAAATGTGGGTGGACGACATCAAACCTAGACCATCCTTATCCCTACGTAGTAGGACGACTTTATTATTCAGGAATATATATATACTTTATACGGAAGGAGAGGTTTTAACTGACAGCTAGGATAAAGTTCTTTATTGAAAATGTTGTCTGAAAATCACTAATGTCAACCTATTCAGAAATATTTATTATTTTCTTGGTTACACTATATTATCTATAAAAAGTTTTAGCAAACGATTATAATAATACTTCCTTAAGGGTTACTGTATATTTGGCGTTTTATAAACTTATTGGAAGAAAAAATATAGTAATCAAAATTATCGTGTTTATTGGTTTGCAGTTGTGGCATAAAGAGATATTATAGTACATACAATATTATACTAAAAAATATTATGGTCCCACTTGTATTTTGTTATAAATGGCCACCAAAATAAGAGTTTTCTTATAACTTAGAGAAAGAGCCAAACAAAATATTAGTTTCAAAATAAAACGTTGTTAACAGCGCATGAACACAATCTAAAACCGTTTGAATTACGTAATCTATTACCCTTATTTCGGTTGTTTGGCCATCATAATTTAAGAAGAGAGCTCAGTATTTCAGAAGCTTTAGAAGCTTGTAAGTGAACCACCGACACCTATATCCCAAAAATGAAACATCCAAATGGTTATTTTCATGAGTTCGTGTTTCAATAATATAAAAACGGTTAAAAGAAAAAATAATTAAAATCAAATTGTTTGTTGTGAAGGTTTTGATTGCCAAAAGTGACAGTATATCTGGTGGCTTTCCCTGGTTTTCATTCACTTTCCTAAGTAGATAGGGTATAGTATTGCTTTACTTTATAGATATAGAACCTAAAGCGAGAGTAAAAAAAGAGTCTAAACGAGTCGTGGTTAGACTATGGCCCATATGAATAGTCTGGGATAGAAAGTACACACGCGTATCAAGATTAACTACACGTCTACTTGAAATTTATGTGGTCGCATAAAGTAAACACATCTTAGAGAAAGTAGCTAAGTTAAGATTGTTTTTATAGACCAGAACTATATCAATAGTCGAAAAGTCAATGTTTATTCATTGACATACATGTAACTTTAGAACCAAACTGTGATAGGTGTGCACCTAATTACTTGGTTCCGACACAGGTAGGTCAAAGGTTCGACTCCCCATAGTTTTAACTACAATTTGTAATTTACTCAATTTGTTTAAACATTAATTCACTTTTTATGGCTAGTACTGGTACTTGATATTTTACCCCACCATTATATAATTTTATGTAATATAGTTAAAGTAAATATATGTATACTAAAAAGACCGCAAGGGAGGCGAAGAAAAAGATAGGAGGAGAAGATAACAGAAAGTGTGCACGTTGAGAGGATAAAAATGTAAGCAGTTAAAGGAGGAAGAATGGTGAAGGATAGAGGAAGATGGAGGCATTTTACTAAACAGCCATAGGATGGAAACCGTTGTTGATTGATGATTATGATGATGATGATGATGATGATGATGAAGTTAACGTCCCTAATATAAAACCCACTAGTACAAAATCAAATTTAATAGATTTGCCACTATTTTCTTTATACATATTCCCCTATGTACTATATTTTCCAGAAGGAATTCCTATTTTCCAGACACTTTAGAATAGGCATATAAAAACTTGCTCCTCACGGCCGCTTGCATAATGATCAACCCCCTACATGGACCTTATTATGACTAACCATCACGCAATGTGACCCTATACCTCTTTTTAAAGGAAATACAACCTTTTGAAATATAATATTTGTGAGTTTGGCATAATTATGAAAGTTCTGAAAGGTGAGGTTGATGCACAATATCTACTATCTTCTACAGAGATAAATACAATTTAAAAAAATTGAATTTGTGCACCAAATGTGCTATGTTTAGCAGAACATGCATATGTTAACATTTTATTTTTTTCATATGAAATGGAATAAATGTCTTGATGATAGAGATATCAGTTTTGGAACAAACATTTGGCAACAATTTTACCAAACAAATGACTTTGGAATAAGATTTACAGCCAGAAAATGACGCCATTATTGCCAATAAAATATTTTAAAACTTCTGTAGAAGAAAAGTAAAGCAAATTTTTTTTAGCACCGTGACTTATTTCCCGTTTTAATCTGGTAAGTATTCTCGTTTTATATAAAGGGACCTTTTTTTTTTAAAGATAAAATGATGGAATTATTTTCATCTAAAATGATGACAATACAAAATAAATTAATGCAACCCCCTCAGTATTTTAAATTTCAATGTGGTCATTCTCAAATGAGTTTGATCCGACTGCCTTGGAGAGTTGTATGGAACAAAGAAATAGTCTTCTTAAAATGACTAGTGTAAATAGTTAATTGGCTAGAACAGGATTATTACAAACAATAATGCGTCTTAGTACCCTTGCAGGTTACATGCAACAGAATTACTTGAGCTTGATAAGGACTATATATATGCATTCATTACTCAAACCAGTGTTTCAGGAAGAAAATGAGAAACGTATTATGATAAGACATGTATTCGAATCCAGCATGGTTATATTTTAATTTCTATTTCATACAAAAATGAATCAAATAAATCTACCAAATTAAAACATTTTATAAGATGTTTTAGTTGTTTTTATGTCAAATTCACCGTGTTTCCCCTGACTTATCCCAACACAAATAAAACCCTGATGATTAGCAAAAATGAACCGAGTAAATCCTATACATGGTGGCTCAAATATCACTCTATAAAAAACAGAGTAAAAAATGTATGAAATATTAATTGTTTGTTTTTTATATTCTTTGACATTAGCGTACTAATTGAGTGTTTGCGTGTACAATATTACATGAATGTTTTTATATCTGATCTGTATTATTTCATTTTATTTGGGGTATTTAACATACACTTTATAACCAGAAATGGCATGTGAGTACACGACCTTCAAACTAATCTAACCTATTACAGAAGTGTAAGATAAGAACTATGGTCTTCTTTTATAGAGTAGATGATTTAAAGAATAGTTACTTAACATAATGTAGCCTACATTTGGGTCAAGGCTTGGACAAAGCTTTGTGACTAAAACTATATAGTTTATTTGCGTGTCCTATCTGGCCAACAACTCCTCGACGGGGTGGGTTTGTTTTGTGTCCTAATCTTAATAATGTATTTGTGCATCGTGGCCAACTCTCTTTTGGCAGGTTATGTTTGCTTTGTGTCCAAAACTAAATATTGTGATTGTTCGTCATGGCCAACTCCCTCTGGGCAGGGTAAGTTTGTTGTTTGTCCAAAACTTTGATATATTTTTAAATAATTCCTAATTTATGCAATGTTTGTTTTTCAAGATTATTTTTATGATTAATCGATAAGTCCTGTTCCAGAAGTATCAGTAATGTTTCATGTTTGCCAACCTACCGACACATATGACGGATTGACCTGATGTGGTGTACACACATCTGCACTAGCAACACATTTGTTGCAGTAGAGCCAACCCATAGAGTTATTGAAATCTGGTCATGTAAAAACAAAATATTGTTTCATGAATGTCATAGATTTTAAACAATGTATATTTTTTCATGTTCCCTCAATATGTTATCTATACTGCTTTTGTTAAATTATAAAAAGGGTTACGTTACGTTTATCGCGTTATTTTATAGTCCTGTTGTGATAGCACCGGAGCAAAATTAAATGATACAAATATTACTAATACATACTAACATAAATACTAACATACATAGAAACATACATATATACATACATAGAAACATACATACATACAAACATACTAACATACATACATACTAACGTACATGCATACATACATACATACTAACATACATACATACTAACATACATACAAACACACATACATACTAACATACATACATACTAACACACATACATACTAACATACATACATACTAACATACATACATACTAACATACATACATACTAACATACATACATACATACATACATACATACATACATACATACATAATCATGCTGTTCCTTTGCGGGGTGCATATAGCTAAAAACCACAACAGAGTACTTAATATATCCTCAATAATTTTCTCCACACTTCCCTATTAATAAAATGTATAATATATATAATATGTATTACTAATATATGTTTTTATATCAAAACATTAAATGTCCGACACCCTTGCTCAGCCGGCAGCATGCCTACCAACTGAGTTAAGCATAATGGCCTGGCACTGACTTCCAGTGACAGAAAAATGTATCATAGGTGACATTGCAGCTTTATCTTCTACAAAATTGATTTAACAACCGGCAGACCTGGTTTTGTGCCTGTTCTATTATTAAGTTTATATAAGTCATTTTTCAATATAGCCAGTAGTTTCAGAAAGTGCACGTTAAATACCCGAAATAGTACATACATTGTATTATACAAATTTTATTAAAATTGCCAACACATTTTTGGCGATGAGTTTGTTTTCTAACGGCAGTGGTGAACTAATTACATTTCGTGTTGAAATTAGTGTATTTAATAAAAGTGTGTTTGTGTAAGATATACACATATTATTCTCAAATCCATAATATTAAGATGAAATCTTCTAATATATACAAATTGCCTGAATATTATATAGCATAAAATATTCATGCTTTAAAACTAAATTATATGCAGAACCATATAATAAAATGTATATTAAAAATTATTAAATCTAATGGACACTTTCCATTAACTAAAGATAATGATTAAATAGTTCAAATATAAAGCAAAAGTGTTGTAACCTTAATATTTTCAACCTTGAGATTATAATGAATGTTTACATTTTATGTAACTCCAAGCCCCAAATTGGATTAAGGGTAGTTTACAAATTATTTTATTAAATTCGAAATGTTTCGAATATGGCCTCAATTATTTTGTTTAAAATATTATCTGGTGAGTTTTTGACATGGCGAATTAAAATGTATACGTGTTTTGGGGGGTTAAAATTGATTAAGGGTATTTTACTATCGACTGATTTTTTTTAAATTTGAAATATATGTAAACTTGATCTGATGGACTAAGAGGTGTATCTTGTAAGCTTTTTACAACAAATGGGTTTATACATTTTCCTTTATAGAACTGTATTAAATGGTAATTTACAGATTACTGATATTTTAAAGAAATGGGATTCTTTTAATATCTATTCATAATGATATTGAAAATATGTAGGACTATCTGGGAGCTATTTTACATGATAAATAATAATTTAAGTGTAGTTTTACAAAATAAATTAACTTAAGGGTAGTTTACGTAGACATATTTTGAAAAAATTAAATCATTCCAAAATGGCCCTCGAGACTTAATCAAGATGGGTGTCTAAGTATTGGTTTTCATGATAAATAATACATTTTTAGTTTTACAAATAATATAAATAATTGGAGGTAGTTTACAATTATTTTTTTTTAGGAAATCTTACTTAAGGGCAGTTTATTTATTTAGCACCACGTCTTACTACCCGTTCGTGTTATACGCTTAAACACTAACTACGCTAATGAATTAGGAATTGGGAAGGTTAGGTTTAGAGAAAGGGAACACGCATTTGCATGGCGGGAGATTTGAAAACCATATATGAAAAACCACCCGCAGGCCACCCGACCGAGATTCAAACCTTGATCTCCCCATATTCAGCAGTCTAGTTTACTTAAGGGCAGCTAACTGAAAACCTATTTTAGAACACTTTGTTACAATCTATAGCTTTTTTTTAATTTTGACGTATAATTTATTTATATATAAGAAATAGCCTTATTCCCCTCCTTTTTATTAACTTTCCTATATTTACGAGTTAAAGCAATGGAAAGAATGTGTGTATTTTTTAATCATATATATTATATTGTTTGTAAACAAATTCTTTTAAAATGTAATCCAATGCGTTCTTAAGAAATTGTATTTAATATATTGGAGTTATATGTTTTCTTACCTTCAAATTCTAACCTCAGCCCGCAGTCCTAGATCCCCCGTCCCCCTATACCTTTCCTCCTGTTGGAAACACATGTGCACCGCTAAATTTCCCTGGAATACTTCATGTTTTTCATTAAGCCCTCATGCGTACATCACCTGCAGCACCCCTTCCTCCACGCTGTTAATAAATGATTGGCTCCCGTGTTTACTCGTAGAAGGAATCTGTTTGCATACGAGATGGCGGTACCCGGTGTCTTGCTACCGGGAAGACGTGTTTCATTACCACTGCATCGCCGACAGAACAAATGGCGAATTACCTCGAAATTAGGTCATTCGTAGCACACAGTAAAACCAAGGATGCGAAATAAAATTTTATTAGGGTTGGCTTTCAGTCTATTATTCAGAGTGGATTGTTTTGAATGTAATAGCTTTTATTACTATCACCATCGACATGGCGTGTAAATTATCATGATCATGTTTTGGGAGGGAATTAATTTTAATGCTCATTCGCCTAACACTACCACCATAGCACAACTCTGTGATCACGTGGGATTATTGTCAGGCTCATTTAGTTGGGTTCACCGTGACAGTGAGGTCGGAGTTCGACTACTTACTGGGTGTATTGAGGTATTTTTTCCCCTAAACGGTTGTCCACTCTCTTTCCATGCAGATGCTGGTATGTTTTATCAAAATTATATCGTTATTAGCATATTCTGTGTAAAATTGATATATTATACCAGTATCGTATATATTATACGGTATATCTACGAACTAGTAGTAATATTCGAAGAAGAAATAAAAGAGTAGCGTAAATTATAATATATAGTCGACCATATTATATAGTAATTATATATAAAAATTAATATGTAATAATAAGACATGGTGAAGAAATAAAACAAAACTGTAGAGTAATATTCGCTCTAGTTTACAGATTACTGTACTTTTGTCATATTATTATTGACCAAATAATTATGTGACCTGGCTGTCTAGGGGTAAGGTGTAAGACTTTTGTAATGAGGGTCCGGGGTTAAATCCTCGGTCCCGGCACAGATTTATCCGATTGCCTAAACCCTTACTTCACCTCTGACAAGATGTGTATTAATCACAACTTGTGAATGTGAGGAATGCCAGGCCTCCACCGTGATTCGGATCCCACGTTAAACAGTAGGTCCTCCATTTTCATCTCGTAATTACCCTACCATTACACATTAGAGTAAGTGAGTACAACCCTAACGGCTATTAAGACGCGGTGGAAATAATAATAATAATACTAATAATAATGACCAATCTCTCACGTGGTGAGATTCAAAACTCTTATCTAATTAGTGTTTCCATACTGTGACGAGCCGTGTCATGGCATGGAAACTCTGAACAGGTTATTCGAAGGATGCATCATTTCCAACTTTGATGACGTTACATGGCCTCCGTGGTCATTGGATTTATCAGACCCTGATTTATTCTTATGGGGGTATTTAAAGATGCAGTTTTCTCAACGACTCCATGATATTGAAGACTTAAAGATCAGAATTATCCAAGAGGTCGATGGCATTTCAACAAATCTGCTTCACAGATCTCTCCATTCATTCAGCAATAAATTGCGAACAATAAGGGTTACATTGTTTTTAAATAGTAAATAATAACTTTGGTTTCCAAAGGTACTAAGAAACCTGTGAACTGTTTCAATTAATATTGTGTCTATAGTAGATTTCTCTATCTCATTTTTAAAATGGTTGGCCTTAATTGGATCACTTTGTATATGAGGATGAACCATCTTGGTCTTCCCACCTCCCCGTTTCATTGATACCGAACCTACAAAGAAGCAATCCCCTGACATTATTTTTCATCAAGTTCTCTAGAATAGCCCTACCTGTTCTCAGAACCTCCAAGGTTCCTCGGGGTCACGTGCGCGGGGGCACCGTGACGTCATCAGGGTCTGCTACACTCTCGTGTTGTAATTACAAGCGCTGAAATATTGGACGATGGACGTCCCACAGGAAACAAACTAATAGCGATACCTAGAACGGTGACCTGATTACTGTCTACATCCTACAACACGTGCTCACCAAAAGGTAGACTTTGTCCTTTACACATTGTCCCCAAAGGGTGTTTGGTAGCGACGCGGACAGTCTTATTTTTACATTTTTGTAAAATTATTATTTTTTGTACAGGTTTTACACACCTTTTTTGAGTTTTAAATTTGTCCCTAAATTGTTCGTCTTTTTTTATTTAGTTAAAGTATTTTATATACAGGGTGTCCCAAAATTTACTTTGCGGATAACGTACCACGTACCTCGTAGCAGTTCTTCCTACAAAAGATGTTGGAAATGTCCTCCATGGTCCTGAACACTTGTCAGGACACACATCTTCATATAATATTATATTATATCATATCAGAAGAGTAGACATGTTCACGTAGTTGATGAACCAGATAAATGTATGTTAAATTAGAAGATAGTAAAAAGTGGAAATGGTAACATAATGATTAACTATTTACCTTGTACTCAATTCCAGAAAGGGTAGTAAAAGCTCACATATCACGGTTGGCAGACATGCAGCGTGAATGGAATAAAATAGAACTATGATCAAGGTGTTGACTGGAAAACAAAATGGTACGAGACCAGTAGGAATATCTGTAGGGGAAGATAACAATATAATGGACCTCAGGAAGATGCGTTGTAATGAGGTGGATTGGATAGAGCTAGCTTTAGATAGGGATAAGTGGCGTCCTTTTGTGGGTGTGGTAACGAACTCTCGAGATCACAATGCCATATGGATAGTATGTTAGTTATCTTCACGAAATAGCATGAATTGAGATAAAACTAATATTAATACTAATGGTTATTATTATAAACTTGTCTAAAAATTGCACTGATTTTTTAAAAATGTATCTGTCAAACCTTATTGCCAAACCTTTCCAAGCCTTTAAGGGCAGTTTTACAGGTGCGTATCAACCTTATTGTATTTCTGTACATTTAAGTGACAGTGGTATAGTTAATTTAAATAGTGACTTAAACTAGCTGATTAGAGGAAACATTATAAAGGATTTTTTTCCATGATTTATTACCAATTTTGGAAATCTGCTATAAATTGCAACTATGGGGTGGAGATGAGGAAGGTAGAATTAAGAATAAAAGCACCCGTATATTTCTGGATAGAAAGAAAGAGTGGCAAACAGTGTTGGAAAAATCACCCTTAATAAATCCAGATGAGATTTGAGCCATGCCCTCTCTGCCAGAAAACCAGACTAAACGATATTTACCGTTAGTTCACGTGTCCACCGATGTGGTTAAGTTTACAATGTACCGTAGCTACAAACATCTTCACTGAATAACCTCCGCCAGCTTTAAAAGTGCAGTTACACTTACCCCGTTTAACCGGGAAACTAGCGCCGCTCATGGGTCCTCCAAGAACATCAACACTCCTCTCACGGTAAACAAGAAAAACACAGCTGTTTCCTTGGAAGGTTACGTAGTTTGGCTGACTTTCCCCGAGTAGCGGACGCTGCGCAGGCGCTAAAACTTGGAGAAAGAAGCGCTCTTGGTGATCACGTGGTTCCCCCCCCCCCCNAACTTGTGTATCCACCCTCCCTTATTTTCCCCACAGTTCAAATCTGAATATAAGCGTGTACCCGGCAAGGAGCATTCACTCTTTGATGCTTTTAGGATGTAGGATCTTTCTACATGTAAGTCTACGTTATATTGGAAAAGCATTATATAATTTGTAAACTGAGGAATTGTTATATTGTAGCTTAATTATGTAGGGACGGATTTGGATTTGATTCGGTATATTTTTTATGAATAATTTTACTAATTTAGTTTTGTTGGGTAATTAGATTTTCTATGAATTGAGGCATTTTTTTTTGACGTATATCTTTAAATTTAGATTCTATGGTAGTATAATCAAGTCAAGTTTTGTTATTTATTTTTGTAGGGTATATTGTGCTATTATGATTGGGATCCTGCCTTAATGCGCTAGTCGTACTAAATGAAAACTAATATATTTTGCTATCTTACTTTTTCAATTGTAACGCAAGGAGAATTTCGATTAATGTTTGTCGACCGTTATTATACACTCAGTATGTGTGCAAGAGATATATTAAGCCTTTTTGTGTGGGTTGCCCCGCCTCACGGGTAGTTGGACGATAGTAATCTCTTTACTTATTTCTAATGTAACCAGGTGTATAAATAAGAGCATATTCCTACTAGGTGATATGGATAAGATAGGAGATGTGATACAAATAGACTTTCCAATATACGTGTTTCCCAACTTAAATTTATTTTCAATAATTGTTCGCTATATTTTAACTTTTGGCGCGTATATAAATTGGTTCTGTCAAATTATTTTGACTGTACTTTATATTTGATTGTGCGTTTAATACTATGAAAATCTATATTAATGTCTTGTAAATAAATACATGTATTCTCTTCTCTATGTATATCGTTGCTATTGAACATAGCCCGCAAACTATAAACATAATATTGTTAACATTTGAATTATGAAAATAAAACAGCCTCTAGGCCAGTGTCTTCTTCTATTCGGTTGCTACGATTTTTACATCTAGCATACCCTTAAACTCCCATTAACGTGTATAATTAAATATTTCATTTAGCTGATAGTTAAAAATCTTAGTTCAGGTACTTGAGCTTTTGCATATTTGAGTGTGGATCAAATAAAGGTCCCTGGTGATCCACTTTATTATTGCCCTTGATATTGCAACATATTCTCTACAGAGAAGGGTTGAACAATTTGTTATTTTAAAATATTGATATCGAACTACAACCTACAACAGATTTGTGGGGAAAGAATTTTAAAAGTGCTGAGATATTTTCATTAAGAACCGATGTATCTTAAAGAAAACTCAACTGACTTAGCAAGTTCAAATTCGAAGTGCCGAAGTTTTCGCTATTTAAAATATAATTTATTTAAATAATGACTTATTTTTAGGCTATATTTTATTTTCTTAGAACGTTTGTTTTTTCTCTTTTAAGGGAAGCATTTAAGTTCCAAAATGTATAATAATTAATAAAGCAAGATTATAAACAGTTTTGTTTAGCAGATTAACCTATGAATTTAGTAACGTGCAAAGTAATTTTCATCAAACTGGTACTTTGAATAGGGAAGACTGTACAATGGAAAGTAAATATAAATACTACAATCCTTATCAGGCAATTTCAATTCTAATTTAAATATTTACTGACTTAACTTTTTATTTGTAATAAAATAAGTGAAAATAACTAAATATGGTGATTTGTAATATGGACCCTTATATATGTGCGTTGTACAGTACTTGTTAGAAAAAGTTCAAATATTTATTTAAATAAAATACCGGGTCGCACATTTCATGAGAAAATATTTAATCTCGTTAATATACTGTGATGATATATTTCAACGTCACTTTATATACTCCATCATATAGTCCTAATACGCATTGTTAGTTTTCAAATGCATAGTCAATCAAACTAAATGTATAGAGGAGACCCCTCTGCTAAAAATAAGGATGAGCGAACGAGAGTTAAGGACAGTGTTTTTGCAGTTTTTATAGCAAAACTTTTTTGGGCAAAAATTAATTAATACACTATGACTCCAGTGGGAAAATAATTTAATTTTCTACACATGGGGATATTAACAGCTGTTGTTGAATATATGTCATGAGCATATTAAGTAACTTTAGGTGGGAAACTATTCAAATGAGGAGAAAGAGTTTTCGTTCAATTCCAGGACAACCTTGACACATATTCTAGAACTGTTAATATCTCAATGTGAATAAAATTATACCATATTACTACCGGAGCATTATTATTTTTATTTTGGTAAAAAAAAGTTTTGCTATTAAAACTTCAAAAACACTGCCCTTAATTCGGGTTACCTATACTCTCACCTTAAGCTCTTCTTTTATGATGTGAATATATGTCACAAAACAAACTAATTTATTAAGAAATGTGACAATATAATATAATGCACATCATTAGTTACATACGTGTGTTCACACGAAACAAGATAAACGGTTAGTTCGAATACTCGCCACAGCTAAGTTAGTGCCTGTATGGTAATTATTCCATCCCATTTATGTATCTACATATTTATGTGGCCATCCTTCCATTACCATCTCTACTTGATCTCTGCCGCTGTCAACATTTATCTCAGGATGGCTTAGATGAAGGCATACCTTCATGATACTGTGGTAATTATAAATAATTACCAGTCTGGAATTGTTCCAAAAACAATAGGTGGTTCACTGAGGCTGTATAGAGGAGTTCAGCACCTCCCTAATTAATAACTCGTTAGCGAAGTTTCATCCTTTATTCAGTAGTAATGCAATAGAAGTGTTCATTTGCGATTAAACTCGGTCTGAAAACTGTTTTTTCCTACCCGTAGAATTGATTACCTATCATTTTGTTTTTATTCTTTAATCGTATAATTTATCTTTATCAGTCCTTCTTCCTTTTTTATTTCAATTTAACGAAGTTATCAGGTTAGTGAAGTGATTAATGAAGTTTAAAACAAGACAGAGGTAAGAAATCCAATACGTTTCATTTTAATAAATTTTATGAACATGATAATGATTTCGTTAAAATTTTAATGCCCACCCTCATTTGTTTGTTTTTTATAAAAAGTATTAACTTTTAGTAAGATTTATCTATCATTATCTTTATGAAATACACAGGAATTTTGTAGATATTTTGAAAATAATTTTTCTTTAAATACAAGAATATAACCTGAGAACTAATCAGACAAATATTTAGCTATTAAAACCAGCATTAAAGCAGATTTCATCATATTTAAAAAATAGTATTTCAAAAAAATTAATAATTTTAATAATCGAAGGTATTCTTAAAGCATGAATATGTTGCGTTATGTGCGTAGCCTTCCGAAAACTTGAGAGGCTCCAGCAAATAGTTAGGGCTTTTAGTCAAAGTTAGTAAAAGATAAAATAATGTAATCAATTGAGTAGTAATTAAAAATAAGTATCATGATATATAACTTATCATTAATGTTCGAACAGATTTTTAAACGCTAAGAATACGTTATGCCCAAAATTACTTATCTTTTGATACAAAAAAGAATTTTTATATATAAATAAACCGTTCGATGTATCATAGATTATAGTGTATGTTTTTGTTTTGAAATATAAACATCCAAAACAAAGTATCGGTGGTTTAGTCACCAAAATTATACATATTAATATAATATCTTATAGTAAAATAATATATGAATCGATAATTTAGTCATCAAAAAACTACATACATATTCCTACAATATATAATATGTAAATATTTAAAGTTCAGAAATTGGATGCTTGTGAATATTTTGCACATTTTTGGGGACTAAACTAATGAAACTTTGTTTTGGGTGTATATTTAAAAAAAAACTTTAACCTCTGGTGGAGCGAACAGTTACTAAAACTCGCAAACATTATTTATCTTAAGAATAATATTCATAGTACATTATTTATTCATTTACAAGTTTATTATTATCTCCAGGTAAAAAAATACACAGGTTGTAGGAGATTACAAGACAAGTATTTCCATTTAATAAGCTTGAGGTCACCTGCTTCGGAAACCACATGGTCTAAAGCGTCACCCATGTATTATATTAGACTTCCAATGACAGGGAGATCGGGGTTCGAATCCTGGTCAGGGTGTACTGGGGGTGGTGTTTCCAAAATAATTTTCTACTTTCCCTCCAAGCGAATGCAGGTACAATTCCTCTACGTTCAACCTTCCTCGTCCATAATTCACTAGCGTCATAAGTACATATGCGTATAGCTCGAACAGGTGGTAAGACTTGGTGCTATAAAAAACCTTGAGGTCATCGACGCCAAATGGTAGTACTACGAGACGTCAAAGTTGGCGTTGTATGCACCTTAGAGGTAGGCAACTCATCATTCTTCTGGACATAACAAGGGTACTGGGGTGTAAATTATGACAAGTAACAGACATTAAATCGCTTTACCTCAGGTACCCATAAGGAATGTTTGATTCTTTCAAAGATATTGCTGTTGACCCTGACAAAGGCCGATATTGAGAGCGCATAGACCTCTTTACTGAGGAAGTGAATTCACTTCTTATTCGGAGTTATGCACTGGCACAGAACGTCTGTATGAAAATATATATCTATAATTTACAACAACTATTGCAGGTGTGACGTCACCGACCCTAAGAACATTACATGGAAATACTTATCTTTGTCATCCTCTACAGCCTGTATAATATTTTACCTATATATATATATATATGAATAACCTGTATATAGGTACGTACTTTGAAAATCCAGGCATACAGCGCTTATTAGTAAGTATAATATCAGCATTTAAATATATATTTTTGTGGTTTCAAAGAGTAAAATGAAAAAGCTTTTTTTTATCACTTTAAAGCGTTAAAATAACAAATGTATTTATTACCACTCCTTAACATGAATTTGGAAACTCAATGGAAAAGAAATTATACTAACAAATATTGACTATGGCATTGTAAGATAGTTCTCAGCGCGCACACACTATTAGTATTTACTCTTAAATTAAGGTATATAATATGTATGATTCAGGGAATAAATAAATTAAACTGAGTTTAAAATGTGGATCACTCATCCATATTTGATTGTGAGTTTTAATACTAGTTCATTGTATTTCAATAGTTTAGTATGTTAGACACATACATACTTTTTTTTATGAATAACGATGGATCTTATTGGGAGGTTTTCGGTAAATCTTACATTAATTTTTATTTTAGGGATGGATCTCTCTTATGTATGGAACTATTGAAAAATGGGTGCTTTACATTAATCTAAGTTTTAAAATACCTCTTTATTTTCATTTTTTTATTTTATAATGCCTTTATGACACAGGTAAAACCCCGCCCATATTTATAGTATATTATAGAAATCATCATTAATTTAAATATGTAATTTATAATAAATCAGGGTTGATACATATCTTAAGTTTTGAAATATACTGTATTTTTATGAGTTTTGAAATAAAAAATATGTATTTCCCCAGTATCTTATATGCACACAAAAAATCTTAATTTTAATTTTTTTAATTAAATTCTTATCACAAGAATTATTAAAGACAAATATGCCAGTACCTTTTGCTAAATCTCATAAAATAAAGATAAAATTAATGGTTCCACTTGAATGGTGGTATTCTTTTACTTTGTAGTTCGAAAATAAAATTTCAAAATATATTAAATTTATATATATTTTTTAATTTTCCTCTCTCACTAAATTCCCTGACTTTTCCAGGTGGGTATTAACCCTGTAACTAAATAAATCCTTAACTGGCCACAAGGAGATATAGGTGTCAGATTCATAATAGATTGGACTTTTTGTGACGAGATAGGTCAAGGTTTGATTATCATCCGGGTCTGTTTGATCGATTTTCACATATTTATCCCACGTTTATGCGGATGCATTTCTTATAGGTCCCCATTCCAATTAGAATAAGCCGCTAATATCCTTGGTGTTGACCATACTATTTAGAAACGTACACTTATAAAGAGGAACCAGACTTTGATGACATGTGATTTTAATGGTACGTACTGACCATCACAAGAAATGCTTACGTGCATATAAATTCTGTTCACTATCCCCTGACTTGAAATGTTTTTAGGTCATTCTTTGGCCATTTTTTATTATTTAGGATTTTTAGGTCATATTTTTTGTTTGCGTCAGTTGAGTGATTTACGGTCATTTACCTTGAATACGTATATTTTTAAGTATTATAGATTAGATATTTTATAGATGCAAAAATATTCAAACATACATCTTGTAAACACACAGACTTGGAATGAGAAGATAATGTAGGTATTTAACGTTGTATCTTATTTTCTTGTAGGTTGTAAAATACATATTTCTGTTGAAACACGGCGACTAAGCTGGAAATAGTTGCGTTGGGGGGCGATATCTATTACTTATGATGCAGGTATTTGTAAATTAATGTTATATTCAGTAGAAAGTGAAAGTCTAGTTGTTAAAATCATCGCATGGATACGTTCTAGTTTCCATTTATTAAGTGCGTGTTTGGTCTAGGCGTATGCATTAATAAAGAGTTATTTCTCATTTTTAGGTGATTTTTTTTTTGTAAATTTTAAATAATTTTTGAAATATTTTTTTAACAATTTTACAGTTTTACAGTTTCTTTTTGGTCATTTTTAGGTCATCAAAGTCCGGGTCTTACCTATAAATAGTAGTTTTACGTCTTATTATAATTTTAAGAAAATATATTTGTGAGCCTGGAAATGCAAAGGGTGTTCTTCCTATCGAGGTTTAGTCGCGCCTAAAAAGAGAAGGAACAATATCTTTGCCGTAATGTTTGTCTTGCGATCTTAACCAGGACAATGCGAGACAAACCTTATAGACTCTCTCCCTCCATATCATGACCGTTTTCTTTTGTCTGTCTGTTCGCAGCTTTCAATCAAGCGGAGAGCGGTTTTGCGGACAAGATCTTATGACTATAGAGAGAAACAAAAGACGAGACTAGAGCGTGGTCCACTGTATAGTTTTGAATGGCGGCTACGACTTGAAACGTTCTAGGTTCACTGATGATATTAACATTACTGTCCAAGGACCAACTGCTACTAGCATTCCAAAGCTAGAGTATAGAACCGCAGTAGGACCTTAGATTTATATAAACATATATTTGATTTCAATTTGATATTGTAAGGGACTAGTTTATACAAAAGCAAGGAGTGTTTTATTAGTGAAATCTCTCTACGAAAAGAAATAGTTACAAAATAGAGAATGGTGTTTTATGATGGTATTGTGACTATTTTTTGTTAGTTGCTGTGGCTGATTGATTGATTGAGGAAAAGTCTAGAGGGTAAAAAGGAAATAAATTATTTATAGGGGATTTGCCTACATACCCCTTAATTATTTTTTTTACTGACAAAATATCAATTAGGCGTTCATTACACTTTTCAAGGAAAATTCAAATGAAAAAGGGAAATAAATATAACTAAGATAAACCGTGTAAGTTATTACAAGCAAATATTCACCATTTACAGTATATTGACCCAGAGGTGCTTGGAAAAAGAATACACCCATACTCACACCAAAATTTTAAGTAAACCTACTATCCGGAAAATTATATCTTAGTGAAGATAAGAAATACAATATATACATATATATACATATATATATTTATAACTATATTTTTTACTCAAAACATGCCGTGATTCTGTGTATATGCTTTTTATGATTAAAAAATTGTGCTGGTCTGATTAACATGTCAACGTTTGTCACGCGAGAAAAATAATTAATTTTACTATTCTTATGAACTGCTGCAATTTTTTTTTTGTTTCAATGTTTTGTAATCTTATTTTTCTTTAGACATATTTGTGATTGGACAAAACAAACGTTTGGTAGTAGGTTTTTGCGGCCTGCATATGGACGAAAGTGGATCTCGTGTGAGATACGTAGATAGATTTAAAGTTAATTACGTTTCAGTTAATCTTCCAGCTAACGTCAGGTTATACACATGCATTAATTACGTTAGTAAAATAGAGATAATTATCGCCCAAGGGATGAGTAGGTGGATAAAATTACGGTGAAAAAACCACGTTTACACAATACCTAACGACGCATCTTTTAGAACTAACATAATTATATATGTGGTCACGAACTGTGAAGCTCTTTCCTTTATGAATTGCGAGTCCACAAATTCATGTAGACTTACGTGAGATAAATCATTTAAACAGTTCTAGGGATATAAATAGACGATACCTTATGTGCGTGTATAGGCAAGAGAATATACTCTTTAATTTTTTTTATTTTATTATTTTTTTATTATTTAGTTATTATATTATATATTTTATTCTAAAAGGTACTTATCTTGTTTGTTCTCAACATGGTGTAGCTTTTAGAACAAGGCGTAAAACTTGATATCTTTCAGGGTTAACAGTATATATATATATATATATATATATATATACATACATACATACACATATATATATACATACATACACACACATATATATATATGGGTGTGTATGTGTGTATGTATGTATATATGTATGTATGTATTTCCACGAACAAAATGTCACGATGAAATGAAAGGTATATTGAAGAATAGAGAAAGGGAAATTATATATATATATATATATATATATATATATATATAGAGAGAGAGAGAGAGAGAGAGATATGATCGGTTGACGAGGCACATATGCCATTAATTGCGGTGCTCGGCCGAACGTGCTGTTGTAGTGGGGTGTAGCAGCACCCTAGAGGGATGAAGAGGGGTGTGATAGCACCGCCATGGACGGCCACCCCAGACAATGACCAAGTGAGTGACACCCGCTCTCGACACGCGGGACAGGCCGACGAGTGACGAGACGTGGGCCGATGACCCGATCACACACAGGCCGTCAGCACAATCATCCAGCCCCTTCCCCTCTAGTCCTGTTGACGGTGTATAGAAAGCCCCCGTGCCCCAGGGAACGCTTTCTGCTGACCAATGTGCAGTAAGTACTGTTCTAGCTGGACTATCACACGTGGCAATGTGTCCGCCGGTTCAAACCTTGTTTCGTTGTCGCAGGCAATGATCTAGTTGTGTTTAGAATACTTATGGCATATTGGAAAAAGAACTAAACATTGACTAGTAGGTTAGAATTTTGTATAGCATAATAACCTAGAATTAGTTATAGGCTGATAACCTAGAATTTTATATAGACAAATAATTTAGTATTATAGTATATACAGAGGCTAATAACCTAGGATTACATATAATCTAATAGCCTATATTAAATAGGTTAGTACCATAAACTTTTAGAGAGACCATAATCCCCTAATTACATTTAATATTATAGCCTTAAATCATATATAGGCTAATAATCTATAATTATACTATTAGATAGTTTGTCTTACACCTAATAACAATATAATTAAAAGTTACTAGCCTATATATAATTTAAGGCTATAAGATTGTGTATAGTTCTAGGCTAATAGGCAATATATAGCTATAGATTATTTCTTAATATATTATATGTAATCAATATTATATATAATTATATATAGGCCAATAATATAAAACTGTACATAGGCTAATAATCTAGAATCATATAAAAGCTACACCCTTAAAATTGGTAAAAAAAAATGTATTCTAGCTACCCAACGTTGACAATATTTATGAAAATTATCTTAAATTTAATATACTGATCTAGAATGATATACGATATACTTTCGTAGTAGCTACACCTTTTAATAACTATTATTAAAATCGTTATTATTTTATAGGTCATTAGTCGGTTGGCTCTATGCCATGAATAGAAGTATTTTTACTAAGCTCAGTACGTGACCCAGTTCCGTGTGCTAAGTGTTCTGTGTGAGATGGCCTATTCTTAGGCCTGTCATTCTTTTTTTAGCACGCATATGTACTAATTACACTAATGAGTTAGGGATGAGGAAGTTTGAATTTAGAGGAAGTGTACATGCATTTTGCGTGGAGAGTGGAAAACCAATTAGGAAAATCACCTTCAGTACACCCTACCAGAATTCAAACCTAGATCTCCCTGTCATCGGAAGTTAAGTATGTCGTTCTTAATAAGTTTATTTCTTAATATGCTAAGCAGTGAGTAGGCCTATATCTGTGCAAAATGCTCTTGAGTAATTTTTGGCCGTCAGAAATGTATTAGGTTTTCTTGTCTAGGTTTCGTTTAGACTGTCTAAAAATTAATGAGACCAAATATGATATTTTTCTTATGAAAGGTGGGGAACCCACTTTTAATTTTGACCCTTGTTCTAAAAAGGCAAAAGCTTTGTTTTGGTAGATACCCTCACCAAATTTATATCCACACCATCTCTTCCAGAGAAACCTTCCTAGTATGAAAGAAAAAATCCTTGAGTAAGCCAGTCTTATGAGATACTCAAAACGTCATTATCTAAACGGGAATATTCATCATGCAACTGTTAAACTCCCTAATTAAAATGGTTGAGGATCTCTCTTTTCAGGCCAAGGAATCGTGCGAAGACAACGTTGTGATGAAATTCTAAATTTCGAAAATTATGGCTACTAAGTCCCCGGTATGTCTAGTTTCAGTTGAAAATTAATAGTAATTTTCTTCTCACTCCACTTTATATTATTCTACTCAAATAGACTCTCCTCCATTAACTTCTTCTCGAGTTAATTTTCACCTACCCAAATAGACTTTTAGCTAAGCTCTTAATTCCATGGCGACATGTGCCAGGATCTGCCAGTTCAGCGTTATCGGGCATGTAAATTGCTGACTGGAAGAAAGATAAACACTGGTTCACGAATCAACAATATTTTTTTACTTACTATATACCACTGGTTTTCCCCCTGAATTTTCTTCCCTTTACATCAAATCTCACTTGGCTAAAGAACTTAAAATTAAGTGTCTTCTGTATTCAGAATGGAAGACAAAATTTAACTCATATTCCTTCTTCCATATTTATGTTGAGAATGATTTTTCCTTGATCAAAAATATAGATGTTTGGCCATATAATAACCCTGGTTGACTATTCCCGTAGTGGTCAGAAGAACTGATATTATAAATAATATTTAAAGGGTCTGAATTGAAATCCCAACCTTTATAACCAAAAAAACTGTTAATAGTGGACTTACAGCTTGCTCCCTAAACAACAGTCAAAATATTTTCTAACTATTCCACATTCCTTGAATGATACCTTTAAACGATTTTATCTGCCATCAAGTTAATTGGAAATATCATCATGCTCAAAATATACCTCATTACTACATATAAATAAAAGCTAGTCAACGTCTTACATCGAATAATACAATAGGACAAGAACAATTTATTGGAACTAATGATAATGATAATAATAATAATAATACAACTAGACTCTTATACCTTGTTTTGACTCATTTACGCCCTCGCCCCCCATTCCCCGGTAACACATAGCTCTCAATCACTACTGAATATTGAGATAGCTCATCTTCTCCTACTGATTACGTTAGATGAATTCATTTCTATTAAAATAATTCTACCACCACCACATATATTTATTATGCACTTGGTGATTATTTCAATATTTACAATGATCTTTCAATTGATGATTGGTCTTGCGTTTATTAACTTATGATAATTTACTATAGATAAGGATACTCAATTAGTCAGAGGGAAAATTCAAAATTCCTATTTCTCAAATAGCTATTCAAAATGTATCCAAAATTTCCGAATTGGTTTTCTTTTACGCCTAAATACTATGTATAGTATGGGAAAAAATCAACTCTTAAAAAGTGTTATAAATAAAATGAATTTTTATTCTTGTTTTTCACACTTTCGTAAATCAACTTTAACCATAAACTGTATAGATCCATTTGGATGAGCTCAATCGAAAATAGTCTCAAAATAAAAAACAAATATTTTTGGAAAATTGTTAAAAAAAATGTTAATAAAATATCCCCGTCAAACCTAGACATTAATAGCAAAATTATAGTGGATCATTTATTAATTGAAAATGAGTTTTATATCTACTTTCATTCAGTGATAAATAATTCCGCCTTACCGGTCATACTTTGCCCTGTTATTGAAACTAACTTGTCCTTGCATCCATGACATATTAAATCCGCGGATTTCGCTAATGCTATTAAAAAGTTGAGTTCATCTAGATTTGATGGTACAGAAACAATTCCAAATTTCATTGTCAAAGGCTTTTCCATCATTATCAATGGAAACAATTTGTCGTCGTACTTATTTGATTATAAAAAGGAGCAAAAACAAATGTTTGTAACTATAGAACATTTTCTTTAAATACTTTCTCTAAAATATTAGAGAAAATAATACATGCGCATACTTTTCACCGTATAAAAAAAAACTCTTGGACAATCAATAAGGCCTTATTAAAAATAGATCCACTCTCAAGTATTTAATAGATTTTCTGGGGAATTCTGCTCTCCATGTCCCTACACAAGACTAGGTTGATGCAATTTATTTCGGCTTTTGAATTATATCAGAAATGTATTCTCTTTAATCTTTGTAATTTTGGCCTATCTTACTAATATGTAAATTGTTTAGCAGTTATATTTGCATAATAGATCATTTAATATTAAAAAATATATTCGCACACCAACTGGTGGGTTCTAGTTTAGGTCCCCTTTTATCAAATGTGTTTATTGTTGATAATGATAGATATTTAAACTCATCTATATATTTACAGCTTGCGGATTATGTAAAACTGTTTAAAATTATCAAACCAATTGAGGATTATATGGATTTACAAAATGACATAAAATTAATGGTATTTTCAAAGGTTCTCTTAAAAATTGACTGTATATTAATAAATTGAAGATCTATTTCATATCTTTTACTAGGATATTAATCTTATATACTTTACTTATAAAAGGTCAGTGATAATAAATATAGCTCGCTGTCTTTATAGCAGTGATATAGGTGTTCTCCTGAACAACAAACTCAACTTTCACGATAATGTTGATCATATAATATCTCACACTTTGAAATTACTTGGACTTAGTAAATTTATTACCTCTTCATTTAAGAAAGTTAACTGTATTTTATGCCCATACTATATCTTGGTTATATATCAGCTCCAATATGCTGGTGTTGCTTTGAATTCCACTATCTTAACTAACTGTCAAATCGGAAAACGTTCAAACTATGCATGTTGCTGTCTGCTATTATTATTATTATTTATCACCGCGTCTTACTAACCGTTCGGGTTATACGCTTTAAGTACTAATTACGCTAATGGATTAGGAATTAGGAAGGTTGAATTAGTGGAAATGAACCCGCATTTGCATGGAGGGAGAGTGGAAAACCATTTAGGGAAAAAACCTCCAGTTCACCCGACCGAGATTCGAAACTTGATCTTCCCGTCCTCAGCAGTCGAGCTCTACATTACTAGCGTGTTAGCCAACTACGCCACCGAGGCGGGTCTGCCTGCTATTATAATTTATTTTTCAACCGGGTGTTATATATATATATATATAAATATATATATATAAATATATATATATATAAATATATATATATATAAATATATATATATATAAATATATATATATATACAATTTAATTATGCCCTAAGTATAGAGTGTATTATTACCCTAGCACATGTCGGTGGTCACGCAGAATAGACGGTAAGATCGTTTATTTTGGTTTGTCGGTGATGGGTCGTTCGAGCCAGAAATCCAGACGGGTGTTTTGAGAGTGTTTTTTCATAAACTGTCTCCGAACACTCGCCATCCTATAATAGATTACATTATACACAAGTCGTGGTACGAATTACGAAACTAACAAGGATTAAATCAGCACACAAAGCACTCTATATATATATATATATATATGAGTCACTAATCTGTTTGTATAATTTTAAGTCATGAGTCCAAAAATAATGTAATTCTGGGTCATTTTACTGGAGATATATGTATATATAGTCTACTATAAACATATACACAGGTTTATAGTTCTTGGTCCCTATCCTATATATTACTTATGTTGCCAACATCCCTTTTTCTCAACTAATACAAAGCCTACAGCGATGAGAAAGGCATCAGTGGATAGGATTATTTTTACTGACTTCTGACATAGCATACTCAGTTTACGTTAAAACAAATGGTTTGTTTAAAATTTAAGTTAAAAGTAAAATTTTAAAATATTTTTATATCAAATATTGAAAATAAACTCCCATTGCTATTTTGTGTATACACTTCACTGAGTATTTAATTTCAACAACCCAACAAAAGATTAAATCATTTTTTGGAGGGAGGGAGGGGAAGGTTGAATGTGCGAAGGTTACGCCAGGGTTTACTGGTACTATGTATTTGTCTAAGTCATTAGATTAAATTTAATGTAATTCTGAGTATTTAGACTTTATAAATATAAAGTGTAACGAATCATTACCATCAGATAGTATATAAATAACAAGAACTTAAACTATTTATATTAAACTAAGTAAATATTTATAGTATAATGACCTAGAATTAATTTTAGACTAGTGACCAAGTATTATATAACCAATATAATGACCAAGAACCATGCATACAGCTTAATAATCCAGAGCTATATAAATTCTAAGGACCCTGAATAATACAATATAAAGAGTATTAAAGACCCCAACAGTATTCCACCAAAGACGTCCGTGAAGGAAAACATGTGAGGATTTACTAAATGTACTTAGCCGGAATATAAAACCGAGCTCATACATATTTTCATTTGTAGTAACAGGCACCAAACGTCCAAAGCAGATGACAAAATCCCAACCGGTTCTCAGGTATATAGCATGTAAATTGTGTCACCACAATAGAAATTATATACATGCACAGCTACGGGAATAAATACTAACATTGCGACAGCAACAAATTTAATATATTATACTGAAAATATTTATATATAATGATCATGTTTAACAATATTTTCAGAAAATATAGTTGACAAGGTATACCCAAAAGACACAATAACACGAGAGAGAGAGAAAGTAAATTCACAAAACATTTTTGAGAATTTTTAGTTTAAAGCGTGTCAAACATGTACAAATTAATCCATATAAAGTTTGATCAAGATGGCCTCGCCTGTGAGATTTATACGGTACAAAATGTCAGCAACATCTATGATCAAGTAGATTAAGTCGTTTAACTTCAAATACGCTTTGTCACTGTTGATGAGGATACCTGGGTTCTAATCCCAACCGTATGTACTCGGGGTGTTATGCAATATGTGGATTCCCCTGTGGGTTTTTGCACGTTTTGTTCTCCACGCTAATGCAGGTGTCTTTTCTCTGAGGCCCCTACTCCTCCTTACCAAATTTAAAATAGAAAGTAGTTATTAGTTTGTTTATGTTAGAATTGTGAATTAACGGTCAAGGGCTGGATGTTGTGCCTGTTCTAAATTTAAGTTAGTTTATAAGTCATGTGTTGATATAATCAGTCTGTTCATAAAGTGCATGTAAAATAGCTCGAATGAAAATGAAAAAAATAAAATCCTGGATAACATTATTATTTAACATCGCGTCTTACTACCCGTTCGGGTTACACGCCTAAGTACTCATTATGCTAATTGATTAGGAAATGGGAAGGTTGAATTTAGAGGAAGTGAACACGCATTTGAGTGGAAGGAGAGTGTAAAACCATTTAAGGAACACCCCCCCCGCTCCCCGACCAAGATTCTAACCTCGATTTCCTCATCCTCAGCAGTCTAGCTCAACACGAAACTAGCGCGTTAGCCAACTACACAACCTAGGCGGGTTTTTAATAACATAAATCAAGTATATCTATAAGTTTTTACAACTTATTGAATACATGTTTCGAGAGTAGCAATTTACTCCGATTTGAAGGAAATTTTCCAATTGTTATCATTGTGAGTGTACGACAATCATAAGTTGGAAATATCTACTTTATTACGAGCACGTGCATCTTTTACCAACCTTTCGTTTGTTTCAAATACAACCAATAAATTAAAAAAGTTGAGTCATTTTAAAAATAAAGACAAACATGCTTCACCATGTCAATAAAGTTCCATGATTATTACGATTATTACTAATGCCAGATACTGCAATAAAGTAGTCTGACCCATCAGAACAAGGGTGTACTTTATCAGAATTTACAACGAAGTCGGGTGACCTGGCGGTCTAGGGAGGTGTCAGACTTCTATGCTGGCGGCCGGGGTTCAATCCTCGGTCCCGGCAAAGATTTATCTGATTACCAAACCCTTCCTTCACCTCTGACAAGACATCTTGTGAATGTGAGGAATGCGAGGCCTCCACCGTGGTTCGGATTCCACGTTAAGCTGTAGATCCTTCATTTCATCTCACAATCACCCTACCATTACACATTAGCGTAAGTGCGTATAACCCTAACGGGTAGTAAGACGCTGTGCTAATAATAATAATACAACGAAGTCTGAGTTTCAAATACCAGCCGCGTAGTTTTGATCATGGTTTTTAAAATGTGATATTCACTGTGGCTCCCCCAATTAAATTAATATTTAATTTTCTTTAAATTATATTCTCGTTATAGAAACAACAATTTAGATTAACTAATTACTAATTCTTGCTTTAAAAAACAAAAAATGAAACACGTTAATACCAGTTAGCAAACTAAAACACTTATGTATAAAATATAGACTACACACAGTGGTAGTGTGTTGATAGCTAGCATAACGGGCCCAATACGAACAATACGTCATTACTACCTGGAATCTTGTTTTTATCTCCACATCTGTTCAGGCTATATGCATATATGATAATTACTCTAAAGCTTGATGCACACGTTCGTCTAAAATAGAGAACACAATCTGCCTGAGGGGTGCAGCAACTCACATGCTGTATGTCGACCCATGATGCATTGCAACGAAAACTTTAACAGCTGAATATCAACTTATTTTATTTTCTAGTGAATACACATATCATTTAGATCACTCTCCCGATGAATGATTTTAAGTTTTAATGCTGTGTCGTGGCACAATCCAATACATCAATACACACGCTTCTTATTAACGGGTTATTTCAAACCTCCTCACAACGAACAACGAAGCTGTCTGCTTTCTTCTGGCTGTAGAGCGCATGCGCTGGCATATGCACATGCGAACTGGTTTGAAATAGTTGAGTTTGATTGGTTCTTCTGTGCCAAAAATCTCAGGCATAGTTGATAAAGTAGAGATGAGTTGAACTTTAGCATAACAGCTGGCACTGATGAGGCGTAAATCTTCAGATTAGCTTAGAGTCACGTTACCAAGTTTCTGTTCTGCACTTGTTTTTTTGTGAACGTCTGAATCCACAGTAATGGAGTAAGGATGAATAAAGAATCGTTGTAAATTTAGCTATATTTTCGTGTAATGAGAGTGGGAAACAATTGAAGATAAAAACACCCTCAGTATAACCAACTGATATTTGAACCCCGATATCCCCGTCATCAGCAGACAAGACTAGAATGATTTGACATCTTAGATAAACTAGCCACTAAAGCAGGTGCCAGCCGGAATCGAATCACGGCTCTTTTTATATACGATTGATACATTCAAGGTGTACTTTCAAAGTATGAGTATCCTGAAGTAGCACAGTTAATTAAGCCACTATACTTCTCTCACTAATAAAAAATATGTTCTTTAACTTTTGAGTAACTTTATGTGTACATTGAATGGGGGATTTTGTCATCAGGAACCATGTCAGATAGGTCCACTCGCCAGGGAGAACTTTAATCAGAAGCAGTCGTCAAGGACTTCAGTTAGCAGGAGTATTTAGGGTTAATGCCAATCGGAAAGGAACATTAGGTAAAACACCAGTCAGAAAAAGTATTAAGGGAATGTGAAAGTCAAAAGCAGGAATTAAGAACATCAGTCTTAATAGATGAAAGTCATTAGCAGATCTCAGTTATAACACCAGTTATTAGCAGTCATCAGGGACAATGTAACTTAGAAGCAATCATCAGGGGCAACATCAGTGAGAATCAGTCATTAGGTTCAAAGTCATTAAGAATCAATCAGGGTCAACTTTTGTCAGAACCAGCCATCAAGATCAACGTCAATCAAAATCAGTAAACAGGGTCAACCTCAGTCAGAACTAATCAACATAGTCAACATCAGTCAGAATCAGTCACCAGAGTCAACGTCAGTCAGAATCAGTCACCAGGATCAACATCAATGAGAATCAGTCATCAGAATCAACGTCAATGAGAATCAGTCATCAGAATCAACGTCAGTCAGAATAAGTCATCGGGGTCAACGTCGATGAAAATCAGTCATAAGAGCCAACGTCATAAGAGTCAACGTAAGTCTGAATCAGTTATCAGGGTCAACGTCAGTCAGAATCAGTCATCGGGTCAAAGTCAGTCAGAATCACTCACCAAGGTCAACGTCAGTCAGAATCAATTATCAGGGTCAACGTCAGTTGTAATGAATCATCAGCGTCAACGTAAGTCAGAATCAGTAATTAAGGTCAACGTCAATCATAATCAGTTATCAAGGTCAACGTCAAACAGAATCGGTAATCTGGGCCATCATTAGTCAGAAGCATTCATTAAGGACATCGTCAGAATAAGTCATCAAGGTCAACGTCAGCTATAATCAGTTATCAGTGTCAACGTAATTCAGATTTAGTAATCAAGGTCAACATCAGTCGGAATAAGTCATCAGAAACGGTAATCAAGATCAAGGTCAGTCGGAATCACTCATCAGAGTCAACGTCAATCAGAAACAGATCCTCACACTAAAATCCCAGCCGAGCGAGAGAGGCCTATGCGTGCTTGTGGTGGAGGGTGGGAGAGTAGTAGTAGTAGTAGTAGTAGTAGTAGTAGTAGTAGTAGTAGTAGTAGTAGTAGTAGTAGGGATGTAGTAGTAACACACGCTAAACCACAACATGAAAAGCTCAGTAGTGGAAAGCACTGGACGGCCATTATCTCAGTTTCAAATGGCGGTCAGCCTGACCGGTGAATACCACCTTACTCAGCGCGATCCTTCACGCATGATGGGACATCACCACAGGCGACCAATCTGTCAAGAGGCACTCCGTGCGGTTGATAAAGCGAGTCAAGAAGAGGCCTCCTTTCCCTTCAGACTTGTTAGCGTGATACAGCCAGGTGAACATATCACTGGCCACTACGTTGATTAATGAGGTTGCACCCACACCTGTGAGCAAGCAGATTGATGCGTCAGTCACGTATAATATGGTGTTCGGGTGATGGTAACGAATGCACTGAGGTTTTTTTACTTTATAGATTTCACGCTATCATTCTAATAAATGGTGGTACATTTAATCTAAATTCTGCCTTCCTCTTCTATACTCCATTAGTGGAACTAGGCGAGTCTTAATAGGGGGGCCCCACATGGGCCAAAGCTTTGCGCCTCACTTTAGTTGAGGTTTCTTAGAAGAGAAAAAAAATTAAACAAAACCTCAAAATTAATAGTTAATAAAAAATTATCATCAGACGCTATGAGAAAAAAGTATATTTATTTCAAATTCAAGGATATGTAGAGTAAATTTCAAATGGAAGTGAATAAGCATTTGAAATTTAATCTACATATCCTTGAATTTGAAATAAATATACCTTTTTCTCATAGCGTCTAATAGCAAATAAAAAAATTATCTTCAATTTTGAGGTTTTGTTTAATTTTTCTGTAGCAAAGGATTGCATAAGGAAGTGAAAAAGAGAGTGGATCTTCAACATCTCGTTGTGTGTATGTAGGTCACAGAACCAGGGTCACTAAAAGGTTTCATGCACACTGGTTGAGATAATTATCTAATTTGTGCCTCGGCTGTAATAAATAAACCGTAATAATAATACTTAGCACCACGTCTTAGTACCCGTTTAGGTTATACGCTTAAGTACTAATTACTATAATGAATTAAGAATTGGTAAGGTTGAATATAGAGAAAGTGAACACACACCTGCGTGGAAGTAAAGTGGGAACACATTTAGGAAAAACCACCCCCAGTTCACCCGAGTGAGATTAGAACCTCGATTTCCCCGGTCCTCAGCAGTATAGCTCAACATGAAATTTGCACGTTAGCTAATTAAGCCACCGAGGCGGGCAATAATAATAATAATAGATTGCCAAAATACCGGACAGTAAAAATAGATAAATAATATGTGGTTACCCTGCTCCCTCTATCTTAAACAATGTGTGCACATTTTCGGAATTCGCCTACAAAGTGACTCTCAAATACCTTAAAACCATAAATGTGATTATGTTTTTAATTAATATATATTTTTTTAAATTTCTTTTTAAGTTTTTGGTAATTTAAAAAATATTCAGATTTTTTATCTTTATAAGAAATAATTATTAACTTATTTATTTTAAACACTTAAGAAATAGTATTTTGTTTGAATAATGCCTCTAGTACCTTTACGCCCTAGGTGACTGCCTGCACGAAAGTCAGGGTGGACTGAAGCCACCACACAGAGCTAAATAGAAAGTCAGAATGTTTTAACCCTGATATGTTGTCTATAGCTGACTTGATTAACCACATAATGACACACATATTCGCTTAGTGGGACGAATATGTCATTTAGCAAATACACACACATATATACATATATATTCATACATACATACATACATACATACATACATACATACATACATACATACATACATACATACATACATACATACATACATAACATAACCACACCATTCCCTCTGGGGTGGACAAGTAATTGTGAATATAGTTTGAAAAAACCACAACTTCGTACTTGATCCATCCTTATTAACTTTCTCCACACATCCATATCCTTGCATACTCCTTTCGCTTCAACAGCATCTTTACACCGTGTCATACATGCTCTTTTATTATTTTTACGCATTTGTCTACATTTTACAACATTTAGACACGTTTTACATGACTGACGCCCGGTTTTTGATCCACATATCCTTCCTTCATATATTTACTTCGTCACTAGATCCACACTCATCACCTCAACATGCCCAAACCAACGTAAGACACATTGACCTAATGGATTCCCTTTCAAACCACATTCCTTTAGCACCCATTCGTTACTGACTCAGTCCCTACGAGTTTTCCCACATACATTTCTTAGATGTATCATTCCAATCGCATTCAACTGGTTCTTCCTGTGCTTCTCCCAACAAATAGTTACAATAAGATTAATTATCCTGTTTACTTTCTTTCTGGTAACTAATTGATTTGATAGCGACTTTATCGTGTAATTTTTTCTCTTGTAAAATATATACTAATCATATGTTTAAGTTTTTATTTTGTAACGTTAAATAAAAATTAAATAACGAAGCACAGTTTTGAATGTAGTGCAAATAAAGAAAATATAAATGGTACGACACAATGGTACATACTTTCTCATATTATAAGGAGTAAATCTTCTAAAATCAGCTATTAGTAGACTACCAGTAATTTATTTTTCTCAGGAAAACATATTGTTTTGTGTAACATGAAAAAATATTCATATATAAGCTTTGAACAAATTTATTGGAGTTATTTATACAGAATTCAAATATTCAAATATAATTATTAAGTAAATATCTCGTAAATTAATTTTTCTGTAAAAGTTAATGTATTTTTTATAGTGTTACTAAGCACTTGAAACTCTCCACATATTATTAAAATCATTAAAATTCAACCGTAAACTAAATGCCCTTAAATTTAAAGCTAGAGTCAAAATCACGATTTGATATCGAACGGCTTAAACGAAATCCATCCAACCGTTTCGATCATGCAGACAGACAGACATATTTTTAAGAATAACCATTTAAAGTTTTGTGGCATATTAAACGTCAAACCCCATTTTAATATTGAGGTCAAGATGTTTCGCGATTACAATACTTTATATATATGAGAAAGTTATAAAATATCTCCATAGGCAAGGAATGATCTGAAACGTAGAAAGCTCCATATGAAATTCATTTAGATTCGTTACCAACAACGATCAAATTTTCAAAGAAAGAAAAGCATAAACACCAATCTTCGATGAGTCATCCGATGAACGATCAAGAAGATCATTAAGGAATAGTAGACAATCAAGCTTGAGAATACTGAATGATTAAAATACCATTATCTTGTCAGAACAAAAATTGAGACTCCACGGTATTTACAAAGAGAAAAAATAGTAAAAAATAGGACATTGAAAAAACTCTTTTGATTGATTTATAAAATCAATTGACCTTTCTCTTTATTGATTATTTTATTATTTCAAGTAAATTTTTCATATCTACAACCATCCACTCCATATAGGACAAATATCATCATCATCATCAACTGTTTCCAGCACATACCCGGATCAGTTTAGTAAAATGCCTCCACATTCCTCTATTCCTACACCACTCTTCCTATTTGATTTATTCCATTCTTTTCCTCTCACTTCAATACTTTCTGTTATCTACTCTCATCTCTTTATTGGCCTTCCTTGCGGTCTTTTTTCTACATAATTAATTTCCAACATTTTCTTCGGCCTCCTCTCATTTTTTCATCCTCATTACATGCCCATAACATCTCAGTCTTGCTTCCTCTACTATCTCATTTACTCCCTGCACTGCTACTTTTCCCTGGATAACTTCATTCCTAATCCTGTTTCTCCTCGTTACAGCTAACATGTGCCTCACAAATTTCATTTCCACGTCCTCCACTTTTCTATTTTCTCTCACATTCAAAGTCCATATTTTGTTTTATATGTGACCACGGGTAAAAAGTACACCCTATACAACACTTCCTTACACTTCCTTCCATAAGAGGACTTCCCTCCTCCATAGCAAGTCTCTTACACACCTAAAGAACAACTCTCCCTGCTGTCCTCGTCTCAATTGATTCTCTCTACTTCCACCTTTCTCCTCAATCACCCTTCAAAGATATTTTACGTGCTGCACTTTTTTAAGCTCTACTCCATCCAAACTTAAAGCCAGTAGTAATATTTTAAAACCCTACAATCAATGCAAAAATGTTGCAAAAAATGTTTGAAAAAATATTTGGGCAAATAGAATTGGCGCCTAAAATATGTAAGGGTCTACGGTCTCTAAATTACTTAAGACGGCTTTGAGTGTAAAAATAATGGTCCAATTTGAGTCGGTATTGTAAACTCTTATTAACATCTGTATCACCATCTGCTATCATACCATTGTCCACCCTGGTGGTCGCACGGTCTGATACGTTAGGCCCCGAATATAAAGGCTTGCCGATGACGGGTAAGGTCAAGTATTCAATATCGTGATGGGGACACTGCAAGGGAGTTTTCCACAAGTAAAGTTTCCCTAAAGATTCCTCCTCCCCTCCCCTCCACTCTCCCTATATTAGTGCAAGTGCATTTGATCTAAAACTTACCTCCTCAACACTCTACCCTCCAGGGGTCATCCTTGAATTAAGTTAGGGTTCTTGGGGGTTCAGTGTTTTCTTATATTTTTTTTTATTCTCTTGTGAATGTGAGGAATGCCAGGTCTCCACCGTGGTTCGGATTCCACGTTAAACTGTAGGTCCTTCATTTCATCTCACAATCACAATCACCCTACCATTTGCACATTAGCGTAAGTGCGTATAACCCGAACGGGTAGTAAGACGCGGTGCTAATAATAATAATAATAATTTATTTTCTTACAAGGAGGATGGAGGTCATACTCCATTTCCCATGATGGCTTATACTAATGTTTGTGGTGAGATAAATATTAAAGAAATTTGTCAGAAAACAAATAATTATCTATAAAAATTTCACGTACATTTCATTTATTGTACTTACTGCAATTATAGTATTCTAAACCTTCATATTTCTCGATTTATTACCAATCAAACGATTTAAATAATATAGTTTACCAAATCGTAAGAAACTACTTAACATTATAGGAAGGGGTGAGGGGACGGAAAATCGTATCATGTCTAATGTGGTGGAAGGGAGGTTTAAAAATCACGGGGAAAAAAAATCCTTACGTAATTTAAGGACGTATCCTTAGTTTAAATAGTGTACGTGCTCCACTTCTTACTAACCAGCTGGGCAGTCCGCACAACAACACTAATGAGCTAAGGATGATAATAGTAGGATTTAGAGGAATTTAAGACGATAATAAATTGCATTAATATAAATAAAAGCACGTGACTCGAGGTGCTATGAAGTATTAATTCCTTGAAGTTTAACGCTTGAACAATGTTGCCAAAGGAAGAGAATTAGTTCTCGAACGAAAATAAATTTTTCAATAAGCTGAACTGGTTTTAAAGACGTAAGATTATGTAATATTATTTAAAACAGAATTAAATTCATTAGTTGTATTTAGGGGGACATTTTAGGAAAGTTTAACTCCAAGTGTTGAAATTGTTTCATTTTATACTGTATACATTTTGTTGTTTAACAAGCTAGCACTTTAAATCTATCTAGAATTCTAGATACATCTATTAATTGCATTTTTATGTGTGGATTATGTTTGAATTTATATTTTGTTACCCACCTTGATGTCCGTATAGTATAAATAAGGGTTCATAAACTCACGGCCCACGAGACATGTCTGACAAACCCACTTGTCTGCAATAATTGTATATTACCATTGCTATACAGTCCGCAGATCACACATAAAATAATAGTCATGTTCTAGCATATACATAGTTTTAACAATTTCCAACCATGCTATTTTTTATTGCTTTAAATATCTGAATGTGGGAATTTGTATTTACATAACTTAATAAATTCTAATTCGAGTATTCACCAACCCATGTAAACATCTAGGAGAATATAGGTTTTAAATATTCATTTATGATTTTAAATACACACCATCAAATAGCTATTATAAGGTTACATTGGTGGATACACAGATTTAACTCAGATACTTACTGTTCAGTTTGGCTTAGTCAGGTAGGTCAGGGTTCGAATTCCAGCCGTATGTACAGAGAATGTTTTTAGTACTTTTTTTTACATTCTACTAACTCAAATGTGGATACACTTATTTTAAATTATATCTTCTTCATCCCTACCCACAGGAAAAATGAAACTGTGCATAGCCCGGATGAGTAGTAAACATACTAATGAATCAAAAACATACTGATAAAACAAAGGTATAACATATGAAACATGTTTTTATAAGTTGTGGCTCACAACACGCCCAGGGTTAGTGTATCTAGTCAGTCAGCTAGTTTGAATTTGTCACAACTGCTCTAGGTAATCATTCTCGAGACCACTGCTCTAGGTCATCATTCTCGAGACCACTGATCTAGGTCATCATTCTAGAGACCACTGCTCTAGGTCATCATTCTCGAGACCACTGCTCTATGTCATCATTCTAGAGACCACTGATCTAGGTCATCATTCCCGAGACCAATGGTCTAGGTCATTCTAGAAACCAATGCTCTAGGTCATCATTCTAGAGACCACTGATCTAGGTCATCATTCTAGAGACCACTGCTCAAGGTCATCATTCCCGAGACCACTGATCTATGTCATCATTCTAGAGACCACTGATCTAGGTCATCATTCCCGAGACCAATGGTCTAGGTCATTCTAGAGACCAATGCTCTAGTTCATCATTCTAGAGACCACTGCTCTAGGTCATCATTCTCGCAATAGACTAGACTTCCAATGACGAGATCAGGGTTCAAATCCCGGTCGGGTATACTGAGGATGGGTTTTTTATAAATGGTTTTCCACTTTCCTTAAACGCAACAATGGTTTCACTTCTTCTTAATTCAACCTTTCTTAACACAAAAGATCTGGTGATGTAACTGACCCAGATTTAAATAGTTATAATAACCGGCCTTCTAGTTCAAATTTGAGCAAAGCTATGCCTTTTTTTTAATGCTTTAGCCCATAAGCAATACAATCTACATTTAAAGAAATGATGAAAAAAATGTGTTTTCCCTACCAGAAAAATCAACTTATAGTGCAAAGAACAGGGTTTTTAGTAAGTTTTATAATCAAGACTGTAATACACGTGCCCATATAAGTTAATTCATGGAGGGCACCCTAAACACCCCAAATAAAAGTTAAATAAAAACATAATTTTTAAAGTACCTATACGTTCAGTTACTGAGAAAGTCACCCAAAGGGGTCTCTCTTTTTTTCCTGCAAGGAGTATAGACAGAGACAATTCTTTTTATAAATACGCTCGTCAAGAACATATCTCTGTCTCTCTCTCTATTTAAAGTCGTGAGCCCCCCTAGCGTCACGCCGAGGGAGTAAACCAATAACACGAGGTACGTACTCAAACAATGTTGAGACACGATAAAGTGCGTGTCTGCATACATTCAAGAGGAGCTTCAACAAACATTCCCTCACATGAGATCAAGGGTGTTCCAATGTTAGGGTAAATTCAAGAGGAGCTTCAACAAACATTCCCTCACATGAGATCAAGGGTGTTCCAATGTTAGGGTAAATTCAAGAGGAGCTTCAACAAACATTCCCTCACATGAGATCAAGGGTGTTCCAATGTTTGGGTAAATTCAAGAGGAGCTTCAACTAATATTCCCTCACATGAGGTCAAGGGTGTTTCAGTGTTTGGGTAAATTCAAGAAGAACTTCAACAAGCATTCCTTCACATGAGATCAAGGGTGTTCCAGTGTATGGGTAAATTCAAGAGGAGCCTCAACAAACATTCCCTCACATGAGATCAAGGGTGTTCCAATGTTTGGGTAAATTCAAGGAGCCTCAAAAAACATTCCCTCACATGAGATCAAGGGTGTTTCAGTGTATGGGTAAATTCAAGAGGAGCCTCAACAAACATTCCCTCACATGAGATCAAGGGTGTTCCAATGTTTGGGTAAATTCAAGAGGAGCTTCAACTAATATTCCCTCACATGAGGTCAAGGGTGTTTCAGTGTTTGGGTAAATTCAAGAAGAACTTCAACAAGCATTCCTTCACATGAGATCAAGGGTGTTCCAGTGTATGGGTAAATTCAAGAGGAGCCTCAACAAACATTCCCTCACATGAGATCAAGGGTGTTCCAATGTTTGGGTAAATTCAAGGAGCTTCAAAAACATTCCCTCACATGAGATCAAGGGTGTTTCAGTGTATGGGTAAATTCAAGAGGAGCCTCAACAAACATTCCCTCACATGAGATCAAGGGTGTTCCAATGTTTGGGTAAATTCAAGAGGAGCTTCAACTAATATTCCCTCACATGAGGTCAAGGGTGTTTCAGTGTTTGGGTAAATTCAAGAAGAACTTCAACAAGCATTCCTTCACATGAGATCAAGGGTGTTCCAATGTTTGGGTAAATTCAAGGAGCTTCAACAAGCATTCCCTCACATGAGATCAAGGGTGTTCCAATGTTTGAGTAAATTCAAGGAGCTTCAAAAAACATTCCCTCACATGAGGTCAAGTGTGTTTCAGTGTTTGGGTAAATTCAAGAAGAGCTTCAACAAGCATTCCTTCACATGAGATAAAGAGTGTTCCAATGTTTGGGTAAATTCAAGGAGCTTCAACAAGCATTCCTTCACATGAGATCAAGAGTGTTCCAATGTTTGGGTTAATTCAAGGAGCTTCAAAAAACATTCCCTCACATGAGATCAAGGGTGTTCCAATGTTTGAGTAAATTCAAGGAGCTTCAACAAACATTCCCTCACATGAGATCAAGGGTGTTCCAGTGTATGGGTACATTCAAGAATAGCTTCAACACACATTCCCTCACATGAGATCAAGGATGTTCCAATGTTAGGGTAAATTCAAGAATAGCTTCAACAAACATTCCCTCACATGAGATAAAGGGTGTTCCAATGTTTGGGTAAATTCAAGAATAGCTTCAACAAGCATTCCTTCACATGAGATCAAGGGTGTTCCAGTGTATGGGTACATTAAAGAAGAGCAGCAAGGAATGAATCCAGTGAAGGGGCAGCAGTAAAGAATGTATCCAGGGAAGGGGCAGCAGTAAGGAATGTATCCAGTGAGGGGGTATCAGTAAGGAATGTATCCAGTGAGGGGATAGCAGAAGGTAATTTATCCAGTGAGGGGATATCAGTATGGAATGTATCCAGTGATGGGATAGCAGTAAGGAATATATCCAGTGAGGGGGTATCAGTAAGGAATGTATCCAGTGAGAGGATAGCAGTAGGTAATTTATCCAGTGAGGGGATATCAGTATGGAATGTATCCAATGAAGGGGTAGTAGTAACGAATATATTCACTTAAGTGAAGGGGTAGCAGTAAGGAATATATCCAGTGATGGGATAGCAGTAAGGAATGTATCCAGTGAGGGGGTATCAGTAAGGAATGTATCCAGTGAGGGGATAGCAGTATGTAATTTATCCAGTGAGGGGATATCAGTATGGACTGTATCCAATGAAGGGGTAGTAGTAACGAATATATTCACTTAAGTGAAGGGGTAGCAGTAAGGAATATATCTAGTTAAGGGATGGAAATAAGACAAGTCCAAGTCAGATATGTTTGCTCGTCAGAGAGGATTCCAGTTGCCACAAAGTAACTTTGTGTCTGACATTTTTCAAAGGGGCTTCAGCAGACCATCCTTCACGCAGTTTGCCAGTTCTTAAACACAATTTGACGAGTTGTAAAAATAATGATTTGTGGATTTGATTAGTTTATTTTACAGTTGTTCTTTGGTATAGATACAAACAGCTATAAGTGGCAAGGCAAATAAATTACGAAAACGGAATTCAAAATCAATCAAGAAAATGTAATTTGAAATATCACGATATTATGGAGGGTAGAATAACCAACCAAATATATCCGTAGCCTTGGACCAAAAAATAAGAATTTTGGGAAAATGACATTGAAAATCTGGGGTGGTCTGAAGTTCACTTTATTTCAAAAAGCCAGCAATAATGGAAGTTTCATTTAAAGTGTGTGGTGGCTGTATGATTTATATAATCAGTTATTTAATGATTTTTAATTTAATTCTTTAATTAATGGAAAAGTATTTTTCTTATAACTCAATTCATAAATTTGCATTCATAAAATTACATTTCTTTTAAAAAATGTACTAATATGGAAAGAAGGTTTATTCGACAATATTTTCACATACAATTATAACATCCAGGCTCAACGCATTATATACATAGGGCTCAGAAACTCATAGCCCAAACTGTACATATATCTTGTTTGAACTGAAAGTAGTACAAAATCCTTATAAACCCACATCTGGAGAACTTTTATAATACCATTAAATTGGGTCAATGCTTCAGCGTATAGCACGGAGAGATCTAAGCTGTTCAAGCATTCGTGTACAATAAGTTGCATAGGAGTTAGGCCCACGGTATTGTACATGTAATAATGGCAAGCACCCTCTGTGATGTAGGACCGTTAATAATGACCATCAGAGCGTATTCCCATTTCTAGATGGACTGGTGTGCTGTTTACTACAGTATTAAATTGTGGTATGTTCTGCTGTCGTCCTCCAAGAAGTCGAGTTGTGCTGTGTCACGCGCCTAGCTCCTATGCAACCTGTTGTACACGCAAGCTTGAACAGCTTTGATCTCCAGGCGATGTACGCCAAGACTTTAAACACAATTTAATGGTATTAACAAAGTTTTCCAAATGTAATGGTATAGGAAGTTTGTATTACTTTTGGTTAAAACAAATTGTATGTGCAGTTTAGGTTATGAATTTCCAAACATTCTGTATATATATACACAATATAGGCTTATACAACTGTACTAATGCGCATACCATGATGGGCCATGTATGCAAGCTATTATAGTTGCCAAGTGAAATTTTGCTTACACCTAAATATCATAATTTTTAGATTGAAAAATTACACCTGGACACGGGAATTGAACTCAGAACCTTTAAGATAGTACGCGTATGCTCTTACCACTGAGCTATCCAAAAGTCATACCGTGTTAACAACTATAATAGCTTAGCTATTTAATATATAGTGATACAATTGCCATTGTACTATTGGCAGCATAAGCCCTATCAAGTCAAAGGGGGCTGCATCATCTGATGGATCATGATCTTAATCTATGTAGCTGACGATTTACACACATCCATCACAGAATCTGTCTTGAAATATGAGTGAAGAATACCCTGACTGCAGGACGAGTCCTGGATAACTAGGTATGTAGAACATTGTCGTACTAAGTCAAAGGTCCCAGGGTCAATCATTTTCAAGTTGAAAATAAAGATTTTTTTTTTACTTTCTCACACCCCTCGGGTAAAGGGGGGGTATTGTGATCCTAAAAAATATCAAACTTTAGATTTTCTTGGATATCGACAGAAAAATTTATCTTATTTTCACTGTCGTCTTTTACTGTGATTAGAGCTGAAAGCATTTTACCAATCGAGTTAAACTTGACACATAAGATTTTCATAATGTCCCTCAGAGGGCTTTTTTGAATTATTTATCCAATCCTAAGATTCTACAGTAATGGGTAGTTTACTTAAGAGTCAAAAGAGAACAAAGTTGGTTTCATCAAAATCTGTTCAAACGATTTTGATTAAATTTAGTATCCAGGAATTTTTTTAGCATTTAAACAAAATGGCAACTTTCATTTTACCACTATCTTATCTACACATCTCTTCGAGATACAAAATAAATTTATCATTGAATAGTTGCAGTATTATTAAAATTAAAAAAACTTTTATTTTGAGTATATTTTTACTAAATAAATAGTGTATGAAATATTAACAAATGTATCTTTAGATTGAGGTCTAGGAAATTGATTGCTATGCTCTTTGTTAAACAGCGATATTTAATTTTTTCCTCGATGTGTTTTTGTACCATAGTATATTATTTAATTTATTTTCGGTGACCTGGTGGTCTAGGGGTAAGGTGTCAGACTTCTGTGCTGGCGGCCGTGGTTCAATCCTCTGTCCCGGCACAGATTTATCTGATTACCAAACCCTTCCTTCACCTCTGACAAGACATCTTGTGAATGTGGGGAATGCCAGGCCTCCACCGTGGTTCGGATTCCACGTTAAACTGTAGGTCCTCCATTTCAATCTCACTACCACCCTACCATTACACATGAGCGTAAGTGCGTATAACCCGAACGGGTAGTAAGACGCGGTGCTAATAATAATAATAATAATAATAATAATTTATTTTTTATTTTCTTTGGTGGGATGTTTCAGTGACAATGTCTTATTTTGTTTTATATCTTACGAGTTTTTAGTATACTCGTATCATAGAGAAAGGAATAACACATACATACATACATTTCTCTATGCTCGTATGTTTCCATCTTTAGGCAATTGAGGGATAATGACTGTGTGGTGCACCGTAGCAATTATTTTAATAAGGTTCCGGACCAGGATTTTAACCTAATAGTTATAAGTAGGATTGTATGGTTTTACAAACCGAACTAACAAATTATAATTTTTAACCTGTCTTTGAATAGTATAATTAAAACCATTACTAATAGGTATATTATTATGTAATATCAATATTTGTATGAAGAATTGGCCTAGATCATTTGAAAAAAAAAAGTAATTTTTTTAAATAGGATGTCAACTTTTTTTTGGGCTCGTATTTTTTTCAGCTTACATACTTTTTATCCACACATAGTGTTTTTTTAAGTAAGTTCCTTTGAATATTTGAATTGTCAAACAATATGTTAAAATAATTAAATCGCAAATATAGGTATATATTCGTCACAAAACTATTTTTTTGTAAGATATAGGTGTCAATGTTTCTATTGGCACTAAGTTTCCCCAAGAGCAGCTGCCGAGGGAGTTGTCGAAACAGAAATAATAGAGGGAAAATAGAAGAAAAAGATACATAAAAGAACGAACATAAGAAGAAATTACGGCAATAACAAGACATCTGCTGCCAGGACGACAGCGAGAAAAAAAAATCTCTTCCCCCTCCTTCCCCAACAATTAGACTCCCCTCCCCAATAGCTCAAGTTGTTGACCAAGATTTCTTGCGGGGAGATGTGGCGGGAGGGTGCATTCCTTTCTTCTCCCCACCAGGGGTGAAGTGTCGTGGGTCGAAAACCTTTCTCCTTTCCATCTCTCAGCCAACACGAGGCTTTTAATCGTGAGATCAAAAGGGCCGCCGGATGTGGTTCACAAGTTTATTTTAACACCATGTCTTACTACCCTTTCAGGTTAACGCTTATGTACTGATTAAGCTAACGATTTTAGGGATATAAGGAAGGTTATATTTAGAGAGAGTGTACCCACATTTTCGTGGAGAGAATGAAAAACTACACTCAGTACACCCGACCAAGATTCGAACCTCTATCTCCCCGTCATCAGTAGTATAGTCCATTACGAAAGTAACGCCTTGAACCATGCAGCCACTGAGATGGGTGGCTCACAAACTGAAGCCTAACTGGTCCTTCTTCCACCTCAACACCTAAACTCTCTACTTCTACCCTCTAGAGTGAATACCTAAACCCGTTATGCTAACATAAAAGTTGTGTATGGAAGTTTTTTTTCATTTATTTATTTACTTCGGTTTCTCTATTCTAAATTCTTTAAAAGGTACATTTTATACGTTCTTTGTGTGTACGCATTACGTATTACTACACCAGTTAGGTATATCAAAATACTTACACGTTTTGATTAGGGATTAAGGAGGTTGTATTTAGCGTAAATATACCCAAATTTACGTCGAGGGAGATTAAAAAACCGTCTAGAAAATACCACCACACACTGATTGAGATTTGCAGTCCAAACCACCCATCACCATTTTAAAATGAACTTTTTCCCAGTATTTTAGTCGGATCTATTAAATATATCTATGTAGTAATCTTCTAATCAAGCTTTTTAAAATATAATTAACAAATTACAACATGAGGGTTAAACCCACAAGTTTCTATCACTACGCTTAGCATCAAGATCCTTAAAATAAATTTGAGTAAAAGCATCAATTTTTAATCAAGCTTGGTTTATCGGTGTCAACAACTCATTTATTCATTCATTTAAAGGTCATACTAAAGTTTAGACAAAAGTTTTCCACCACCGACTAAATAATTAATATAATGGGGTGGATCTAAACCAAGAAACGTAATTTCATAGACGAAATTTATTTCCCTTAACTTACAAAACTTATAAATATGTATATGTGATTAAATGTTACTTCTAATTAGTCTTGATCAGCACGAGCACAAACGAAGAAATTAGCTTTTAACTAAAGAGAATCGTAAAATTGAGTCTTGCTATTATAAATGAATGTATTTTATATCCTAACGATGTGAAACTTTCCTATCGTTTCTAATTTAATACCCTTGCTACCATGAAAAATAAAGTTTTAAAATAAATTATTTAAGCATCCTCAAACCACTTTACATGTAATGTGAGGTTTAAAACAAGTGAGCACCATTGGATGACAACAATTCTATATCCAACGAAGTGGTTACAGTAACATTTCTAACTGGAAAATATAAACCGATACACAAATAACTACATAAAAATATATTGTTAAAATTAGGTATTATGATTTGAAGCCCATAGCTCATTCTCAAAATCATTATTAATAGCTTATTTTAATTTTAAGTGTTCAATGTGCAATTCAAGCAGGGGCATACCAGCACGTGACCTACAAACTAACCTAAATACAGAACAGCAGAGCTAATGGTAAATAGCCAATCATAGCTTGAGAAATGTGAGTATTGAAGTGGAGTGGACCCTTTCGGAACTACAACCAATAAAATAATTTAGGAACCATTTGAAATCGAACACAAGAACTCAATTATTATGTGTTTTATTTGTGTGTATCATAAACTGATACGTGATGATTATCAACAGAATCAATACTGATAGCTGAATGAAATTCAATAAAGTGAAAAATGACCTGGACACGGGAATCGAAAGCCACTTAGCTATCCTGGTTCGACTGTTATCAAAGGCTATCTTTCATTAGTCATTGGTAGACACTAGACGAACTATGATGGCTTAGTGGTAGAACATCGATGTGCAAAGCCAGTGGTCCTGGACTCGGTTCCCGTGTTCACTTAAGTGAATTTAATATTATGATTGACCACTTCAACAACTTCGTCATAATACTCATCTAAGAAAATTCAAATCATGATTGAATTTAATAAAAACCAACATTTGTGTGTGTGGGAAATATTAAATAATTAAAATATGTGAGTGGTTCATCTCACCCCATGGGTTGGGCTCACGTGAACCCAGTCTATTCTTTTGAATTATATTCCTATATGAGTGAAATCTAAGGAAAAATAAGGAAGGTCACTTGAATCCACAACATTTAGGATTTCTTTTGACGTTTTTTTAATTAATCACGATAAGAGTACAAAACCATTATGAAAAAAAATATGTTTTTAACTTATCTAGGGTTAGATATAATTAACAGAAAACAATAATTATTCATATATCATCTTAGTTCACTGTAAGTTATGTCTAGACTGTACCTTATTAACAATATATTTTCTGGCTTAATTATTTCACAAATTTATAGAGGAATAAAAAATGTCAACTTTCTGATTGTCTGCTGACTAAGGAGTGCTAAATTTCTTGAACTGTAAACATAATTTTCTCACTGTTAGTTTTATATCCTTACTCTGATTTTTTTCTACCCCGAAACTTATCAATCTTTGGTACATTGCACACACCATGAGAATTGATAAGGATAGGCGGATTAATTATTTCTACCACATTAGTGATATCATACCACAAAATGTCTTGTTTATTACACCTTTATTCCTGCTGAACACTCATCGACTTATATAGCATTACGTATCCTATGTAAATTAAAAAATATAATAAAATTTAAGAATTAATCCTCAATTTAAAATACAAGATATACTGATACCGATAAACATAATCTTTTTTGGAAAAAACAATAATAATTTCCACGAAAAGGTAACAAATACTCACTGATTAGCTAAGCTTCAGCATTGGTTCAAGTCACCCCATAAACACAATAAAACATATGGGGTGAAATGAGTCCTCCATTATATTAAACAACTGATGGAGTTAAAAATCTGAAAGCTATGTGAACAGATTAATAACACCCCTACCAACATTCTAGAATGAAATATACCACTTTGAGGAGCTTGGAATTCTGTGTGTAGGTGTAACTATAGGCAGTTTTTAATTTTTTAGTATTATAAAAAATGGTTTAATTATTAATAATATATTTAAAATGTAGATAACATTTGATGCTACATAAATGTTTATGTAAATATAAATATATTTGAAATATAGTATAATTTATTAAGTGTTAAAGCTTCTTTCTTTGTGGGCTTAAGTCGCCCACCAGGGATCAAATCACCCCATTTTACGGTAAATATTTAACAGAGTACACTGAGGTATGATGTAAAGTAAAATTTATAATGCCAGCATTAATACTGGCTGTTAAATATATCACTAAACAAATTAAAATGGTAATACTAATGGGTTTGGCGGACTTTTCTTGAGCGATTAAAATTCGTAGTACAACTTCCTTCGCAGGGGGGATGGAGGGGGTAAAGCCGTCCATACCATGTCAATTGTGGCATGTTAGAGTAGCCTAGTATGTATGTTAAAATACCTTCCTCAGCAAAATTGGTAAGTCCTTTCACTTCGCAGGTGCGGATATTACCAGTCTGTTCAGAAATTGCACGTTAAATACACTCCCAAAAAACTACAAACTCCCAATCGGTAAAAAGTATAGAAATAGCAGCTTTTAAACATGATATGCCTACTCACTCCCTATACACACAAAGTCAAGTTTCTAGGTGCACCACTGGATTGCATTGTGGTTTTACCATTTTTCTTGCAAACTAAATACCGGAAGAACTACATCTCTAAGGGGTTCGTATAGTGATTTACCATCCCCAGTCCAAGCGAATGTTGGCTTAGTCAACTTGTCTCCTTATGCCAGATAGTTTAAGGCAATGATAGCCCGTACTGACACTATACCATGATAAATAAAAAGAAAATTTTGTGAATCCGATTTGGTCGCAAAATGAAGATAATGTATTGGCGCTATATTACATTTTCGTGCGCAGCTGGCAGATGAAGCGAAGAGTTTCTGAGAAGCGTGGAAACTAATTAGGCAGAGCTAAGGGTTTGCCAAAATGTGGTGTATAAGCCATTATACTGCTTGCACACTCCTCCCTACCCCATTTCTTCTCCTCCTACATTGTTCCTTTTGCCCTCCAAATTCTAGACAACCTTTAGACTATAAGAGGTCTTACTCCATACTCAATAACCTACAGTCAGGTTTATGGAGCGTTTTAAAAGTCGTCTTCCTTTCTTGAGTTTATTTTAAAAGATTAAAAGGGTTTGTGCCTAATTTCAGCCCACTTATCTTCTTACACCCATTATAATCCCTCCTCTTTCGTGAGTTACTAAGGGCAATAGCCATGTATAGTTTTAATATAAGGGATGATATATGTCCGCCATTAAATTCTCTAGCTTGCAACTACGGCCATACATTGTGAATCTCATTCTTCTGATCTTTTTTCTTTAGGAAGATATTTAAAAAAAAGCGCTATGATTAATATTAAATTGAATTTTAGCAATTCTTTATTGCTATGGGTTTTTTTGAAAAATGTCTTAGAAATAAACACTAGCCTGTGTTTTTATTTGAGTAAAAATTTCAATAATGTTTATTGGTACACATATAAATAAAAAATTATATTTGAAAGTTAATTAATACATGAAAAGTTATAATCAATGCATTTTCGGCGCACAAAGGTTAGTACATAAAAAATATCGTATAAAAATCTTCTATTATTGACAGGGAGGATTAAAGTATCTAAAATAAAGTAAGATACTAATCGAATTATTTTATATGTGCTGTTTGCAACAACAACAAATTGTATTGAGTTGGATTTCTCATGTTTAAGAGATCATTTCTACGAGCAGTGGCGAGACTTTTTTTTTAGAACAGTGTCTTACTACCTATTCGGGTTATACTCCTAAGTACTATTTGCTTGAATGAGCTAGGAATTGGGGAAGTTTGAATATAGATTAAGTGAAGCCGCATTTACGTGGAGAAAGAGTGTAAAACCATTTAGGTAAAACCACTCCCAGCCCAGCTGGGTGAGATTCGAACCTCTATCTCCCCGTCCTTGGAAGTCTAGCTTAACACGAAACTATCACGTTGATTAACTACGCCACTGAGGTGGTTAGTAATAGTAGTGAGACTTAGCAGCATAGCTGACACTCTTCAAATACTCTCCCTAAGATTATTGAATTCAGTAGTAAAATGTACACAATTTTAATAAGATAATGAATGCCCTTGCAATATCACATAAGATAATCTATTAAAACAGACATCTTTGGTCAGGTATGTAACCAAGGCGGGTGTGCTGGGGATTCCAATACAGGAAGTAATGTTAAGAGCGTTCATCATAGCAGACTCAACTCAGCTCCCGGCTCATACCTGCGTCTGTGTGCGTGCCCGCGTGCGAGGTATGAGAGTAAAGGTAAGCACCCATTGGGTCCGTACCGCACTGACTGCACGTACCGCACATTTTAGGGAGGGTGCGCCCATTATCCACACTGACGGCACGGGCGGAGACTTGGTTCGCGCAGATGCTCTCAAACCAGAAGGGGAGCTCCTCGTTTGCGTGCTTCTGTTATTGTTGGATTTGTTTCATGTTTATAAGTGTACTTTTGTGAGTGATATTTCACTGTATTATTTAAATATGGAAAGCGATGAAGAATTTGTAGCTATTAGTTGGCCTTTTATTCGAAGAGGAGAGAAGAAAATGTAGGAAACGACGATTCTGGGCTCACAACATCAACAGGAAAATACTTATATTTGGCGAATACCACATATTATTTCCTGATCTGGTTGAAGATGACGCCAAAAATACCGGTCCACACCTGATATTAATTCTATCGCCCGGACTTTCTGTCGAATGTCGGAACGGTGGAGTGTCCGTTTCAGGAGGTGACTTATTGGGCCCATCTTGGTAACAAATAATGCTACGAATAAGTTGTACTTTCCGTTCCTTCCGTTCTGTCCGTGCGGTACCGACCCAGTGAGCGCTTCTTACCTTAAAAGGGAAAAGAAAATACCTACGGTATGTCAGGAATGTGTGCGGTGTATTCGTATTTGAATGATTAATTGAAACTTTCCGCGCTGACGATGGGGGACAGAGTTATAAAATTTATTGTTGATAACTACAGAATGCCATTATTATGGCAGAATAAAGATTTGTGCACAGTGCTTATTTGTGAAGCCATTCTAAAATGGTCAAAAACGGGATTTTTCAATATAGTTTTTAACCAAATATAATTTGATATTTCATCCATTTTCAGTATCAAGAACTTCTACTAACTCTTATTTCCATTAAAGTTTAATCAGATATGATCCACGGGCGCCATATTTAAACGGATTGATTTAAAAACTTTGTATACCCTAATTTGTTTGGAAGACCAGTTTAGAAATTTAAGCACATTCCTCCGCGGATAGAATTTTACTATATTACCAAATTATTTTTGTTATTTATAGGTAGTAATAATATATATCAAAAATGACGGCCACAGGTAACATGACTTGATGTATAAATATATTAAAATTCTTTTAGTAACTTTACAACTACCAGATACAGTTATTCCTACCAAAATTAGGGTACGCATGTATCGTACACTTGGGTTCAAAGAATAGCCCTGCCAAATTCGGTTAAAATTGGTCCACGTATTTGACAGCTATTATGTGGAAACAATTCGGATGGACAAATTAAATGTCACATGCTCAAGTAAAATCAAAACCTCATTTTTCCAGTGTAATAATATACAGTTCCTCACCAGCAGGAGATAAAATACAACTCGGATGGAAACTTTGTCAGGAAGAGATACATTTATTAGGCACATAATGAATGAAACATCAAGGTCTTCTTCATACCATCATAGAAGGGACTATTGATACGAAGAATGCTAGGGGTCGACCAAGGGAAAGATTCATAAAACAAGTTATGCAAGACTGTGGCTATAAAAACTACCAAGAAATAAAAGGGAAAGCAAGAAGAAGGGAATAATGGAGGGCTGCTACTAACCACCCTAAGAGTTGAGGACCAACGAATAAGATATACCGCAACCTCTCACGGCGTATATGTAATGGATATTAAAGATCCCCTTAAAATCTGTTAAATATATAAGCCGCATAACACAACTGTATGCAATATAGTATTTAGTCTATCTCACGGGGTTTTAATTGTTATTTTAGAAAATGAATCTCTACCATGTTAAGTTGATTCAAATTCAGTTGGCCTAAAGTCATTTAGCCTGGAAAATACCTTGAGAGGAAATCAGTTGGGTCATGTAATTTGGCCTACACTTTAGCCCAATTGTTTAGGCCAGCTAACGTTAACAATATGGTTTTATATATTTGTTTATTCGTGAGAACTCTCCTTAAATTCATCCTTCTTATACTGTTCTTCAAAATAATATAGTTTAAGTTAATGATTACATATAAAAGTGCAAAAATATTCTAATAAGAGATGGAAAAGAAATACTCAGCTATGTTCCTATTTGTATGACTTTGTTATTTACAGGAATGTATTTCACCCTAGCGGTTTATTTAATAAGTGTTTTTGAGCTTTCTTTCATCCCATAGTATATCGCTATCGATCAGTACAAAATCAACACTAGGGTCACCCCCTCCCCCCTCCAACTACAGTCAACCACATCCACTCTGTCTTTGTGCGAAGTTTGGATGGAAGGTGCGGGTGGTTTCAAACTTGGGTGTGAGGGGGAGTAGGTTGGTGGGGGGGGG
>CABFVX010000081.1:343736-391508 GCA_902151425.1 Timema shepardi
GGGGGGGGGGGGGTTAGGGTCCGTTGTGAGCGAACGAGCAAAGTCAAATATTTACATTTCACACGAATCAGAAACCCCTCTATCTCTTCGCGACTCGTGTGGTGTGACCTGGTCCCTAGAGCAACATGGTTGTGAAGAGATGGAAGGGGGAGTCAGAAAAGTTGAGATGTTTATTGAACGCACATCAATAATGGTGGTTTGTGGGAGAAAACGTTCTGAAAGCTCTACATTCTTATTTATTTAAAAAAACCTACATATTCTTTCTATTTTCATCTAAGAAGAAAATACTTTAAGAGATAAAGAGTTTCTCGAATAGAAAAATCTATTTTCCTCAGAAATCTTTTGATATTCGTTATTTTATAAATATGTATAACCTTTTTTTTATGACTAAAGCTTTAAAAAAAATCTATAAAAAGTTTTGTTTAAACAGTTTATAAAACTTTTTTGTTGCATTACGCGTTTTATCAGATTAGGTTTTTTGTTGTTGAAAATTTAATAGGTTTAAGATTTGTTGATTTTTTAGAAGTACTTTCAAGATCAATAATATTATAAATATTTATTGTAGGTGGTATGGATTTGAAGGCTATTACAGAATATCTAGCCTTATTCTAGAGAGGAGATGAGTAGACTACTATGATAGCCCACAGAATTGTGAAACCTCACAAATTGATCTTTAAAATATCTTGCAAGACTTACGTCTTAGATCACAATACCATCTATATTAGCTTATAAAGTCTATTTTTCCTATAAATAGCCTTTTATAAAATACAGACATTTTTTTTGGTCGTCATTGATAATATTCTACTTTTTTGTGTGTTATTTAATACACAATGATAGAAAATGGACTCCTACAGATCACATAACTAGACGTATGACTACAGTAAAGTATGTTAAGTATCTTTTCTAGCTCACAGATAGGATTTCTCATGTGAAAATTTGACTGTAGCGCTAATATTCAGACCATTAATAAATTAAAAACACTTGATATGAATAAAACGTGAGTTTTAAGGAAATATGCCAGGATGCATTTGGAAGGAAGGTAAGAAACAAATTGATGAGCGAAAAACAAATGCGAATAGTAAAAAAAAAAGGTCATATCTTGAGCACAAATAAATTTACAAAATACGGCCTAACAAATATAATATAATCGCAATTCAAATACTACCCACCCCAGGAGGCACGTGGATTAAGCATCGGTCTCTGCTTGTCTTGAATGGTTTATATAGAGGTTCAGGTTCGAATCCCATATGGGTGTAATGAGGTGGTTGTTCATAAATCGCTTTCAACCCTTCTTTTGAGCAAATGAAGAAACATTTCTTCTAAAATATCTCCCTTGTACCTAGCCCAATAGTGTAGATACGCGGATATCCCTGATGAATATTGAGACGCGGTGCACTGCCAAATAGCTAACACCAAGTTAGTTAAAGTCATTTTATTTCACAGCATTTTAGTAGCCGTTTGGACTACACACATACATTAATAATGCTATTGGCATAGTGACAAGGAACAGTATTTTAGAGAAATTGTACCTGTATTTGAGTGTAGGTAGAGTGTAGAACCATTTATAAAAAACACCTCAGTACACCCAACTAGGATTCAAAACCCAATATTACTTTCAACAGCAACGTCTAACGTGAGGGTGACACTTTTAACCAGTGGTTAGAAATCTACGGCCGACGGACCAGATCCTGCCCACTGACTGATTTTATCTAGCCCGCAAAATATTAAGCAAAAAACAAGTATGTGTTAAGAAAAATTAGTAATTATTATATAATAAATACAAAGTTGAAATTTTTTTTCGATATTTTGTAAACGGACCAAAATATTTTTTTGGCAATCCCATACGTTTCGCGATCAAAAAGGTTGCTGACCATTGCCATTGCCTTAGACCATACGACCATCGTTATGGATAACGTCTTAGTCAAAGGAAAGGGGAATAAGGATAGCTTACATGTGAAGCATGTTATGGTGGAGAAATATAAAAAAATATATTATTATTAGGTAGCTAAGAGCCCATTTCCACGAATGGTCTTCACAACGCTTCTTGACGACACCTAATTTAAAACTACCCGTTTTCATTGGTTGTACTTCCATGGACGGCCAAAATACACGCAGTTATTTCTAAAGATAACCAATAGTATTTAATAAGGTCAATCCAACACTTTTATTATACCTTTGACGTTGATTTATTCATTGGAGATATTTACTTGTTATAGGCAGAGTTTGTTAAAATAACTTTTAAAAACTGCTCCTGTTCAAATCTTATGAAAAAGAGAGGTCGAGTCTCCGAAGACAGTGTCTTACCCAAAAATGTACATTCACGTGTAATGTGTTTGTGCTGAATCGTGGAGAGGTCCTCCAACATATGGTGCAAGTAAACCTTTTTTAAAGATTGAATCCTTCTTGAAGAAATTTAAAGTCAATTCAATAGAATTGGCGTTGTAGTTATTATTAATTTTAAAATACTGTATTAACTAATAGGCTTATTAATCCAATGAATTTTGCAAATGACCATCCAAAATACGGTGGGGTATAAATTATACCGACTCATATCAGTATGAGAAGTATTGTCTTCAAATAGAAAGGCTAATTTTCAATTCTAATATAAGATACTGGCATCATTATTTTGATAAATGTTACTTTCATCAAAGTTGTGAAATGCGTGGGATAGCGACGCCGAATTGATATAAAAACCGCCAACATAATCATAAAAGTACAATAAGAAATCATAGAATTATGAAACTATGTTTTTACTTGAATCAGGGGCCACGCGTTCTAATGTATCAACTTAGTCTTAGTTTGGTTTTCCAGTAACGAAGAGGTCAGTACTCGAATCACAGACGATGCAATTAGGATATATTTTCTTAAAAGGTTTCTCATTCTCGCCTGATGTTTAGTTTAAACATACCCATTGATGAAACCTATTAATTAATCTTATTTTATATTATGAAATATATATTATATTTATGAGTTCATATAATAAGAGGTTGAAGTTCGTATTCCAGAAGATGCATTGAGGACGTATTTTTCCTAATGGTTTCTCACTCTTGCTTAATTTTTTGTTCAATCATACCAATTTATGAAACCTATTATTAAATATATTTTATTAACGTCTGCAAACTATGTTTAAAACTGAAATATAAATTGTAATAATATATTTTTGAATGTTTCTTCTAGAATAAGAAACATAAAATATATACCTACAAAATGTATATCTTAATAAGACGATGTATTGCGTCCTACGTTAATAAACGTTCAATACGCAGAGCAGACCAAACAGAGTGAGCATCTCTTATTAAACTTTTCACGTAGCATTTATAATTATTATGTACTCCTATTGTAAGTCACAACAAAAAAATTGGACGAAGCGACACCGACTTATTAACAAGAGTCACGTCCCAAAACAACGTCGGCTGTAAAGTTTGAGTTACTTCACCCCGATAACAATGTTCTCTTAAAAAGGGATGATGAATATAGTTATTTAATCAGTGACCTGGTTGTCTAGGGGTAAGGTGTCGGACTTCTGTGCTGGGGTCCGGGCTTCAATCCTAGGTCCAGGCACAGATTTATGTGACTACCAAACCTTTCCTTCACCTCTGAAAAGACATCTTGTGAATGTGGGGAATGCCAGGCCTCCACCGTGGTTCGGATCTCACGTTAAACTGTAGGTCCTCCATTTCATCTCACAATCACCCTACCATTACACATTAGCGTAAGTGCGTATAACCCGANACACATTAGCGTAAGTGCGTATAAACCGAACGGGTAGTAAGACGTGGTGCTAATAATAATAATAATAATAATAATAATAATAATATAGTTAATCAAGTAATTATAAGGTTTCTTTCATTTGAATTATTCTTCCAGTGTTTATCAAACTGTAGTACGCGTACCACAAGAGGTACGTCAATTATTTCAGGGGGTACGAAATGAACCATTGATTTTAATAACTCATAAAATTTTTGTTGATGATAGCAAATATGATAAACAAATAAGCGTAGATTTTGATCTAATGCTATGGACAATTAGTTATAAGTCATTATTTCCTTATGCCTTGGATTTGGTTACAACATTCAGGGTTTTATAATCTAGAAAGACCGCTCTTATACTTTACGTGAACAATAGTAGGTGATGGTTTTCCTTATATAAATATAAATATATATATATATATATATATATATATATAGCTGTAACGAGTACGCTCATTCTAGCCTCGAAATTTGCACGTAGTCTAACTGACAAAAGTTTGGGAACAACTGCCCTACACAGTAGTAATTAAAGGAAAATAAAATATTAATTATTTTATTTTATAAATAATTGCGTTAACCACGTCTCATCTGTTTTACCGTAACCCACGTGTTACTATACATCCGGACGATCAATATATTTACACTAATAGGTAAAGTTGAAAACAACTTAATAAAAAAAACTATAGTTTAACCGGTCGGGATTACAATCCTGACCTCAACAACCCCAGAAAGCCAGACAAGACAAGACTTACCTCTTTATTCGCGTGCCCATGGGTACGGTTACTGAGCATTAAAAGTTAACCGTTATGTCAACACTGAAATGAGATTATGCGAAACCACCATCACGGCGTCACTTTAAATGATTTATACCGAATTTATCTAAGATAATAATTAAAATCACATCGCCACAGGGTAGTTGAATGCAAGCAAACCAAGGTTAGACCTATTTCAAAAATAATTGTATTCCGCAACAACAGCGTTCAAAGCCACCCGACAGCTTAAAAGGGAGGTGGGCGTGCATGTGTTGACTTTTCAGCTTAAATAGTCGGTGAAAAAATCATTCAGGCGAGAGTTCCAGTGGGTCTTCTGTAAGTGGGGAGGGGTGTTATTCAGAACAGGCTTACAAAACCCACTTGTATCCTTGCTAAGTTATTCCTAGAAAATTTCAGAGGAAACAAAATCTGTCCCTGCCAGTAGCCTCGAGATATTTCCACAGAAATGGGCTGAATGTACGTCCCCCTTCCCCGCCCTTATAAGCTGTCCTGTCTGTGAGGAAGCTTTGCCACTCCCACTAGGACTTAGAGGATGGAGCCAATTAAATAAATTAGGATGTTGGTTTTGGCCACAAAGCTTAAGACGGGAATATAGTTAGGGGCGTAGCACTAAAAGTTAAATAAACAATATATATATTTGTCCTTAGCTTTAACATCACCGGTTGCATTCACCAACTATTTTTTATATAATATTCTTAGTGGCACAATAACTATTTAGTGGCATAATTTATGACTTATGAGATGCGAATGAGTAGTGGCGTATGGAATAAATTAATCTGCATTAGCGTGCAAGAGGAATGGGAAAACCACAGTGACCAATTAAATGTGGTTTACCCCTCTCAATCTCCCTACCCACCAGTGCGACCTGCTAAAATTCTAATATCAACTTTACCATCACAGGTAATTCAGTATATTGTGAGCCTACTGGGGTGGCTGAATGGTCTAAGGTGTCAATCTAGTAATAATCTAGACTACCGATGAAAGGGAGATCTGTATTAGGGTTTAGGTTGGGTGTACAGAGCGTATTTATTTCCTTAATTATTTCCCACTTTTTCTCCAAGTAAATGTGGGTACACATCATATAGATTCAACCTCACTCATCAATAACATCGTAATTATTACATGTGCGTACAATCCTAATTAGTAGTGTGACGCGATTACCAAAAACAAAACAAAACAAAAAATATGTATATAGCATAAACCAAAACACCCTCACTCTCCATGTCCAAATATATTCAATTTCACTTAGTATATAAAGGCATATAAAATTTATGTCTCAACACATCCAATATATGCTACCTTTCTTATAACTACCTCATCGGTATATGAGGATAATCAAGGCACGCAGTCTGAGACGGAGTGGTCATATGAAGCATATGAGGTATGGCAGGTATATACACAACATTTTAGTAGGGAAACCTGAAGAAATAAGATACCTTGATATGGCAAGACGTAGTAGGGAGAATAGTGTGGAAATGCATTTGAAAATGTTGGGTCTCAGGATGGATGAAGGGGTTTCAGGATAGGTTTTAATAACCAGATTATGTTCTAGCGAATTTAAATTTCGAGTTCTTTAAAGCCAGAGAGCTATTTAGTTAGTTGTTAGTATACCCGGATGGATAGTAAGATATGTATCACGGTTTATCCTTCCTTTACATTCAATCAATCACCTGGTAGATGGTTATTTCATAATTGAAATACTATTCGTTCAAGCTCTGTGTGGACACTACTTGGTCGTGGAACCAATATTGACACGCTAGCCTTGGGCAATAAGATAATGTGTTAATGAATTTATCAATTCACAATGAAGTCACTAAGTCTCTTCACATAATCAATAAAGTTATATCTCATTTTTCTGGGAAAATGACAACGCATATTTTACATAATCATATATCACCAATTTTGTTTACATTTCCACAAATCTAAGATATATGAAAAAACTTAGTATTGCAAAGTTGATTATTAAAAAAATTCAGTTAAACTATATTTTATCAAATTAACAGTTTCCTAGATATAAGCAAATATATATGTTATTGGATTACAGGGTAATGGGGAAGTTTATTGTTATATTCTTTGGTGGAGAGAGATGTTTATCTTTTCTCAATATGTAATGGTGTATATTATTTCATTTGTGCTCTTTGGTAAAAAATGTAATGCTCTTTCTTATTTTATACTTCTGCAAGAATTGGTTAACATATCTTACGAGCTATAATTACGTATTTCCATTTATATGTAAAGGAGATAGAAAGTCTGCGCGGTGCAACGTAGAATATATTTATTTTATGTTTTCTCCCAGCTTTATTTCATGTCCCAACTATCTGCTTATTTACACTAATGAAGTAGGCATGAGTAATAAGTAATTTTATAGTAAAATTATCAATTAACAATAAACAATTAACCTCAGAACATGTGACGAATTTGAAACACAACCTCAGCGTCAAAGGCAATACAATATATTGTGAGAGTGATGCCTTATACCATACGACCACTGCTGTGGGTTAAATTAAAATTACAGTATTGTGATTTGTTTCCACATTTATTTATAGTTGTAAATAATTTAATTTTGTGTTTGAGGGATATCTAACTCAGGTATATCACGCTGATAAATGTAAGTACCTAGCAATAAATGAGGAAACCCAACTTTTTTTTTTCTAGTAGAAATGTGTTTTTGATAGACGTGAAATGAATATAGTTTGAACAATTGTTCAAATATTTGTGAATGTAAACGAATACCTTTTTCAGTGAAGCTAGCTTGTGACTTGTTGACATTTTCCTCAAATTTATCGGTTTACATTTGACGATGATTACTATTTGGTCTAGTTAATTAACCACATAAAACTAATATTTACAATTTGCAAACCATATCATGCAAAATAAAAGCTCTATATAGACCTACATAAATGCAAACTAGAGTTTATAATTAGACTGCGTTCTTCCAACACATTCATATTACACCCACTTAGAGTTTGATAGTGTGGTCTGATACTAGACGTTTTCTTAGAATAATAATATAGTCTATTAATATATTAAAAGATCCCATTTCAAAATCTAACTCAATGAGTTATTAAATAAAACCATAAAAAATGACTACTATAACAAACTTCCTAAAGGGTAAACAGCGGGCAGAGTGAGATGAATTTACTAAGTCTCCGACTCTGTACCTTTCAAACTGACTTACCCATTACCGACCACACTCGGAGTCGACTCACAGCCGGCGCTAACAAAATACCGTGTTCAACTGGGAACTGATTAGTCAGGCCAGATGAAGTTAGCACCGATTAGAATAGGTTCCTTACTCTACCACAATCTTCAAACATCTACTGGCTTCTCTATAAGCTTCTAAAGCATGGCTAAATTTCAGGTTATATAAACGGCAAGATGAAAATTTATCATATTCCCCCTTGGCCACGTGATTCCTTTTGTAACCCCTTCTCTCTTCTCCTATACCTCCCTCTTCTAGGATTTGGACGATATAAATGACCGTGGAGTTGCTTTTATGGCACTCTTGGTGGTGATATAAAGAGAGGTACTATATTGATAGTAGCCTACAACCTTTAACAATGTTAGATCAAAATTATTTATTTTCAGCCTTTTATATATATATATATAATACTAACTATATATATAGTTTCATAAACTCCCATTTTGTAAAGTTTTGATGACTGATTTAATATTATATTCTATGTCGTAGCTTGATGACAGATGTGATATATTCTTTCCATAAATGTTATATTATAATTAAATTCACAAGGAATTGTTCTTACAAAACCTAAGTCATATTTAAAACGGGCCACAGATAATAGTCTTATGGTAAAATAATAATTATCATTTTGATATGGCCATTTAAGCGAAATAATCTCAAGCCGGTAAAGATACAATTTTTATATTTAAAAATATTACTTTCCTGAGAGAATATTAAAATTTTAATTAATAGTGAAATTTGTTAATGTGGGAATTACTTATAATTGGTAACGTTCTTCTTGGCATGGCCATTGACTGTAAATAGTTCTTTATTCTTTGAATATAGATAGCCTAAACATTTTTGTGGTATTTTTTTACTTCGCATCTTTTTAAGACTCAACGAAGAACGCGAAGCGCATCACCAACAGCTGCATCAGATACATTAACAATAATCCTCGTGGAAAACGTGGACTCGGATTCTATAATAGAATCGTCTCTGAATCATCAGCCGTGGATCTGAGATTGGGCAAAGCAGTTTCGGCCCCTGGAAACCTGGATAATAGTAGCCCCGCAGCATCAAGTACACGTCAAACATCGGATTCACCCCTTTTCCTACGTACACTAGCTCAGCTACCATCATTTATCACCCAGGGTGAATCAGCCACCACGCCGTCCCAAGCGATACCATACAGCCCATTCAAGCAAGTTCATTTTTGATGAGACGATCTTGAATCAACAATACCCAGAAAGGATCAGCTACAGCTAATGGTGGCAATTCGAGAACCCACACAGACGTGGACTTAAACCAGGACAGATTTCAACAGCCGGAAAACTGACTAGATCAACTAACAAACAGGAAACCCGTCAAAAGGCAACCTGCAGGCGCAGCATCCCTGCTAGATGGAGGGGCAGGACCCAAACCGGCAGCACCATTCTCAACCAAGGAGGCCTGGGCATCTCTACTGCCCCTTGAAACTCCACTTCTGGACGTAGATGAACAGACTGCTCTGCGAGTGGTCCTTGCGCTAAAGGCCAAGGACAACGGCCTTCATCCAGGAAGGGATAAACATCAGTGACAACTTCATTCTGGCAATGGCCTCCTCCAATCCGGATCTACCAGAATCTACAAAAAGAGCACTAATGCATATATTGAACACAATCTATATATCACTAACCAAAGAATGGCCAAGAGCGATAGCAGCAGCCGATGGAGACCCAGAAGCGGCCATATATCCACCGCCCGCCTCCAATACCACCCCAGGTCTACATTCATCCGCCCTCGAGAGGAGATGGAGGAACATAAGCAGGATAATTCCGCCACAGAGGGAGAGGATGATGCCAGCCCGTGACCTGATCTGCAAGAACAGGCTCCTGATCACCCATATGCTGAGATCTCTATATTTGTTTTTATAATGAAATGTGTATGCTATGTAATCTAACTTGTTCGACATAAAGCTGCCGGCCTATCTTCTCGCGCTGACTGCCTCCGGCCCTCCACTTGATTCTGGTCACGCGCTCAATCAAGCAGAGTATGAAAGCGGGGAATCAGTGGAGGTCAGAATCAGTCGGTTGTGGAGAGAAGTATCATTTTGGGTGCTTGATGCTGCGGGGCTACTATTATTCGGGCTTCCAAGGGCTGAAACTGCTTTGTCCTATCTTAGATCCACTGCTGATGCTTCAGAGACGTTGTCTATTAGAGAGTCCATGTCCACGTTTTCCGCGGGGATTCTTGTAAATGTATCTGATATCTGATGCAGCTGTTGGTGATGCGCTTCGCATTCTTCGTTGAGTTTCTCGAAGCAACGACTTCGAGACACTAGGTGTTGTTGGCATCTCTCCCCGAAACCGACTGCTACCGAGTCATATCATAAATATGAAGAGGTATTTTTTCGTCATTTACCTTATGTTAGTATAAAAGTAATATATATAATATACATAATATATATAGTACATAATATATATATATAGTACATAATATATATATATAGTACATAATATACATTTAGGGAGATATTTTAATTATTTATATATAATGTCATGACTAAAATGTGTTTGAGTAGCTTGTGTGACACTGTTTAATTGTGTTCCTCCCTGATAATATGGCAATAAGGAACATATTTGAACAGTCGATAATCCTATCTTTAAGGCCATTGTATTTTTATTTTATTTTTTCATTTTCTCGACAAATTCTATTTTGGACTTGGACGTATATTGTGTATCGTAGTATTATATGTATTGTCTAATGAGCCTATTTTGTTGTGTGTTTTTTTACTTTCTCGCTATTTTTCAGGTAGAGGAAGTATTGTGATCGTTAAAAATGATCGAACTCGATATTTTGATTAATCTCTACGTTTAATGACCCCCCGAATCCGAAAAAGGTTGTTTTTTGAATTTCCGTCTATCTGTCTGTACTTCCAACTTGAGCCTAAACTATTTTACTGATCAAGCTAAAACTTGGCATCTAGGGTTTTCATAGGGTTACTCCGAGGTATTTTTGTAATATGATATATAACCCTGATATTAAGTGTAGTTTACTGAAGGGCAAAAAGAGAAAAAGTCTATTTTCTCAAAATAGATTCTAATGATTTTGATTAAATCTCATTTCAAAACATTTATAAATATTCCAAACAAAATTGCTACTCTCAATATTTCGGCAAAATGACTATAAGGGCTCCGGTCTGGTGGGTAAATTATAATTTTTTATCAGATCTCCGTAACTCATTGAGATATTAAATTACGTATTGTTACAAATATATAGGTCTCTTTATAATACAAATATTTTATAAAAAGCATATTTTTATAAAACCAATAACTTTCAAGCTATACGTAAATATATATATTTTTTAACTTTTCGAACACAAAAGGTGTATTGCGACCCCAAAAGAAAGTCTAGCCTAAAATGGTGATGAATATCGACGTCTAAAGACCACCCAAACCCTAAAAAGTGATCTTTGCAATGACTTATGTCTGTGTGTCTATTTAAACTTAAAATTAAGAGTAGTTTAATAAAGGTCGAAAAAAGAAAGAATCAATTTTCTCAAAATCGACTAACGATTTTAATTAACATTTGTATCTAGGTGTTGATTAGTATTCAAAATTCACTGGCTATTTTTATTTGACCATAAAAATAAATTTTAGGGTACTTTATAGAAGTAGAAACTTCCTTATCTCCGTAACTATTTGTGATACTAAATAACTTATCGTTGCAAAATTGTAATACTATACAAAATTAAAAACTTTTATATGAAATATATTTTAATAAATCTAACAGTTTCTGAGATATTAGCAAATATATTAATACAATTTTGTGAGCTATAGTTGTAAAGAGATACTACTCAAGTTTTAACGCAATAATTTTCCAATGCCATAGAGATTAAATATAAGTAAGACTCTGAAAGCTTATGTTGTTTTTCCTTAAACCTCTTAGGCGAAATGTTTGTACAGCAATGATCTATATTTATTTTAGACTCAATAGTCAATATTTACATATTTTATTGGTCAAAATGATTATAAATGAGGTTTTAATAGCAATGCGATTACATGAAGATCTGCAACACCTAATAAAGTGCCAAAAAATTTAACCGGAAGTCGAGATTTTAATACGAAGTGTTGACCCTTGTGGAGCCAATGTTGATCTTTTTTATCGGTCCAAACATACAAATAAGGACATTAATTCTTTAAAAATATAATCATAAAATTTAAAACTGGGACTAAAAAGGATTTTACATAAGTATAGTGTAATTTATGGCTGGGTTTGCTAGTGTATATTATTTCGTTTCACATATATTAAGAGTTTTGAGTAATTATCTCCATTTTTAAACAATAGAGCCAGAAAGTCCGTGGAGAGTTCTGTACTATTTCTTTATTTCTTTAGTAAACCATATTCATGTAACCGAGCTTTGTGTGTCAAAGCTATTATTATTTGGTGACCCCCCGACCCCCCTTAACTAAGTGTGATCCATTACACTACAACCACCCTTCTCCCATCCTTTGTCTTATTTTATTGTTAGGAATTCAACTTTTTGTTAATGTTTATTTTTAAAAAAAGGTGCTTCAAAAACAAAAGTAGATCATTAGAAAGTTTAAAAAATGTTATTAAATAATAGCATCGGTGGTCACATAGATTTAGGTGTCACTCTCCCAATAGACTGTCTTACCAGTGACGATAAGATTGGGGTTCGAATACCGGTCGGATGTACTGAGAATTTCCTAAATAGTTTCCTTTTCTCTCTTCCCGCAGATTTAAGTATTGAACATTTAAAATTCTACCATCCCTATACCAATTTTTTTAAATTGGTTCAAACGCAGTATTAAAAATTTATGAGCATAATACCACTATATTTCTCCCCAAACTCTCAAAAAGACCAGATAAATAGCACGTGGTTTGGTGTATTAATACATAAAAATAGGTGATGGTAAAGGTTTTACACTTTCAGTACTTATCTTTTTTTTTTTAGTTATATAACAAATAAAATTTTGTAAACACAGAGGAAACCTCTAGAGATCCGGGTCATCCTGTGGCCCATATATTTCAGACTGCCTTAATTTAATCGATGCGACGCAATATTAAAACCAAATGGGATGCTTTAATCAAACACGGAAACCATTTTATGCCTCACACGGTACAAAGTTTGGCTAATCCATACATTTATTTGCTCACGTGTGAGTTAGTGCCTATGTGTTGATATAAATCCACACACACACACAGGGTGAGTACACACACGGGTGGCTGAGGTGGGGGTGTAACCCGCGAACCGCGTCTACCTTCATTACAGTGAGGTGTTGGCAAAACAATGGCAAGGCGTTGAGCGTTTGGATGCCCACGCGCGTGCGCTCACCGCAGATACACACTGCAAGGCTTCCAGCACTGATTATACACGAGGCTGGTAGAAATGTATGAGCGTGAAGAGAGGGAGAGGAAATGAAGCAGGATATGAGGTAATAAGATAGTAGTAAAAGTAGAGGGTAATAGAAACGAGATGACTAAAACTATTAGGGAATAAATAGATAGAAAAATAAAGAATAAAGAAAGAAAAAAATATATAGAATATAGAACAGGAAGATTAAATAGCAAAAAACGTAGAGAAAATATAAAAAAAAGCCAGATAACATATTAGAAAGGAGAAGAAATAGTAAAAAGGGAAATGAAATAGAACAAAATGTAAAAGAAAATATAAAAAAGAGCGAGAATTAAATAATATACTAAAAAGGAAGAAAAATGCAAAGTGAAAGTATAAAGAACAAGAGAAAAATGACCAAAAAAATAGAAAATATAGAGGGAGAATTTAAAAAGGAAGATAAAAATAAAGAATAATAATAATATTTAGCACCGCGTCTTACTACCCGTTCGGGCTATACGCTAAAAATAAAGAAAAAACTAAAAGAAAACAAAGAATAATAGAGAGAGCAAAATAGAAATGATGAGAAAGAGATAAAAATAAGAGAAAAAATAAAAATATAATAATTGAAAGGGAATTTTAAAATAAGGTGTAACAAAAGGAAAAAATCTGGAGAGAAAATGAAAATAAAAAGATGATAGAGACAGGGTGACAGAAGAATAATCATAAATAGTGACAGAGAGAGAGAAATAGAAAATGTATTAAGATAATTAAAAAATATTTAAAAGTATAAAGTAGATAAAATAAATAATGACATGTATTTTTATTTACACGCTCTTCGTATATCATAAGCTAATAATAAACGTATGCAATAAATTAATAGAAAGTTCAGCAAAACTCGCCTAAAAAGAGGGTGGATTAATTTTTTTAATTCTTAAACTGTCTACGCACATATTTACTATAATAAGTTAGGGATCAATAAAGTAAAATTTTAGAGTGTATATACTAGCATTTGCATGGGAGGATACTGGAAAACCTTTTAGTATATATAACCATCTCAGTAATCCCGAATGGATTCGAACTTCGATCCCCTCTTACCCGGTGGATCATACATAGGCCGATGACGTTTATGTGTTCACAGGTGCACCATGTCCTTCCCCTCTTTTGTGCTATCTACAAATTTATCCTGATGGGGTAAAAGGGAGTAAGGAAGAATTAAAAGGAAATAAATCCGCATTCGCTTGAATGAAGAGTAATATTTTATTAAAAAAACACCACCTCAGTACATTCCACCGGGAATCGAATCCAAATCTCACCATCCTCAACAATTCAGTCTAGTGCGAAACTGAAGCATTTTATGATGCGAGCACCGATACTTGTAAATATATACATTTCTATCGCATCTTAATACCTGTTCAGGTTATACGCATACAGGATAATTTACTCTGATGAATTAGGGATGAATAAGGAATCATTTTAGTAGATTTTGGTTCTCACTAGCATGGAAGGAGAGTGGGAATAAATTTAGGGAAAACCACTCTCAGTAGACTGGACCGAGATTTGAACCCCGATATCCCTGTCATCAGCAGGCCAGTCTAACACGAGAGTAACGCTTTAGACCATTCAGGCACTGAAGGGGGTAAATATTTAATTAACTTCAGGAAATGGAGTCAGTAATATCACACTTTCGTACAAAGTTTATATTGACAGATTCACTGGATTGTTTAGTTCGATTTAGAGAGAAACTCATTTTTAATTTATAAAAGTTACTAAAACAGTGTTCACATAATTATGCGTAAGGTCATGTGATCTCCAGCTGTCACTTTCATTGATAATATCTTGTACCTATAAAATAATATTATATTAACATGTTCTCAATATTGTTTTTAGCATCGAGTCTTGTACGCATATGTGAATATTATGGCAATGATTTATGGATAAATAATGCTGGATTTAAAGAAAGTGTACCCATATTTGCGTGGAAACACTTATGAAAAAACCACACTCACTATACCTGACTGGTATTCGAAACCCGATCTCACTCTCATCGACAGTATAGGCTAACACGAGAGTTAGAAGCAGATGTTATTAATGTTGACCATAATGAATTAAATGTTGGTTTTTAATTAAGAAAAATCTTTCCTGACATAATCCTACTTTAATTGCAAATATTTATATGAATTTATCATCTCATACATAGAGCCTTCCAATATTTTTAGCTGGATACTCCGTCGACAGATTGGTGTGAGCCATTCTGATATGTACGTTGGACAGATTGATAAAAGTAACTGGCACGACAGTTTGTTCTAAAATACTGCATCACATGATATCAAAACTTACACGTATGTCACAGGCATACCCGCTTGAAATAACCTTTTAGAGGACATAAAAAAGATATTAAAGCATTCTAATTTTACAAACGTTTACTATATATATCTTCAATATGTCAAAATGAACACGGCTATCAAAATTTAGCGCTACAGTACAGGTCCTATTGCGTATTAATATACAAGATTTGACCCAACAGATTTTTTACACTCGTAAAAGGGTTGGGTTTTTTTTTAAATTCAAAACTCCTAGTCTACAATGTATATCAGGGGTCGCCAAACGGTTGATTGCGAGTTACCGGTAACGGTATTTCGGTAACTCTTGCGGAAAATTTAAATTTCCGCTTTTAAAAGTAGCTTATCATCAAGGAGAGTTATTATTATTATTATTATTATTATTATTATTATTATTATTATTATTATCATCATCATCATCATCACCGCTTCTTACTACCAGTTCGGGTAATACGCACTTACGCTAATGCGTAATGGTAGGGTGATTGTGAGATTAAATGGAGGACCTACAGTTTAACGTGGAATCCGAACCACGGTGGAGGCCTGGCATTCTCCAAATTCACAATATGTCTTGTCAGAGGTGAAGGAAGGATTTGGTAATCAGATAAATCTGTGCCGGGACCGAGGATTGAACCCCGGCCACCAGCACAGAAGTCTGACACCTTACCCCTAGACTGCCAGGTCACCGTCAAGGAGAGTTACCTCGAGCTTAGGATAAGTGTGGCCTCTAGTTTGGAACAAATACTATCCCGTTCTTGTTCACACTAAATTCCAAGTGAAGGTACTGTTCCACTCTACCCTAACTATAGACGTTCCCATTTTCTACTGCAATTGAGAAAAAACAATTAAATCTATATTCCCAGGCAGAAAATTCTATCAGTGTAACCTGGTGGTCTAGGGGTAAGGTGTCAGACTTGTGTTCTGTGGGTCCGAGGCTCAATCCTTGGTCCCAGTACAGATTTATCTGATCATCAAACCCTTCCTTCACCTCTGACAAGACATGTATTAATCACAACTTGTTAATGTGGGGAATGCCAGGCCTCCACCGTGGTTCGGATCCCACGTTAAACTGTAGGTCCTTAATTTAATCTCACAATCACCCTACCATCACACATTAGCGTAAGTGCGTATAGCCCGAAAGGGAAGTAAGACGCAGTGCTAATAATAATGCAAGTTCTATTAGATAATTTATGTCCCTTTACTTTTTGCTAACCTGACTAGTTTTAATTTTCCTTTTAGATCTATGTTCACAAAATATTGTATTCCATTTATGAATATTTACACACACGGCCCAGTGTCATAGCTATAATGAGTACGCAAAATACAAGATGACACCTACCTAAACTCAAATGGAATGTGCCAGTTTCATATATGAATCTATGAAGCTGGACTATTCCATTCCGATATGGGTAGGTGTTGTCTTTTATTTAATATAGCGCTGCACTTGAGGCGTACTCAATCTGACTATGAAACTGACCCTACGACTTCTTTGTTAGCTTCCTTTTGAATATATTTAAAAATATTGGCTACACTTGTCATTTTACTGTCCATTATTTATAAGGAGCTTAGTTACTAATAAACATTCAAAATATTTTGAATGAAAGTGAATGCCACTCTTTTAATAAGTTACACACGTCAATATTTTATGTTTTACCTTCATTTTGGTTTTGGTTTTTAAAAAGAGTAATATTTTGATTTTATAGCATTAAAAAGTTCATTTTAATACGAAGTGTACTAATATTTTTACATTATTTCCCTAACAATTATGAATCAAAGAGACAGATCTCCCCTTCCCCCCTTTCTACACACGCACGAATGCACGAAGGTGTGATAGCAAAGCCTGTAATCAGGCCACATTAATGACCAATATGCGATACGGCAAATTTTTAATTTGGGCAGCTCAAGAAATAATTTGATATTTTGAAAGTAGCTCCCCCACTTAATGAGTTTGACGACCCCTGATATATATTGTTTGGATAACAACTCTTTTATTAGTCACTTAAACGCCTTTGGTAGCACATATTTCTAATGGGTTAAGGATGTTAGGCCTGATGTACGTCATGGCTGGTACATTTAACTTAGTCCTTTCACACTGATGAATCGACAGCCGTGAGAATGGATCGGTGTATGTTCAAGAGCGGTGTACCGTAACATTTTTAAATTCATGATACATTTAACAAGCTTTTTGTGTGTGTGTGTGTGTGTGTGTGTGCGTGCGTGCGTGTGTGTGTGTGTGTGGCACCCTGTTTGTTTTAGGTATGCACCACGGTAGCAGAGAGTGAATGATGAACCTAGTCTAAAGTTTGTACGGTCGATCTGAGTTAAGAAAGTATAGACATATTTTCTCCTGATGTAACCTCAAATGTTCTAATCATTAAAGTTTCCTAGTTATTTTTCTGTGCCCCCTCCTTTAAGGTCATTCGATAATAAAATTTTATAACACAATTTTAACAAGTGAATTTAAGCTAAAAATAGGGATTCAATTATTTCAAATCATTACATTTCACGAATTATGAGGGATCAATCTTGCCATTTTATGCTTTTACCGGACCATTTTTAAGGCAAAGTAATGAACGTATGGGTCTGAAAGTTAGTAGTTAGACATCCACATGAGGTGTACAGGATGAAACATTTACTATAATATATATATATATATATATATATATTAATGTAATATATTAATCATAATATACATTATTATGATATAATATATAGTATAAATATTATTAATATTATTATTAGTTATAATATAACATACATATATTTATAATATACACCGTTTGAGGAACACTGTTCTAGAGTTGAGTAAGATTTTAAATCATATATTGATGTAATTATTTGACTAAATAAGTTATCATTAATAATTATATTAGTTTTTTTTTTTAGTAATCTAACATTTTTATTCTGTTACGCTCCAAAATGTTAGCAAAACATTTGAAAATGTTCATTAGGCAAGAACCGACATTGGTAGGCACGTGGATAATTTGTTAGGCTCTGCTAGTACAGTTTACCGGTGACTGATAAATCCAGGTTCGAATCTTTGCCGGGAGTACTGGGGGAATTTTTTGTTTGTTTTTTATGATTTGTTTCCCACTCCTTCAAATAAATACGGGTATAATTAATGTCCTCTCAATGCTATATTCCTTAATCCTACCCTATTATCGTAATTAATATAAATTTATCTGCGATCCGACACCTTAGCTCAGATATAAGCATGACTGTATACTGTGATAAGGGTCCCAGATTCGCCTCCAGACATTGCCAAAAATATATAATTGTTGAAATGTGTATTCACCCTTTCAGAATGACCAATTACCAACAGGGGGCTGGATGTTGTTTCTGTTCTAAATTTAAGTTAGTTTATCAATCGTGTGCTGGTTTAATCAGTCGGTTCAGAAAGTGCACGTTAAATACCTCTAATAAATTAATATATATATATATATATATATATATGCTGAAAGGGGGCATTAAGACGCTAAGACAAATAGTGGATACATATAGTGTAAACCAGAACTAACAAAGACAATACATTGGGCAAAACAAATGAAAATCTACCCCTAAGTTAATCTCTCTTCCAAGTTCGTTACTAAAGTTTTACGGGAGGCAAAAAAGAAAATGTATTTTAAACTTTGCCTTTACGTCAGCATCGAATCATTCCACTTAAACTCTGAACGTTGAACATTTTGATAACCAACAACTTCACTGTACTTTGATGGAGACTTTTAACCTGAGACGCTCATTTAGTAAGATTGTTTTGTCAAGTGAGCCTCTTGGTGATGTTATTATTACTCAGTTTTAATTAGTTGCGTGTTGAGTAAGTGCTACAGATAGGAAGAGCCAAGTGGGTAGCAAAACCAGCAAATCAAGGTGTATTGTTACCCTTCATCCCTGTCTCTGAGACTTGATAATTAACAACTTTCATCAGACAACACATTCTTGACAACTCTGGTACGATGCAACCACTTGGATTGTCTACCACTTTATTTTATCACCTTTTTCACAAACATGCCCCGCCTAGAGCAGAGTTGGCGTGCCAAATTGGCACGCAAGAATATATTTTTGTCTAGCAGTATTCACTAATATCCAAAGGCGTTTTTTACTACTACGATTTCAACTAAAACTGTCAATTTCTTGCAAACTACTGCACTCATTTGTCATAAAGTCATTAATTTTGTCTCTTGTTAAGTACTTATTATGAATAGCATCTAATTTTTAAAACTTATCCATAATGATATTTTTTTCAATTTAAAGAGTATAATACTTAGATGCGGCTATATTATTATTATTATTATTAGCACCGAGTCTTACTACCCGTTTGGGTTATACGCACTTACGCTAATGTGTAATGGTAGGGTGATTGTGAAGTTTAACGTGGAATCCGAACCACGGTGGAGGCCTGGCATTCCTCACATTCACAAGTTGTGATTAATACACGTCTTGTCAGAGGTGAGGGAAGGGTTTACCAATCAGATAAATCTGTGCCGGGACCAAGGATTGAACCTCGGACCCTAAGCACAGATGTCCAACACCTTGCCTCTAGATCACCAGATCACCCGATGCGTCTATAATCGTAACTAACAAATATGAGAGCTTGTTTATTTAAGCCATCTTAATAATAAGGCAGCTTTTGTTCATGAGCATCGCCTGTATTAGTTTCAAATTTTGTGTTATATGGCTTTATGAAATAAAATATAATGAATAACATCATGCAAACTTAATATAATAATAATTGATAATGATAATAAAAAATACCATAATTTTATTTTGCAACTCAAAATTCTTCTGGTAACGTGAAATAATGTGCCCAAACTAATAGAATCATATTGGACATGCACTCTCAAAACTGCCCATCAGCCGTTTTCGTGAGATTTTCGTCTCAATATGCATTGGACGGTGTGGATTATAAGTCTGCGATTCCGAATATCGTTTAAGAGCTCGAGATTGAATTCACATTCTCAGCGTTTAAATGAATTTAAGAAGATCACACAATCTTAAGTAATTTAAAAAATTTACAAGGGAACTTAAATCTCTAAAAGCACATGATTTTTTCCACGTTTTAATACCCATCCAGGTTATTCCAATACGTACACTAAGGGTATATAGATTATAAAGACACTATTTAGAGTTGTGAACCTCAATTTTTCATTAAGGGAAACTGGAAACATTTTAGGAAAAAACGCTCCTACACACCCAAACGGCATTCGTTCCCCGACCTTCCATCACCAACAACCATATGATGACACCTTTGACCCCATTCCTCCAATGCTAAGTATTTATAACTTGAATATTTTGGGAAAATGCACAATATAAACTGAAAGTAGTGTCGCGACCCCCCTCCAGTGGGCCGGATCTGTCAGGATAGCTTGCGGGAGGGGTTAGGTCACTGGCAAGGTAGATGTGTGGGTTCGAAATAATACGTAGGGTAACGAATTTTGTTTTAATAGAAGTTCTAAGAGATATTACTAAATGTGACGTTAAATGAAGTATAAAAGAAATATAAGAGATTGGACGCTCGCGCTCGTGGAAGAACTTACTTACTCGTAAAAGACTGCGACTAATAGAATGGCGGACATAGTTCGCGACCCCCTACAGAACCCAATCTAGGGAATTTGGGTTAGATGGTTTTCCTCTAGTAAAAGTACTGTCAATGACCCGTATATATTTTCTGTTATGGTCAGGCATCGGGTAGCGTAACTGCCTCCGAAATTGATGATAATGTATCAGCCTCGATGACAACAAAATAATGTTTTTTTTTATAGACCGATACGGCCCCTTTACTCCCAAACGAGAGCAACTTTGCTGTGAGTTGTCAGCATTCCTCTTTAATATTTCTTATTCGTTACATCAAATTCGCTAAGCCAGTGCTTTTCGTCACATACGTCCAAGAAAGTTATGTAAATCAAAATAAACATCCCAACATTTCTCAGGGTTTTGACAGTAGCTAATTTTAACTAATGGCTATTTATTTATCTATCACTTGCCGAAATGTATAGCTATAAGTTGTACACATATATATATTTATATATTTGATCTTCTAGTCCTACTTCCTGTTAAGGTTGTACGCATATATGATAAATTACTCTAATGGGGTAAGAATGAGGAAGGAAGTATTTTAGAGGTAATCCAACAGCATTTGCATCAAAGGAGAGTGGTGAACCATTTAGGATAAACCACCCTCAATATACCTAACTGGGATTGGCGCCCCAATCTCCCCGCCATTAGCTGGCCATACTAACATGAGAGAGAGCGAGGCCATTGACATTCATCCAGTGAAGGGGGTACCACTCTATTAAAGTAGATTTGTGTACTGTAAAATAAGGTAAACTCTGTGACGATACAACTAAGCATTTAATTATTGTTTTTATTATTTTACCTGTTGTTTTATATGTAATAAGGTTCATCAGACCAAGTTTTATACTACTTGAAGGCCAATTTACTTTGTGTAACCCTAAACGATTACAATAAATTTAAATTATGTGTAAAAAAAATAGAAATTTAAGTCTAGTTATGTAGGCCTTTCACAAACCACCACAAAGTATCCAGCAACACCTTTCAATATGTGGGTGCTATTAGGCTTGATGTAACACCTCATTATTTCCAGCCATTTCAACCAAACTTGGCACATACATGTATTATTATTATTATTATTATTATTATCATTATTATTATTAGCACCACGTCTTACTACCCTTTAGGGTTATACGCACTTACGCTAATGTGTAATGGTAGGGTGATTGTGAGATGAAATGGAGGACCTACAGTTTAACGTGGGATCCGAACCACGATGGAGGCCTGGCATTCCCCACATTAACAAGATGTCTTGTCAGAGGTGAAGGAAGGGTTTGGAAATCAGATAAATCTGTGCCGGGACCGAGGATTGAACCCCGGACGCCAGCACAGAAGTCTGACACCTTACCCCTAGACCACCAGGTCACCCACATACATGTAAATAGCTTTTATAATCAAATTTTTATTTCTTTTGTAAATTTATATTTTTTTTTTGAAAAGGGTAAAATAATACTGTATTAAGTATTTATGTTGAAGATTAATCTACAATATAGAGTAGTCTGATAAACTAGGTCAATTGATGTGTTTGGATTATATATGTGGTAGTTATAAATAAATAAATGCTAATAAACATAGTTTGAGCATATCTAGATATTTATTTTGTTTTTAATAAAGCTACATATAAAATCGAGGTCGATATCATGTCTATGCGGTGTAAATGTTCACATTGCCGCTAAAACGTTTTCCAACTTGTCTATATATAGCTTATTCCGTAAGTCCATTAAACTGGTCGTTTTGAATAGCCAGAGCAAAACTTTTTTTTAATGAACCATTTAACAAACACGAATACCATTTCATGATATAACCATTACTGTAGTTTAATGTTCCTAGAAAAATATAACTGATTTCAATCATAATCATTACGAAAACGGTGTTTTATAATTGACTTAACTTTAGCCAAAAGCAATGTTTTATTTTTGAGTAAGGGTTTCATCACCTTTAGTAAATTGGTGAGGTACAGTTACGATATCAAGGAAGGTTCTAAATATGGCTTTGGGATGAAAAAAAAGTTAATTCTAACCACTAAATCGCTAAGTCCTATTATTTGGTTTCAATCTGGCTATTGATTAACACTCCATTACAAACCACCTATTTATATCCGAGTAGTTAAAGATATTAGGTTTATTGCTTGATTTACGTGAATGTTTCCCCTTATTTTGACAAAGTTGGTTCTTCTAAAATAGTTTAGCTATACTCTGACTTAATAGCCAATCTGACGGTTGATTATCCGAGATTCTAGATATAAGCGTACGCTCAAACCAGGGATAGCATTCAAGAGCATTTTCCTGATTTATTCAGTTGACAACAGCGACATTGGGACTCATGTAGTAGTTTCTCATTTTAAAATTATTTTAAAATTTTGTTGAATTTTCACTTATTTTAACTAAGATCCCAGGCTTCCGCACCTCAATGCGTCGTGTAGTTCAAGCTGTATTACCTACAGTAGCCCCATGGTTTCTTTGGTGCTGACTGACAGCTGACGGCTTTGAAAAGTTACCAGACCAAAATATATATTCCTACACCGAATCATATGATCTGCAAAAACATGTGTTTAGCAGCTGTCACTTCTGACAGTCAAAATCTAGGTATATACCTAAATGTTGACTTTCAGAAGTCAGCTGTGAGCTGTCAGTCAGCACCAAAGAAGCCATGGGGCTACAGTACTTAAGGTGTAGTTCTGGGGGTAGTGGGATAAGGGCTTAATGGATATTCACACCGGTGGTCAAGCGGTTTATGTCAGTGTCTTTCAACATAGGGGTCTCGACCCATGGGGTCATGGCATGTTTTATGGTAGGGTCGCAATGCTTTTAGAGGTTATAGCTTTATGTGTACTATTTAATTTAATTTTAATGGTCATTGGAAGATGCTAAAATGCAAGTAGAATGTAAGCGGTATAAACGATCTGTTACGCTACTACCTAAGTTTCTCTTGATTATACAATTCAAAATGCTGGCTGACTTAATAATAATTAAAACAATCATCTATGGAAAAAATGAGCTTAATACAACTCTATTTTGGTTTGATTTGGTTTGCCGTTGATGCGGATGTCAGGATTTAAATTCCAGGCGGGTGTACTGAAGTCAGTAGCGTACCCACAGGGTGGTTTGAGGGGTTTGGAAATGCCCTGAGATCTACGTAGATACGAAGAGAAAATAAAATGGGGGGAATGGGATCAGCATCACCAGTTAAACATTGTGAACAAAGAAAATATAAGGTGATCAGAAATAGTCTCCATATAAAACTCCAAATATCTTTATTGCATAGAAGTGGACTATCTTTGATGGAATTTAAATGGGATGTCTTCACTCTTTGAAAATATTATTCTTTGGTCAGTAGGCTTAACCCTTTACCACTCTTAGTGCCATAGCTTATTCATAATATTATTGTTTACAACACTTAACAATTTTCATCTTTTCTATGCACATTTACTATTATAAATAATCGAGAATTTTTGTTACAGTAGGCCTATGTGACTGTTTAGTCAACTTTAATTTGAATCGATTTAGTTATTATTTTTTATACTATCACGTTTATAATAATAAAAATATAAATGATCAAGTTAAATACCAATAAGAAATAAAAAAAAAGCTTATAGGTGTTTATAATGATAAAAAAAATCCTAATGCCATAGAGCGATTAAGAAATAAATAGTTTAAGGATAAGTAAGATAGAATTTAATGGTAAATATGTATACATTTGCGTGGAAGGAAAGTAGGAAACTAATTAGGAAAAATCACCCTTGGTACACCCAACAAGGAGTAGAACCACAAACTACCCCTGGCTGTAAAACTAGACAAGTATTACACTTAGTATACGTGCCCATAAATACTAGTTACCTGTGTGTTAATATTTAGGTAGCAGATGAAAATAGTTTCTTGACCCACTGTATAATTGGTATTATTAGCTTAGGATATCTTTGGTTTGACCCCAGAGGGTATCTAAAATAAGTTAGGATTAGTGTTTGTTTTTTTGTTATAGCTCCTGAATACTAAAAGTATTACTATTACTACTACCATGGTTAGCTCCAGGGCCTTTAACAAGGCAATCAATATTTGATAAGACTGTACAAGTAAATTATGTCCTTCCTTTCACAACCAAACTTACCCTTTAAAACCAATACACATACATTAGTGTACTACATCATTGTGTTTGTGGTTAATTATTTGGATAATGAAGTAGAAGTAGCAGTGGCAACCAATCACAAGCAGCCATTGAGTATTACACTATTAATTGTCAGTGTTGTCCAGTATTCCAACTATCCTTAAGGTTTTCGCCTAGTTTGATATTTGTAGGCTGCCAGTGACATTTAATATGATCTTGAGGTGACCTGGTGGTCTAGGGGTAAGGTGTCAGACTTCTATGCTGGCGGCCGGGGTTCAATCCTCGGCCCCAGCACAGATTTATCTGATTACCAAACCCTTCTTTCACCTCTGACAAGACGTGTATTAATCACAACTTGTGAATGTGAGGAATGCCAGGCCTCCCCATGGTTCGGATTCCACGTTAAACAGTAGGTCCTCCATTTCATCTCACAATCACCCTACCATTACACATTAGCTTAAGTGCGTATAACCCGAACGGGTAGTAAGACGCGGTGCTAATAATAATAATAATAATAATATAGCCGAATCTAAGTATTATACTCTTTAAATTGAAAAAAATATCATTATTGTTAAGTTTATATGATCTTTCCTCTCAATCATCGGAGGAATTAAGTTTACCGAAATAGGATTGTTTACAATCCGTTCGTGTGCGGAACGCTTAACTGTGCCTGGAGTTATCAGTGTCCTGCCGTGGGTTGTTGCCAGAGTAAGTAGCATTAGTTTAATATTGTACCTGTGAATTGTTCACACCCTTTAGTAGAACACTCTGTGGTCAGGTATTGAAGGGAATACATTCCCGTGTGAAGCATGCAGAGAAGAGCATATGTAGGATTGGTACAAACATGGCCCAAGTGGGCGAGAACATGTGACAGGCACAGTTTAAACAAGGTCTTCTTCCCTTGCAACACTCCACGACACGCCACTGATGAGTTATTAACGTCAATTCAATATGTTATTAATAATAGTGTATTCTGTACCTTTTGACTATTCTCTTTCAACCAATGTTATGCATGGTGGCACCACGTTTTAGATCAGTAAAAAGAATCATTGCTATGCCTATTTGAAGGGGGTGGTCGTTCTTTAAAGTATTGCCATGATCGTTTTCATCTAAACTGGACTAGCGATGGCCACGAAGTCTGATACGTTTCATTCTCATTAAACAAGACCACTGATGGAAAAGCCGGGATTCGAATTCTTGTTGGACGCGAAGGGTTGGAATTTTCACAAGTTAGATTTCTCTGTGGACTTCCCATCCTCTTTCTATAGTAATTCAGGTGTAATCTCTATCAGCTACCTTAATTACCCCCGCCCCTTAGACCAAATCGATAAAGATCCCTTGGTAGAAAATATGAAAATTGAAATATATAGTTTCTATATTTAGACCACCCAAAAAACCCTAATTCACGGTTACCCATTTTGATATCTCCCATTTTGAGACATTTCTGGTTATATGAGACAATTCATCTATCATTCTACCAAATTTCAGTTTTTTAGTCCATCTAGTAGTGGGTAATCTTTGTTATGGACACACACGTACTGAAATTATGTTTTATATATCTATATAGATTACACTAATGAGCTAGGGATTAGGAATGTGGAGGAAATATAGCCGCATTTGCATGTAGGGAGAATGAAACACCATTAATATACATCACCCTCAGTACACCCGACTGTGATTAGAACCCCGATATACCTGTCAACGATGGTCTAGTCTGATGTCAGAGTGACGCCTCAGGCCATGTGGCCACCGAAGCAGGTTTAAGTCTCTAGTAAAACCATATCAAAGAATGACCACACCGTATCGTCGCTTGGTCGGTTATTAAATTGGATACCTTGTTAGGACAGTGCGATCATTTCACCCTAACTGGCCACATGAAATGGGAACGGTCTTATGTTACAATATTAAACACACACATGTATATAAATATATTAAATAAACTCAAATTTAGCAACATTAATTGAGCATTATGTTAAAGTCAAAAGCTTAGTTCTTTTCGTAAACATTTTTTTTTACTAGCGGTCCTGTTGACGCATCATAGGTCAATTTTTCAAATACATCTCTTAACTGTAGTATATATTAATTTTTAGAAATATAAAAGTAAAATTCAACTAATCGAGTTAAAAATATATTATTTTATTAATTTTAATCTCTAATTAACAAATTATTTCTTTGAATATCTTCAACTATTTTTTGAATACCCTCGATGTATAAGCTCTCATTAAAAATATTATTAAAACCTGTAAATCATGGAATTGTTGTTGAAAGGAATCACTTCATATTTTAAATATTTATAAAATACTGCTAGTGTTTGCGCCCATATTTTACTGAATTCATCTATATGATTTAATCCATTGTATTTCTATTCGTTTTTTCTAAAATCTGTAATTATTGTATTTTGACTGTTTTGCATAAAAAATATATTTAAATAATTGATTGAGTATTCTGCTTGATGAAACAAAATAGATTGTACGGCAACTTTGTAATAAGAGTAATTATTTGTTATTAACTAATGAAAATTTGAAAAATTTCGCTACCAATAAAAAAAATCTAATTGTGTCAATACCTTTATCATTCTAACCTCAAATGTACGATGTCACGGTTTGATTCTGAATGAAAATATAATAGTTTATGTTTATATACACTCTCTTGCTCAATAATAAATTATCTAAATCGTAACACAAGACAAATCAGTTTCCAATTGTATTACGATGTTTAGAGAGTTAATATAAAATATATTAATTAAATTTATGGTAGTTATATTATGATGATACAAGCATCGGTGAACAATTTAACTAAACGTCTAGCTCATCCTGTCTGGTTCGCCAAGTCAGTGATAAATTTCAGGCTAGGCCTACAGAGACTTAATTTCTTATAAGGTTTCTCAATCCCCCTCCTTCCAAATTTGGGAACACTTCCTTTAATTATACCTTCCTCATCCCTACACCTCTAGTGTAAATATGCCGATATTCTGAATGGTTGGTAAGACTCGAAGCAATGATATTAATAGATCTTATTCGTATGGATAAGGAAGCTAATTTATGAAAAGTATCTCATTAGCGTGAAGAAAAGATGGAGAAATCACCCTTTAAGTCAACACAGCCAGGATTCGAACCACGGTGGTAATTCAATATATTTCATCTTGATTACTTAAATCGTACGATAGCTGTTATAGTAGTTTTAAGCACCTACTTTATTTTATTTTGTTAGTACCGCGTCTTAATGCCTGTTCAAATTATACTCATTTTGTACTAACTAGCTGGTGTAGCCTCTCACAGGTAATTTATAAAGTAGTTTTATTACTTTTAGTATGTAAGATTAACCACAGGGAATAGTAAATACATCTTAAATTTTGTTTAAATATTAATCTTTTATTGGTTTAAATTGTGATTAAAAATTCGAAAGTAGAAAGACTTATAAACAATATCAAAATAGAGATATAATTCGAACGTGTTTTAAAAGCTGACACTTCTTTTTAAGATTAAATTATAACTTCTCTATTAATACACAGTACTTTGAACTCTTGTATTTTGGGAAAAGGAAAGATTAAAGTTGAGTATTTCAGCAAAAATACTAATAAGTTGTTTAAGGGTTGTAATTAAGTTCAATAAAGTTATTTTAGCATTATTTTAATAGTATCTACCCTATTTACTCTCTTTACACATTTTAACCATTTTGATATTTTTGATTGTTAATACTTTTTGACATTTTTCAACTTTACAATAAAATAATACCCTTTTTGAACTTTGGGTCTTTTTACTATGTTTAGCCTCTTGGGCATTTTACCGATTTTAATTTATTTTACTATTTTTATTTCTTTAACCCTTTATAAACTTTATATTATTTTGTTTTTTATTAGATTTACTTTTCTCTCGTGCTACAATTTGCACCCTTTTTGTCTTTTTTATAATTTTTGCTCCACTATGCCTCTTTTTCCCTTTTTGACAATTCGGACCCTTTTTGCAACTTGTGCCCTTATTGCCCTTTGTGATAAGATTTACTGTCTATTATTTTTACCATTTTTGGCCATTTTCCCATTTATTGTCCTTTTAACATCTTTTTACATTAATTACATGGCTAAGCCTCTGATAAATCCGGAGAAATGTACTATGGTAGAAAGAGTAAAAAGTTTAAAAAGGTGTAAAACGTGCAAAAAAAGCATACAGGATAAATAGAGCAAACATTATAAATCTAATCAGAAATTTTTAAGCGTAAAAAGGTTAAATAAAAGTGTAAAAAGTGTCAGAATAAGACGGTAAAAATGATAAACAGAGTAAAATGGGTAGGCTTAGATATAATCAAAATTTTAAAACCCGTTTGATTATTTACCTGCCTGCCTAATTTCATTTATTAACCTTCAATAGAAATATTTTTCTATTTTTGCACCCTTCAACACCCCCAAATTTCCTGTGCCCCATTTTGAAATTTACCATTTTAAGTCTTCTGGTTATATGAGGAAATCCCCTTTATCATCCTGCTGAGTTTAGGTTCTATACCACACCTGTGTTTTTTCTGTTAGCTTTGAAAGTTTTGAGCCATTTCATAAACTCCAACTTTGAAATATTAAGTTCTAAGAACGGTTTATTTATTTGGAGTAGTAACTCAATCTGCCCGCTAAGTTTCAATTACCCACCATATCTGATAGGCATTTTTTAATATTTAGACCACACAAGACTCCCAAATTCATAGTTACCCATTTTAAAATCTCACATTTTGATACATTTCTGGTTATATGAGACAACCCATCTATCGTTCTACCATTTTAGTACATCTAGTAGTGGGTAATCATTTTTCTGGACACACACATACTGAATTTATGTTTTATATATCTATATAGATTACACTAATGAACTAGGGATAAGGAATGTGGAGGAAGAGTAGCCGAGTTTGTGTGTAGGGAGAATGGAACACCATTTAGTATAAATCTCCCTCTGTACACCCGACTATGATTCGAATCTCGATATACCTGTCATCGGTGGTCTAGTCTTGTGTCAGAGTGACGCCTCAGGCCATGTGGCCACCAAAGCAGGTTTAAGGCTCTATTAAAACCATATCACCACACCGTATCGTCGCTTGGTCGGTTATTAAATTGGACACCTTGTTAGGACAGTGCGGTCATTTCACCCTAACTGGCCACATGAAATGGGAACGGTCCTCTGTAACAATACTAAACACAAAACGATAGCCGACTTTCTCTATGTAATCAATTGATAAAACGAGCGTTGTACTGTAACAGTTTCGAATCGTTCTGCATGTATCTGCGTAGACACACGCATGCCATTGTAAATATTGGCTGATAATATGAAACGCTTTAAAACAAATGTATATCAATGTTGTTACCATCGAAGCCATCAAAAGCGTTTTTCCAATAAATTATTCAATTATAATTATATCCAGATATTAAGCTCTATACTCTAAAACAACACATATTCAAGGGTTTCTACTAGAATAACAATGATTTTGATCTATAAAAAAAAGTATGTGTTCGACGAAATTTTATTTTATTCTAGTTTCAAACTCGTTTAAAATTCCTTTTACATTTATTGTGTTTTTATAATGTTGTACATAGAACTAAAATTTGTTTGTAAAATAAATACTAATTTTAGATGCATGTCATTTCATACTACACTTAAATATTCATTTCACGAATTAATTGTTAATCATTGCAGATGGCTTTAAATGTAATGGTTCATTTTGTTCAACTGGCGTTAGCAGACATGACACATTTTAATAATAACGGGAAGCATAGATACAATCATTATTTTAATAAATCCAAGTATTGATATTAGTTTTAGGATTCATCAATAAAACTGAGCCTTCAAGTATTTAGATTATTTATTTTTATTACATAAGTTTAAAAAAATTAATAAAATTAATATCAATTATTTAACTGCCTGTAACTCATTGGTAATGGGTTTCACTCTTCAGTTAGAAGCTGGGGGTTAATTTCCTGCTTGGTCAACAAGGGTGGAACCAGATTCAGTGGCCGATTGGTCTAATACGTCACTCATATTGGACTGACCTGCTGAAGACGGGGAGAACGAGGTTTGAATCCCAGTCAGGTTTAATATGGTTATTTTTTTTAATATTTCCCATTCTCCTTCCACGTAAATGTGCGATATTTACCCCTAAAATACTTCCTTCCTCATCCGTATCTCATTGTAGTAATTATCGTTTAAGCGTTTAACCTAAACCGGTAGTAATATGAGGTGGTAATAAAAAAAGGGTGAATGCTAATGAATTTCATTAAATTCACCTTCATAGCCATATCCCCTTATACATGTGTGTATAAAGTATATTTTATGTATTTAAAATTATTTTACATTTATATTAAAGAATAAAACCTTTTTAATTTTGTGTTTATGTTGTGATATTGACCAATTTATCATTTCATTTTGCTATAAATTTACTAGCTAAAGGGTGAACTCAGAATCATTCGCAACACATCCGCTTTCACACTCTCGCGGGGGAGTTATTATAACTAATATCTCTCAAAGATGATTAGTTATAGTCTTTAGTTTATCGCCTTAATCAAGAACTAAAGACATAATATAGATTGGTTAGGTACTAAAATGTGATTTTTGTAAAACCCGCACCATTGATACCACTGTGAAAGGTGTCAGTATTTTATTTTTTGTCTGTGGCTGGATAGTTCCGGGTTTGATTACTGGCATGGTATAATGAGCCGTTTTTCCATAAATAGTTCTCAATCTCTCTACTGAAGATGCATCTAGGCTTCCTTTAAATATTCTCGTCCTCATCTTGAACCCATTATATTAGTGTAAATATGCGGGATGCGTAGTATGACATGGAGCACATTAAAAGAAAAATTCTAAATTTGTATAATAAATAATGATACAATTGTATGTAATACGTTTTAAACGGCGGTTATTTAACTGTTCACTTCATGAGGTAGAGATTAAGAGTTGAGTTAGTAAAAATGCCCCACATAACTATGTGGAGGAGATTGGAAACCAACAGTGATAATCTACAGTCCGATTTTAATATTATTATTATTATTATTATTATTAGCACCGCGTCTTACTACCCGTTCGGGTTATACGCACTTACGCTAATGTGTAAGGGTAGGGTGATTGTGAGATGACATGAAGGACCTACAGTTTAACGTGGAATCCGAACCACGGTGGAGGCCTGGCATTCCTCACATTCACAAGATGTCTTGTCAGAGGTGAAGGAAGGGTTTGGTAAGCAGATAAATCTGTGCCGGGACCGAGGATTGAACCCCGGCCGCCAGCATAGAAGTCTGACACCTTACCCCCCGATTTTAATAGAACGGGCCTTATCTAACTGCTATGAAAGCAAGTAAATCTACTTTCACGCCCAGTCATGTGATATTCAGCTGTCAGATAATATATAAATGCCTATAAATAACACAGTAAATAGTTATTAATTTTAACCATGGCCAAAAAATGTGTTATTACTTTTAAAAGGCATTTCCTAAGAAAAATTGACACTGCGTGTAAATACCACCGACAGTTAATCAAGCTGAGACTAAATCCTGGACCTCCATGTTACTTACGACTAATTATATTGTGAAGATGACACATTAGTCCATGTAAATGCCAGTGTTTATAATACTAAAAGGTTTTAAAGTGTGAAAGAAAAATAAATACAGTAGTGCAGACTATTTGTTATTACTTTTGACACATTGCGTGCTTAACCAAAAGAAATAAACTGTAAGGCATTACTTTTGAATTGTTAAAATTCATAAAAACTTAGAATAGATTAAAAATACAGTGGCAAAAACCATCTCTTAACATTTAATTTTCGAGGGGGAAAAATATATATGAGGAAAATGTATGAAACCTTGCTAACACTTGAAAATAGCGAGCAGAAAAATGTGTAGTTACAAAAATATGATATAAAGTAGTACCTAACCTTACAAGTTATTAGCTAAAAGCTTTTCATATAATGATCACAAACCTACTTTAGAAACAAAATAGCACTCACCTAAGAGTGGTACCGAAAATTTTAGAGTTGGAAGGGGGTTTGAAAGGTAAAACAAATAAGTTCCAGGGTTGGTAGTCCCTAATGTTCTGTCACCTACAAATAAAACACTACCAAGTTAGTTTAAGGGCAGGAGACCATAGCAAAATTAAAATAAAAAGAGGATGCATTCTAAATGAATGTTTTTGTTTACTATCTGCGTCTTATCACCCATCCGAGCTCTAAATATTTAATTACACTAATGGGGGAAAGGATGATTTAGGTAGAATTGAGAGGAAATTTGCCCATATTTTAGTAAATGGGGGTTTGTCAAAACATTTAGGAAAAAACCATGTAAAGAGAATAAACGATAGCGCCGGATTTCAAAAGACATCTGATTGGTTGAGCTTGGGGCGTCACCCAGTATACAAGCCAGAGCGTTACATTCAGTAATGTTTATGGATGACAATCTAAATTGTTAAAAATCAGCTAATAGGTTGGAACCTACCCACACCAATGTCCAACTAACATCATTAATCTATTTTTTTTAATATATATTTTTGGCTGTCTTCATATTAAAATATAACTGCTGTTTACTGTGTAACGTAAGCGATGATATAATCAAATTACTCCAAGTGATGCTACCTTTCTAGTCTCTTTACATTGGAAAAAAAATCTTCATTGTATTCGACCAGGATTTAAACCACGTCACCTATAAATCAGACTAGATGATAACTAGACGTCTAGTCCTAGTGCACATTGTGGGTACAATCATTGTTAGTATTTTTATATACATGAGCCTAATTTTTCTTCATTAAGGTTGTGTAAGGGATAATAATGTAGAGGTAATGTACTTTAGGAAAAAGTTAATATAATTCTTTAATGAATTTTTCAACACAAATATACACTTAGTTTGGACTTGGAAGTGTAATCACCTAGAGCCATATTTTATTTCCTTTGGTAAAATAAATCTACAGCATGGCTTAACATTAAAATTAAACTACCATTAATAATTAGTAAATATTAATATGTTTACTTTGAAAACATGACAAAAGAGTTGGACAATAATCCATCGTCCCCAAAAAATAATTAAATTACACGAGCCTGTGATGGAGAAATTGTTTGAATAATTTTCACACTTTTTTTTCTACACATCTTCAGCTGCTGATTTCAGAAAAGAAAAGAAAATTATATCATACTCAATTTTTTCACAAATTAAAAATTTAATTTCGCTATCTAACTTGAAAGCTCTATTTATGTAGAAGAACTCCGACAGTGGTAAAAAGATGAGAAAAAATAAGTACATAGAATAGTAAAAGTAGCAATTATCACTAAGTATAAGGGTACAATATAAAAAAAAATATTCTACCTCATTGACCAGAAATACCAGTTCCTTTGCAACCAGGTACATTAAAAGATACACCTATAGATTTTCAAAAGAATGGCCAAGACTATGTTGAGAATTTTCAAGGTGCTTCATATAGTTTAAAATCCAAGTATTTTTTTCACAAAATGAGTTGAATAATTTATCCAGATAATGTATTGGTACTGTTTTGGAGCCCTTTCATTTATTTAAATAGTCATGGATGAAGCGTATTTTTCTTCAAAGAAATGTATGTAAATTTTTCTTTTAAGACTCATTCTATGGACGATCGGGCGTTTTCAGAAGTAAATTCAATATAATACGTTTTAAAACTTTGTTTATTTAAAAAAAAACTCTTCGTTCTATTTGAAAATCAGGTTATGAGTTGGCTGCCTTTACCCAATAATAAGCTAGCTTTTACAACATCAAATTGCCAAGAGTTTTCCTATTAGTAGGTTTTAACACTGAAGACAAGGGGTCCAAGAAGAAAGGGGTATACAACCAGCTTGTTCGTATAGTAATACAGAGAAAATCTCAGTCCGTAACAAGCACTAGCTCAGGGTTTCCATGTCAGTTCGAAAACGAATTAAAACGGTATCGTTTTAATATTACAATAATGAAGGTGTAATTAAATAAATAAATCGTGTATACATCTCTACTAATTTCAACAAATAACCAATAAGTAATCCTACAGTAAGAAATACATCTAATCAGATCGGCATAGCCGTGTGATACCAAGTGCGCAGTAAGCTATGCACGGGTCATCATCCACATCATCAAAAAAACCGATATCACTTTAAGACCTAGGTCATCCTAAATATTTTACAAAAGTGTTAAGCTGTAGGCTTCAGGAAAAGTACTTATTTACTTTTGGCAACTCTTTCTTGAGGTATAAGAATATCGGAAAATATTTCATTCCATTTGTTTCACAAGATGTTGACTTGGTGAAATGTAGTGATATTATTTTACTGATGCAACATTTAACATTTAGTGCAACGGGGATGGGTGGCAACTCTTTATTCACTCATCGAATTGAAGTATAAAAATAGTGTTTTTACACAATGTTAGTAGGTATACTTCAGTCCTAGTCGGTATTTCAGTGCTTCTTATATACATTTTAAAAATGTAGCCTTAGGTCTCACTAAACTCAACTACAAATCTCACAAATGTATGATAGGTTATTTTAAGATATTGTTCGTGCTTCTTGGACACAAGGGATATATAAAGTACTCATGCTTTTTGTATAATTGGCTCGCTGAGCTAAAGGTGAACTTTGGATCAAAAAACATCGGCCAATCAGGACTGCTTTAAAACCAGGAAACATAAAATGTTGTTCAAGAAAGTTTGATTTATCCCAAAATATAGTCCTCCTTCCTCCTCTTCAAATAAAATTTAGACCCAAGAAAAAAAGTTTAAAAGATTTGCCAAACGTAGGCAAATGTTTTAAATACGATTGTGTATATAAGATGTTTCTAGGACTGTCAAAAGAAATTGAAAGAAGGCATTTTTGTCAGACCAAACATCCGAAAACTCATCAAGGCAATGAGTCTGAAACAAAAATGGAAACTGATGAAAGAGGGATCTAGAATTGTTTTAAGAAAGTTGTAAAAAAGATCTCTGGGACACTACAAATGATTCCAAAAACAAACAAATAGTAGAAAATATTCTAGAAAAATTCAAATCAGTAGATAGATAAATTAAGATGCTCTTTCGGAACGTTCATTTTGACTACTTTCTTGAAAACCTTGGAGCCGTTAATGAGGAGTAGGAGGAAAGATTCCATCAAGATAAAAAGAAGTTTGAACAACAAATACCAAGGAAAATGGAACGTCAACATGATGATAAACTACTGTTGGATGCTTCACGAGATGAAACGCAATAGAATAAAAGTACCAAACAAAGCTTGGAAAGCAAAATAAAAATACTTTATAAGCAGTTGTAAATATAAATAACATTTTTAACATTGTTTTTTGCTATATTGTTCGTAAATATAAATATTTATTTAACCTTTTGTAATAAAATTAGTTTTTCATCAGCATACATAAGAATATGCTTATTTATAATATATTCACATCCATTTAGGGAAAAATCATTGCTATTTATAAAATAAGCACACCAAATACGTTTAGAATTAATCAAAAGTTGCAGACAATTTTCAGTGACTAATATTTTGCAGTCCTGAGTTATTAATAACTAGCTTCATTGGTCGAATGTCCTAACGCGTCATTTTCGCAATAGACAACTACCGATAACGGAGAGATTGGGGATCTAATTCTGTTCGTGAGTTCCGAGGGTTTTTTCTATGTGGTTTTTCAATATCCCACCTTACATACGTGTATATACACCTAAATGAAACCTTCCTTATCCCAAGCACACTAGCGTAGTAAATGATTATTTATATAAACCGAACAGGCAGTTAAAATTTTTTTTTAATATATTGAAAGCTACAAAATAATCTGAAAATATTTTTAATTTTATAATAAAATAAAAAACATTAAATTTGCTCAAAATAATTACGGGTCCCACAGTTAATAAAAATAGTATGATTCGTTATACTCGAACATTAAAAAAAACTTGCTTACTTTTCGCGATCTAAAAATCTAAAATCTCTTATTAAGTGACGTTAAAGTTGCATAAAAGCCAGACACAAAGCATCCTCAACCTGAAAATGTTTGTTCGACTCATATAAAGTAAATAACATAACAAAGTAATTAATTATCCACGATTAATTTGTATGGTCACTGATATAATTACATGCATTAATATGCAACCACTTGAAATTTTACTGTGGTTGCGTACAAATTAATATCTATTAGTAATGCAAAGTAGCAAATTTTACACAGGTACAGTAACCACATAAAATACTTCAAGCAAAGTTAATTAATAATTTAACTATGTGTCTCGTTTACAATCGATAGAATAAACCATTTATATTGAATTACAAAAGTAAATTAAGCACAGACGTAAATCAGTTAAGCGTTGTAAATTTGTGTGTGCAGGTTGGTAAACATTTCCAGCTAATGTGAATTATTTATCATTAAAACTATTAAAATGTGTTTGTATTCAAATAAATGTAATATTATATGTTAAAGTTAAACTCTGGCTAAATTGAAGGTAAGGTTAACTAACGCCTTAACATCAACCAAATAAATAAAGGACATTAGTATTATTTATATTATTATTATTTAGCTATTAATGTTTTTTTAACATTTTATTATAAGTGCTTGTGTGGTACTTGTGTAATTTTCATTACTGGTAAGTCTCACGACTGTTGGCCAGTGGTTTTATGGATTAGGAAGGTTATATTAATAGTAAGTGTACCCACATTTGTGTGGAAAGAGCATGCAAAACCATTTTGGGGAAACCACCCTCAGTATACCTGACCGAGATTCGAACCTAGTTATTCCCGTCATCGGCATTCTATTAGACGACACAATAAACATTGCATATGGAGAAAATGTCAACTATTTGAAGAATAAAAGGGGAGACCATTGATACACGTCATCAGTCCGTATCTTGACGCTCTGACGTGTACACTCCGGTCATCTTACCGAGGGGGGTGGGGGAGAGGGACGTAAGTTTGATAGTTAAGACTTCAGCTATATGATCTGGCAAGCCCATGTGTTAAGCTGCTATCACTTTTGGAGATCAAAATGTTCACAACAAACAATTTATTTTTAATTACTTTCTCTTTTAATAATTTTTCCAATGTTGAAACACAAACTAATGAAAATAAACGTTTAGATTTTATTTTATTTTTGTGAAAGCAGTGTCTTTGGTTTAGTTAAAAACGCTTTACAAATGAGAGCTTCTAAAAGGTTGCGTTCACTTCATAAATCAAGATGGCAAACTAGATGAAGTAAGGATGGTTAATGATATTATACACACCATATTTGGTTGTTTTTATACACATATGTTTACAAAAAAAAAACTCCTCGGTGGCGTAGTTGGCTAACGCGCTAGTCGTGTTGAGCTCGACTGCTGAGGACGGGGAGATCGAGGTTCGAATCTTTGTCGGGTGAACTGGGGGTGGTTTTCCCTAAATGGTTGTCCACTCTCCCTCCACGCAAATGCGGGTTCACTTCCTCTAATTCAACCTTCCTAATTCCTAATCCATTAGCGTTATTAGTACTTAAAGCGTATAACCCGAATGGGTAGTAAGACGCGGTGCTAAATAATAATAATACAAAATAAAAACGTTTTATTTTGAAACTAATTTTTTTGTATGGAACTTTCTCTAAGTCATAATATTTATTTATTTCTATCTCCAGTTATAAAAAAATAAAACTGTGAATTTAATAATTTTTAATTTATTTTATCGTGCTCTATAATATCCCTTGTTGCCACAACAGCGAAACAAAAAAGATAATCATTTTATAATATATGTTGTTCTTTCAATAAGATACGAAAAATACAACTATACGGTAGTCCTTAAGTATTGTTAGAAACGTGTATCAACACCTTTGATTAATAATATATTATTATAAGAAAATAATAGTAATTTCCTAATGGGTTAACATTAGTGGTGTTCAATATTGGTAAAAACAATCTTCTGCCAGCTATCAGTTAGCACCACTTCAATGGTGAATGGACGAATTATTATAAGCCAGAGTTAAATCAGAGTCCCTCTTAAACTCGTGTCTGGTCCCTCTATCCACTAAGCTACGGAGACGAACCACACATTACACCGTTTATTTGATTGATACTCGCTCCAACAACTTTTTACACGTTCCAAATCTCTACGTGGGCGGAAACGCAAAATGCCATTAAAACCACGATACTCAAGTCCTCCGAATGGATCCATCCAATGTCATCCATGACAACTGTGGGCGGATAGGAGAAGAGGGGAGGGGGGGGGTGAGATTAAACTCCCAATAAATCACGTTTGTCAGTCCTCGATTGGAGTAGAAGGGGGAGGGGGTGAACGGTCAAGCCACGGCCAAACGAACTCGGCGTCGTATTGAGATAAGGGCGGACACTGCGAATCATGGTCAAAATAAATAGCTCGTTCAACTTTTTCACATGATCAAACTTGATTTTTATATATATTTTTTTGTAAATTATAGTGGAGAAGTCCACCACCTCCCTAACCTCCGCTCCCCCCCGCGAATCATTGGAAGCACCGTTACGATTCTAAAAATAAAAAAGGCACATATAATTTGATACACGAGTTCTTTTCGCTGGGCTTTGAGGAAAATAGTAGGCTATCGATATTTGTTCTCCCCCCAACAAGGTATGCCGATGCTATTAGCGTTTATTAATATAAAGTATTCAAACAATACTTGAATGATAATAAAGGGGGATGAAAATAGTTTTTAATCTTTTAAAATATGTTGATATTTTATATACGTTCACTCTAGCTAACATCAATTTAATATAGCTGATGAGAAATATATAGTGTTAAACATGATTTATTGATATTTTAATTGTAATATCTGTACTCGAGAGGTAAAGGAATTATATCAAAATTAGCTTAGAATGGGATATTTACATATTTGAATTCCCCTCATTCAAATACAGAATAATAAATCATCAAGTAGTAAAAAATATTATTAGCCAAAATAGGATGAGCTGTACTGTATTAAGTCCTACCTATGGTGACAATACAGCTTCATTACATTTAAAAAATATAGTAAGTGAAAGTTCAATCAAGTTAATTTTGCAGTATTTCCCAAGAAAACCAAGGCAAAAATTAAAGTTGGCATAATTTATGGATCACTGATAAGTGACCTAATGAGAGATCAACATTTCACGTCATTCATGAACGAAACGTAAAAAATTTCCTAGTTTTCATTTGAAAGATTGGCTGAAAATTTGCTTGTTAACCGAAAAGAAGAAAATTACAGAGAAATCCCCGAGGAAATGCCACCCAACTAAGTCTAGGTTGCAACATGAATGTGAAACTTCATTTTTTACATGGCCATATTGACTATTTCCCCCAAAATCCTGGTGCTATGAGTGAGTAGCGGGTGAAAGATTCCATCATGATATTCAAGTCTTGGAAGTAGAGTACCAGGGCAAGTGAAACAAAGCAATTCTAGCGGATTATTGCTGGTGCATAAAAGGGGTTTCATCTGATAATCACCGCAAAGCATCAAACTGAGGAAGGTTTCAAGTGACAACTAGATATTTGGAACTTCCGCATTTACGTAAGTGATTTTTTAATTAATCAATTAAGGATTATGAATTATTTTAAACTTTCATAAGATAGATTGCGTAAATATATTTATTTTCAAAGTATGAATTGAATTTGACGTTTTTAAAACAATTATAACATTTTGAAGTATTTCGTTCTTATTAAAAAAAATTACAGGAAAACCTAACGCGATACAGAGAGTCTGAGTACAGATTAGGATTAATCACACTTTAATGAACTAAAAAGGGTTATGTAAGTTAGATTATCACGTTTAAATAAATATATATAGGCCTAAAATTAACTTCACCAATTTTGACTTTTTTTTTTCGTTATTATTTAACAAATTACAAGGAAGCCTGATGTGATAGGGAAAAGCTGAACACACGGTGGTATTCAGGATAACTTAAATAACTAGAAACAGTTATTTCACTTACATTATGTTTAAATAAAAAAATTAAGAACTTCGCCAATTTTCAAATTTTTTCGATTTTATTTTTAAAATTACATAAAAACCTGATGTGATACGGAAAATCTGAATACAGATTTAGATTTAGGGCACTTATATTAACTAAAATCGGCTATTTATGATCATCAAACACAAACGGTTTTAAACTGCGTACCAGTGTAATCAGTATAACCTCTCAACGACGAGTCTTCAATGGCCCACATTATTGGGCTCGAGGAACAAAAAGTATGCTCGTTCACCCCTGGTTTGCTGGTGAGGGGGAAATAAAGGCTCAAATTCTGGCCGGATATAAAACTGTTTTTTTTTTTCCTAAATGGTTTTTCAATTTCCGTCCGCGGAGATGCGGGTATATTACCTCTGGGTTTTAATTTCCTCATCCTTACTCCACTTAAGTAATAAATGTGTTTAGTCTTAGAGGTTTGTTTATAAGGTATAGTGGAATAAAACAATTCAGTAGGTACCGGAAGAATATCAACTTCATTATCAAAGTACATATTTCTCAAGTGGAACAGACAGTCACGAAGACTAATAGGCTTCCTAAATATTGTAAAATGTATCAGTATCCTTAGCATCGAGTCATAGACTAAGTATCAACCGACACCCTTTTTGTATTCATTTTAAAAATGGTATTGACATAATTTAAGAACTTAATAATGCAATAAGTGTGACAACATTGAAACACCGTAATTGTAAACTAAAAACTCTTAAGTTCTGAACGTTGTTTTTTAAGCTTGAATATCAAAAGGGATGAGTCAATTATTTACATTCCTTTGAAAAGAAACGTTCCCGGACATACTCACTTTAACTGGAATCGTTAATCGTTGAGGTGGTTTAAAATAAGAGTAAAACAAATGAAATTTATGTCGGAAAGATTTTAAGAACCATATGTAAAATTGGTTTTCTTTCACTCTCCTGACAAATTAAACTAGTGTGAATTACCTTCCTTTAGTGCTTAGGTATAGGTATATAAAATATATGGTACGGTGAACCACACAGACTCTCTCTTATCTGAAATTAAAAAGATTTCTAAAAAAACTCGTAGGATTTGTGAAACAAAATATTATACATTGTTGCCAAAACATTCCACCAAAGAGTATTAATGAAATAATATACACTGATACCGAAACATTGAGAAAATAAGAACATCTCTGTCAACCAGAGAGCATAAAAATCCATTTCAAATTTCTAAGACCTTATTAGTAAATACATATGTTTTTAATGTAAGACAATGACTGAATACAAAATTTAATCAAAATCTTTAAAGCAGATTTTGAGGTAAATCAATGTTTTCTATTTTTGACTTTCAGTAAACTACTCCTAATTTTAAGGTTGGATATATGTTTCCAATAACTCCTCAGGGTAACCTTATGTAAACTCTAGATACCAATTTCCAGCCCAATCAGTAAAATAGTTTCGGCTCTAGGTCAAGATACAAACATACAGATGGGATCGTGAAAACACCCTTTTTGGTTTTAGGGGTCATCAAACGTCATCATTTATCAAAATATTGATTTCAATTTTTTGACGATCACAATACTTTTCTATCCGAGAGGTCGAGAGAAAGTATTTATTTTTTATTTGGCACCTCGTTTTACTAGCCGTTCGGGATATACACCTAAGTACAAATTACGCTAATGGATTATGAATTGGGAAGGTTGAATTTAGAGAAAGTGAACCCGCAATTGCGTGGAGGGAGAGTGAAAACTGTTTAGGAACACACACAACCACACCCTCCCCATTCACCCGACCAACATTTTGATAATATCAGTGCAACTATTTTAGATACGAAATGACTTATTGTTGGAAAATCTTAGTACTATTAAATAATATAAAATATTTTATTTCAATTTTTTTTAAATCAATATTTTACTAGTTAAAAGCAAAAATTACTTTTCTAAGGTCTTGAAAATTTAAATTTATTGTTATGTTCTTTGGTGGAAAAAGATGTTCCTGTTATTTCAATGTTTCTGTAACAATGTGTAATATATCATTTCATTAATTTTATTTTATGTGGTTGAGTCTCTATGCAAAAGTGTATATTACGAGATTTTAGTATATGTATCTATTTTAAAATAAAGAGAGAAAAAGTATTTTCGGTGCATCATACAACTTATTATAATATAGTTTGAATACTTCAAATTAGGACTGTGCGAGTAGGGAATTTTCACTTCGAGTCGAGTTTGAATGAAAACCAGGTTTATTTTAGTTCGAGTATTATAAAACATTATTTGTACAAGAAATATTTCAAGTTGAATTTTTGTATTATATCCATGCATAAACCATAAATAAGTATAAAAAAAATTTAATCACATTTATTTGTGAAAAATATCATAATCATACAATTTCGAATTCTAAAACAAATTAATATAGCTTTACAATTTTATTTTTTAATTAGACAAAAAGAAATATTGAGGAACTCTATTTTTTTATAGCATTATATCTTAAAATTAAAAATATGAATTAGGCTAAGCTAGGAATTTTAAAGTGAAAAAAATTGAAAATTCTTAGTAGGTACTCAAATTTTTCGGGTTTTATAAAAAAAACCTTCTAGTTGAGTTCAAGCAGTCACTAAAACTAGACTCAAACTCAAATTTTTGAGTGCTTGCATATCCCTACTTAAATAAATCACCATGATATAAAAAAGTTAACAGTTATTTAGATAGACTAACTATTCATATGAAACCGGTTGCTCTCTAAGGCTGTGAAACTTTGCCTCTTACCTTATAAGACAAAAACCAATGTAAGATGTTCTAAAACAAGGTGCTTAAGAAAATATCTGGTCCAGAAATGAATGATAATACTGGGGAGTGTAGGAGGTTACATAACGATGAGTTACATACATTGTACTTATTACAAGATTTTTAGGATAGTCAAGTCTCGTAGATTACGGTGGGCAAAGCAAGGCAAATTGAAAAATCTAGAATCTTGTTCGGGGTATTGATTGGCAAATCCAATGGGAAGAGACCATTGAGAATACCTAGATGCAGATGGAAGGATAACATTAGAATTGCTTAAAGAAATCGGGTGTAATCAAGTGGACTGGATAGAACTAGCTTAATATAGGGAAATCGGGCGTACTTTTGTATGTGCGGCAATGATCTTTCGAGTTTCTAATCCCATAAAGCACGGGTCCCCAATTATTTTTAATGAAGGTCAGTTTTAAAATCTCGACATACCTTCGTAGTCCAGCAAACCTTTAACAGTGACTCAAGTTCAAACCCTATAGGACTATTATAATTCAAAAACATGATTTTACTTCCTTTAATTATTTCATTTATGTATTATTGCTGGCTTTCCATGTCTACTACCCACCCACCACCGAAATAGCATAATCTATTATATTTATCGCTATTTCGTCAAGGTCCTTAAAAATGTATTTGTGGTCCGGATGTGGACCACGGTCCGTCATTTGGTGACCACTGCCAACGAGTAAGTAACAATTCCTCAATCGAAGGAAACTGATTTTATCCTGATATAGATCCTGTAACAATTCTCCAAGTATATAAAACTGGTTTCACAGATGATTGTTTTAGTTTGTAAAGGTAATTTATTGTAATATGTTTTGAGTCCAAGTTATAAAATACAGTCCATCCTAATATAAAACACCAACACTTTCTTGAAAAGAGCAGCTACAATTTGTTACTACTTATCAATAAATAACAAGACACCTTTTTAAAAAAAATATTATTCCCGTCATTTCTCTGTAAATCTATGGCAACTTCTAGGCAGTGATAATAAATTATTAGGGAGTTTAATTCGTAATCAGGGATCAACGTGGGTAAACAAACTTAAAGGCAGGGAAGAGAGTGGTAGAGTAACAAATTTACTTTCGCGTCGATACAGCCATAAATTGCGAAAGTTGGCTCGCCGCGAAATCCGTAAGAGATGGCAGTGTGAGAAATGGGTTGGTTAACCAAACCTGGAACTTAGCAGCTGTGACAGAATATAGATACTCAACAAACCTTGAATAAATTAGTTTCAAGAAATGATAAGAGATTGACCCAGTCTATTCAGATGAAGCAATCCCTCGCCCTTAGTGTATTTTCTAGAAGATTAAATAATCACTAGCGATCCTTTTATTGGGTGGGGGTGCCCATTTAAAACGATCTGTATCTATGAAGTGTCTCTGAAGAAACAATGCAGGTTTTATACTAGTCCTAAGCCAGTTTATCACTGAAAAATAATGTTATGACACATACGACGTATAGTATACACTTTCTCATAATTATAGGCTACTAAAGTTTGGATCAAATTTTTTCTTAAATATGTTATCAATAGTCTACGGCTTCATAAGCTTTATTCAGAAAAACAATTGTTTTGATAATCATTTGAAGCACTTTTCAGATATATATCTTTAACAAATTGTTATAGATAATTTTAAAAACTAAAAATTCTAAATAATAAGTCATCAGTAAACTACATTCAAATTATTATTTTTTCTGAAAAAAGAACATTCATTTATCATGTATATCCCGATACATCCATTTGGAACAAAATTTTACTAGCCATTTTATAAAATGATAATTAAAGAATTTTCAAATATTACCAAAGGTAAATTACCATTAATTTTGTGTTAGAATCAAAATCACGATTTGGTCTTAAGGTATGACGATCCAACAAATAAATATCAAGTATGAATGAAATCGGTTTAAGATTTTCAGCTATAGTCCTAGCTTCTACATACGTACAGAATTATGATAACTACTTTACTGAGTTCGCAGGCTCATAAAATGTCAAGCTCCATCATAATCCAGAGAATTATAATTATAACAATACTTCATCTGTATGAAAAATTAAAAAGCGTCACAGGTTTTATATTAGGATTATTTAAAATATGCAAATTATTATTATTATTATTATTAGCACCGCGTCTTACTACCCGTTCGGGTTATACGCACTTACGCTAATGTGTAATGGTAGGGATGATTGTGAGATGAAATGGGGGACCTACAGTTTAACGTGGAATCCGAACCCCGGTGGAGGCTTGGCATTCCCCACATTCACAAGTTGTGATTAATACACGTCTTGTCAGAGGTGAAAGAAAATATGCAAATAAAATTTGTAAAGAGATCTTTTAGCCACGTGTTTATATACTATTTTACCAGTGCGCCACCCATTAATCATCTTTGAAAACCAACGTTTTGACACTTCTCCGTGAATTAACTGAATTAATAATTACAATAAATGTAAAGTAATTTTAACAATCCAACGTTGATTTCAAACACGTGCATAAAGTCGATTCATAGTATTAGTATTAGTAGTAGTAGTAGTAATAGTAATAGTAGAAGTTGTAATAGTAGTAGTAGTTTATGTTTGTTTTTTATTGTATCAGGAGTACGTATTATTAATCATTAAACATGGTCCAGCTAAGCACAATGTGTTTGTCAGCTGGTGCCTCGCCATACATGTCGTACATACATGAAATAGTGTAGAGATATAATAAATACATTTCATTCCTTTAAGTCTATTCTTATACCATAACTTAATTCCTATACTTAATTTAGTTCCTTAAATCTATTATACCTGTACCCCTTTTGTTATCACTACATACCTACATTTCCCCGACACAACGTAGTACCAATACGTCACTACAAGCTCACGTCACATAGCTGACCGAGAAAATTTCACTAATTGAGCTTTGATACTCAGTTACTACCCCCCGTTATTTATATGCAAAATAGTAATAATCCACCACTTGTAAAGGAAACACAGTATGGTTAAGTTCAACATAATTATATTAATGAATAAAGTGATTTAACTTTGATGGCCCACCATTTTGTAGGGCAAATGAAACCGAACACACTTAAACACTCTAATACACGGGCCCACTGGGCACTCAAGAAATGTTTTCCGTTTGACACTGTTCCACTTCGTGCGGCGCACGGGTCAGCCCTATCCTGTTGAACAATCCGTACATCACTGACCTATCCTACTACACTCCACCTCTGGCCTCAGTGGGCGCGTGAAGTGCCATCTATCGACACACATTTCAAATAATCCACAAGGTGTTACGTAGATGGTACACATTTATATTTTATTTAATATTCAAAAACCTGTTCCAAGTAGTAGTAGCAGTAGTAATATAGGAGTAACATCAGTAGTAACAGCAGTAGTAATAGTGGTGATGGTGGTGGTGGTGGTGGTGGTTACTTGGCTTGAAGCGCCAGGCTCGCAAAAGACTGAACTGTAGATGAATGTAGTCGTCAATTACTAAAGCATGGCCGACCTCACCCTGGTTTTCATACCCTCTCACCACCATTATGTTGATGCAATTCCTCTAATGCTACCCTTTCTTTCATTACCCCTTAGATTAGAGCGTTAGTAAATTTTGTGTTAAATGTAATGATAATAATAAAAAAATAAAACCACACCGGGGTAAAATCGGAATGGACCACATTATTAATTTAAAGAAGCGCATAGTCGCAAATAGCTCTTAACAGTTGTTCTTAGTCCCATTAATAAACCATCAGTGTTTCGAAGTTCATCTACGTCAATCATCAGTGTAAATAGGGTCAAGTACTCAAATTATTTGTTGTTTCAAATACGGTTACTAGAGAGCATCAATGCAAATTTTCAGACTAGATATTTTGAAACAAGCAATGTGATTTTTTTTAACTGTTTTTTTAAAACAAAATTCAGTTTAAAAAATTGATAACACTGTATTTTATATTTTTAATGTTTCAATTTTTTGACATAAAATATGTATAAATTTTTTGAGTGGTAAAACATATTTTTTCCAGTGAACAATTGAATATAGAATGGTTTAAATTGTTGTCAAACATAGACCCCTCTCTAATCCCCTTCCCCC
>CABFVX010000081.1:394938-435382 GCA_902151425.1 Timema shepardi
GGGCAAGGAGAGAGGGAATGTGCGTTAATAACAGTGATTTTGCAAGTTTTTGTATAGAAATATTAATTAGATTATTTTTTTTGTTAAGAATAAATAAGTTTAAAAGAACAGAAACAGTTGTCATTAAATTCCGGGACACCCGTGACCGATATTAATATTAATTATTAACAGTATACAGGCTATACACACTAATGGGAGTAGAGATAAGGATGATAAATATAGTCACATTTTTGTCGATGAGGAATATAAAACCATTCAGTGAAATGTATTTCAACCCCGCCCTCCCCATAAGCGGGAAGCTAGACGCCAATGACACTTTTGTCCACGTGGATGTTAATTTTTTGTTTTAAATGATATATTCTTTCGCCAATAAGGCTATTGTACTTTCTATTTGATAAGTGTTTGATAGTCAATAAAATCCTTTGGTCTGTTCCAGTCGAAGGGTTCTAAAGCCTGTCCTTCCAGCTTCACCTCGGTCTTCCATTAATTTAAAATTATAATAACCTTGAACGCATAAAAGAGGATTCTATCACCAGAATCGATGGGCACGTGGGTTAAAGCATTGAATTCGTCTGGTCTGGTTCTCCATTGACGAGGAGGTTGGAGTTAGTAAAATATGGTTTATTCTCTAAATTGTTCTACACTTTACCTAGCTCTCAGGCAAATTCGGGTACAGTTCCTTTAAAATGTTACCTTGTTCATCTCTTCCCCTATTAGTGTAAATAGATTACCCGGATGGATAGTAGGACGCTTAACTCCGAAAAAAAGAAATACATTTATTAACCAAGAATGTAATAAACGTGTAACCGATTCGATGGCCACGTGGTCTAACATGATATTCTTGTAGTGGGCTAGACTGCCGATGACGGGGAGATCGAGGTTCGAATCTTGGTCGGGTGTACTGAGGGAGGTTTTTCCTAAATGGTTTTCTACTTTTCCTCCACGCAAATGCGGGTACACTTCCTATTAATATAACCTTACTAATCCCTGAAACCATTAGTGTAATTAGTACATAAGCGTACAACCTGAACAGGTAGTAAGACGTGGTGCTAAGAAAACGTGTAATGTAATAGTATATATATAGTTAAATATTTTACTACATTATGCATTGATTACAATAGGTATATATATAAAAACACACTAGTATATCATGCATTTATTACAATAAATACTTATTAATAGATATAAACACACAAGTATATTATGTATTGATTACATTATGTATATAGTTGATAGTTTACTCACATTAGTCCTGTTACAATTTATTCAAATTGGGTGAAAATAAATTGATGCGTTTTAAGTCAACCCGGATGAGTGGAAGCTATTAAGAAATGAACATCCCGCTAAAATACTGTTATTGCTGTTGAAATCACAATGCACGCCAGGATTATTCCATTGAATGGACGTTACTATTTGGTCGACTGATAATCAATTAATATAGCCATGATAGGAAACGTTTCCGATGCAGTCAACGCCCGGGATCAGATATGAGTACCGGGGCTCGATTACCCTAGCCTCCTCCTCTCCCGAGGGGAAAATCAAACAAAACTGATCAAGAAGCTAATCTCTTTTTGATGCTCTAGGAGTTAGATCTAATGGAAATTAGGTTCACTAGAGCTGTCAATTAAACGGATGTCACAATGACTTCATCTAAAGTGGGATAGCCTCCAGAATGAAATCTATACAGTTGGATATTCATCAGGATGAACCCAAATTCGACAGCTTGTGTTCTGTAGCTTTCCCTTCTGACAAGTGGTGCCGATTTTAGATAGATGTGAGCTAACTTTCAATTGAATTAATTATAGTTGAATAATAACACCTGCACATGGGGATCGAACCCAGAAACTTTGACTTTGTGCGTCAATGCTCTACTACTGATTTATCTGGGATCGTCCCGTGGTCAAGGTCATTTTTTATTCAAAATTTAATGCAGATAATTTTCACCCTCAACTGGTAAAAGGTTATAGTTACTTGGAATATTAGAATTAGAAAATTTCAAAATAAAAATGTAGTCCTAAATTGTTTGTAATATATAATATATCATTTATATAATTATATATGTTATATAAATATATATATAATTGAAAAATATGTTACAAGCAAGTAATAATGTAAAATATAATGACAAAGTTTGAAGGGAACCTTGAAATGTACCATAAAATAAACAAATTTTTTTTTTGTAAAACAAAAGTATTTTATATTGGTAAAGTGTCTCTTAGAATTAGTACTTTTCTTTAGTATGTATGTGTATGTATACGTGAATGTGTGCACGTTAGCGTTTCAACCATGAATGTATGTATGTATATATATATATTGCATATGTAGTGCGTGTGTTTATGTGTGCGTATGTGCGTATGTGTATGTAGATCCTGTGTATGTATATGTGTAGGATGCGTGTGTGTAGTGCATGTGTGGACTACTTAATACATATTCAAACTATCGGCATATATATATATATATATATATAAAGAAAAGTCCCGACTCACTGACTGACTCATCAACGCCCAGCCCAAATCCTTGGACCTAGAAAGCTGAAATTTGGCCAAGAGGTTCCCTTTATGATGTATACAAGGAATAAGGACGGATTTTTTTAAATTCCCACGGGATAGGGAATAAAGAGGATTTATATTTTTGCTTTAAAGTTGCCTTATTTCCGTAACTATAATTATTAGAAACTAAAAATGTGGCATGTAAGTAGGTAATTGTAATAACTAACAATTGTTTTCAATATTTTTCGAAATTCCCACGGGATAGGGAGTAAATATAAATTAAAAATGCATTTTAATATAGAAAACCTGAGATAATTGACTTGTAAGTCATGATTTATCATATGAAAATAAAATATATAATGATAAAAGTAAGTGTGTGTGTTTGTGTTTGTGTGTGTGCGATGCCCGCTAAATCTATGGCACGCAGGGATATGACATTTTTAACATAGGTGGATGGAAGGGGGTCCGAATGCACCCTGGAAGCTGAAATCTTTAAATTTCTAATTAGCTTTTTAATTAGGCTATTTTTGAAGAAAATATTTTTAATCCTGTTTAGAATTACGTTTCAGAGATAGCGTTTTCATTTTAAATCGGACACCATGGGGAGGGGGGGGGGGGGTTATATATTTCTTANTTTTTTTTGTTTTAGAAATACGGGCACCATGTGGGGGGGGGGGGGGGGGGGCTTATATAATTCTTATACCACAGTGGGTCACGGGCAACGCCATGTGGGATTACTAGTTTACAATATTACGCTAGGACTGTGGAGAGAAGAATTTAGAGGAAATTTACCCACATTTTCGTGGAGAGAGCTTAGTAAAACATTTAATAAAAGCCACTCTAAGTATACCAAACTGTGAATGAGTCCTAGTTTCCCCGTCATCGGCAGTCCAATTTGGTAAGAGATTCACGCTTTATACCAGTATATTTGAATCGGCGGCCGTGACCGCTTTTATTCTGGTCACACAATTACAACGGGGTTTTAAATAAATAACAGAAATTTACATAGCTCCGATCTACTATAAAGAGAAATTTTAGGTACAAAAACGTGGCTCAGTCATTTCACTATTATGGTATATTAATAATAAATATTACATTATAACTGTACACTGGTTCTAGTTTATTTTATATTAAATGTTTTAACTATTTATTGTCAGCATCATTACTTTTTTCATGGAACCCGCTATATTTTTTGCAGATTTTATGCAAATTGGTCCGATAATTATGAAAGGTTGGATTACACTGCTTAAGATCATGCTGCCCCGAAGCAGTTGCAAATATATTTATGACACTATTGTAGTAAAGACAAGTAAAGTATAATTGTTTTGGTGGAAATGTACCCGCATTAGCGTGGAGGAACAGTGGAAAACATAATTAGAATCAGTCACCCAACGGTGATTCAAACACAGACTTTCCCATCATCGGTCAACCAGACTCAATTAAATTGACAGTATACCCCACACCAATTAGCGTAGGGTCAAAGTTTATTTGACAACGTTAAAATTTCCCCAAAGATATTGTTGACATATATAAGATTGATACAGAGATTGGGAAGCATGTTGCGTAAGCAGGTCTTAAAATCAAAATGTATTGGCAATATTCAAATTGATACTAGTAATATTCCAAGCATAGTAGCCCAAAACCTACCTCTTGTAAAACAATGATATTTAGTATGATCGCTTCTGTTCTCTGGCGGTCAAATTTCCTGGGTACATATCTTAAGGTCGCGGGTTAGATCTCTGACACCTCCAGATTTTTATGTGAAGCAGTGGTCCTGGAACTGGGTTGATTAAGCCTTGTGTGCTCAAATGAGGATCTACGTGAATGAAAAAATAGCAGCTGTGGTCTAGAAAACTTAGATTTACTGCCAGAGAGTTTGTTGTGCTGACCACATGACACCCTCTATCCGTGGTGGATGCTTGGTCGGTATAGCTCGATTGAGGTATGACGCCATGGAGATTTTTAATATTTAATATTCAAGCGCGTTTTAGAATAAAACCATGTATATTTAAATTTTAATTAATTCAGGAAAATATTTTAGAGGAAGATTGCACAGATTATATTTGAGAACAAACACTAGGTTTATTGGTAATGATATCGATTTCCAAGTAGACGGTATCGGGCTTTGTACCAGGCGATACCATCCAACGATGATTTACCATTTGACTATGCAGTATTTCTGGTACCCATTTATGTAATAGTAATCTTAACAATGTAATGTGTTATTTTCTAGCTTAAGTTATGTTCTCACTTGTGATTTCATTAGTTATTCACTCTAATGATAACATTAGTGTGCATGACTTTACCTAAAGTAATGGGATCAGGATAGGAAATAGTTCTATCAATCTAAAACTATCCAATATAATTGAAAAGAATGATGAATGCTAACATTGTAATGTATATCAGTTACTTAAACTTCCTTAAGGGGAGTCGCCTTTCCTTATACAACCAATGTTAAATTATGTTTCATTTAAGTACATTTTTACTAAAACTATACAAGATAACACTACAATTTTTTTTGTTATTTTGGAAATTTAACTATGCACATTTTGAGGGGAAATTTTTTTAAATATAAAAATAAACAGAATTTACATCTATATAAATATGTTGAAATGTGTTGGACAATTAGAAAAAAAAAATTAAAAGTTAATATAAATTATATTTTTTGAGATATTTAAAAACCTTCCTCGTCTAATTGTTAGAATGTAACTATAGAAGAATCATTAAAAAAAAGCAATTCATTAACTATTATAGTTTCTGAGAAAAATGTTGGCCTACCTAAATGAACCATAATTTAACATTGATTGTATATGGAAAGGTAACTCCCCGTAAGTAAGAAGACAGGATTAAAACTGTAAATAATAAAAAGCAAGGCCAATAGTGATGGTCTTAACTACGTTAAGCTCCGACTAATTTGCTTAGTTCATTAAAAAAATGGAGGAGTGGGACAGTGACATTAATTTTAAAATGTTATTATCAAACAAACCAAATCTTTCTAGGGGGGACCGGGGGGGTTAGGTGGCAATTGAATTATATTTCAACCCAACAGTGGTTGAATCAGTGTTTCAACAGAACGCTGAACATCTCGATGATCAGATGTTACGCCTGAAACTCCTCCAACCCCACAGCAGACCGTACGTCATAAATCCACACCAATAAATCGTGCACTAATGTTATCAGAGCTCTATCCACCCTCCTAACCCGACTGCAATCAAGTATAAAGTAATTAGCGTTGTCAGAAAGGGTATGGAGTTGGAGGGGAGGAAATGGGTGTGTTGTGTGTAGGTTTTTTATGCGCGTGTCAGCCATCATCATTAAGTGGGCGTCTTTATTAGCACAAAGTTTGTAAAAAAGGGGGAGAGGGTTCGCGACATATACTTCCCAGCGTATGTTACTAGCTGCTGTGATATACGTGTTGGGTGCGTGAGATAAACGAGAGCTTTTTTTTTAATCAAGGGGTGGATTTTAGTGGGGTTGATAGCGGTGCTAAATGTGACATTAATATCCAAGCACGTGATAGCTGTTCCAACCCCATCTCTACACTTCTAGCTGTTTCGCACAAACACTAGAATATATTATACACATAAAGTCCGTCACAAATCTTATATGTGTAAGATGTGGAATTTGAACATTTTGATGGTTTCTTTTTAGGGTTGAATAAACAACAGTAATCCTAGACAAACATTGGTAGACAGACAAACTAAACGTCAAGATCATATTTTATGCTTTTCCAGTGAAGGAGAAGGTCGGGGTTCTAATCCAAGGTGAGCGTGCTGAGAGTGGTTTTTTCCTAAATGGTTTGCCTCATTATCGAAAATGAAGGTACATTTACATTAAAACCCTACCTTCACCCCGGATCCACTAGTGTAATTAGTTTCAGATAGCCCGGAAGCAATGTAAAAAAAAATCGCCCAGTTATCTTTCTTTTTAGCACCTCTTCTTACAACCAGTTTAGTTTATACGCATGTGTAATAATCACGCTATTGAGTTTGGGGATGGGTAAGGTTTAATTCATAATAATTTTACCCGCATTTGCAGAGGGAGGGTGAAATACTATTTTAGAAAACTACCCTCAGCACACCCGACCGTGATTCAAACCCTAATCTTCATGTCATTGGCAGTATGGTCTAACAAAGAGACGCCTTAGACCATCCGGCCACCGAAGTAAGTGACCCAGTATCATTCTCAGAGAAAGCATTTCAGTGCAGGCGTTAGAATTTTGAGTTCCGGCCGGATATATTGAGGGTGGTGTGAGAGTAGGGGTTTTCCTTCTAAACTTATCATGTTTTCCTCCCGTAACCTCCCCCTCCAACATAATGATAGCGCACTATCTTTATAAAAAAAACTTAATAGCTACCCCTTAGATTAAGTTGTTAATAATCCTTGTGTTGGGAGTCATCTAGTATTTTCTTAAAGTGCAGTTGATGTGGAGGGGGGGGGGGAATCAAAAATAAATAATTTACTTTATTTTGTGTATATTTAAAACCAATTGTAATTCAACGATAGCCTAAATATTATTTATTTTTACTACCAACAAGGAAGAAACTTTCCTTTTGTAACGTTTGAGACCCTGGACCTATCAAAAAACACCTTCTTCCTACACGTAATGTTCTCGCGTGCCGAAAATTAGTTATGTCAAAATCTCTTTTTAGTTACATTACACGGAAGGGTCATTTATTTATTATTCGTCAGACGTATCAAACTATACCTCGACGTCAAAGTGAACCAAACGTCCGTGACAGTAAGACTATAATAGTAGATTGAATTTAAGGGGAGAACCTGTGCGTGTGTGTGAGTGTAATTACACGGTTTTAGGACCAGCGAAAGTGAGAAGGGAAGGGAGGTTTGGGATTCAAGAAGTAACGTCCAATTGGGCGGGGCGTACTAAGGAATATAATATGTATTGTGCCAGTAAATATTGCATTACTTTGTGTCACTGCTAAGAGCTTGTATAGAGGTAAACAGTATTAATGATTTATGTCGGTTTATTCTGGGTCGAGTCCTCTATTTTTCAACACCGAATATTAATTTTACCTACGAATCCCTAATTCGAATCCGTATCTTTAAGAAACATTATGAATAAAGAAGGTTTACTTTACTGTATTATTAGTCTTTAAGTTAAGTTATGTTCGAGTCCTGGTCAGGTATACTGAAGGTTATTTTTAATCAATGACCCACTTAGGTATCCGCATGGTCTAATGCGCTACTCTGGTGTTAGACTGGAATAATTACGATGGGAATGTCGGGGTTTGATTCAGATCGGGTGAACTGAGGGTGGCTTTATGGTTTCCCGCTCTACTTCCATGCAAATTCGGGTATACTACCTCTAAATGCTTCCTTCCCCATCCCTACCGCATTAGAGTAACTATCATATATGCGTATTACCTGAACAGGTAGTAAGACGCGGTGATAAAATATATCCAAAGATCTACCTTTACTTCACTGACAATCCATCCTGTTTCAAGTTTGAGACCAGGAGTCAATCAAGTTACAAATATGAGGAAGTCTAGCCGGTTGTAAGAAAAACGAACTTTCCAAATAATCAAACTTTCCTTAATTTTACTAAATAATTCTGGAAACACAATACATGATAAAAAAAAATGTGTATGATATTAGTCGTTAATTTTTAGAGACAAAATCGAAAATATATGCAAATTGAAAGATGTGAATAGTAAAACATTGAAGGTTTCTTTCAAAATTAGTTAGGTCTTTGATTTCGAATCGGACACTTGACAGCTTTTCGTTGTCGGTAGATTTCCGATTTTTCAAAAGAAGTTGAAAATCCGATTTTTTTAATATAAAACTTCTGTTTTAAAGGTTTGTTCCTCACATTATTTTGTAGCATTAGAATACAAATCCAGTACCTCCTCCCCTGTTTTTTCCTTGATGATGATTATGATGAAAAATACTATGCACTTACAAAACTGGGCGTGGTTTCCTTGAGCAGCATTCTGGCAAAACTTAGGTTGAATATGCGCACTATGACGTTCTTTGAGTCGTACATACTAGATCATTCTAGTAGCGTCGGCCGGCCCATACGTGCTAGCTCTACCCAGTACTAGTTGATCAACAAAGATTCCATGGAACAAGGCCAGGGGACACTCTAATAAAAAAAATACAACGTTGTATATGTATAGTTTTGAGGATCCTTAGAAAGATCCTTAATGAATTCACACTTACACTTCCTATTGAAGACTGAATCAGCCAATTCGAATGGCAACGAGCCTTTCTTAAACATTGGTACTGCAGTGCAATAATATTAGAAACAATGCTAGACGCCATCTATCAGACAAATAAGTTATTTTAAAATCGCTTTTATACATTCAATCAACTTGATACAATACTATTAATATTGGTTGAGTAAATATTTTTGAAGTTAATTAACAATATGGTATAGTATTTTAAAATAGATCGTGCAATTATTAGGAATTCTAATATATATTTGACGATTTCTTTTCACAAGAAACGATTGTGATTTAATAACCAATGTAATTTTAAATGATGGCCAGTGTAAAAGTTTTAAACTCAAGCAGACGAAAAAGAAAGTCAGACAAACAACGCACAAACGACGTGTCGACGACGCATTTCTTACATCCTAGGACATAAGGTCAGCCTCCTGGGTGACAATTCGGACGGATCTAAACTAGGTCATGTGATTGCCGATGCAACTGTCAAGGGTACATGCCAAGGCGCATAAGTTAATAATTCTAACACAGCCCAAATCTACAAGTTACAAGTGAATGTGTTACATTTGTAAATATAAAGGATATCATAAGGAACGTAGTTTGACTTGTAAATTTTAGTAAATGACCCTGAATACGGGAACATTCTTGAATAGCTCTATTGTAGAGTATTGGCACGCTGAATCAAGGGTCCTTGAGTTCGACTCCCGTATCTATGTGTAATTTTTCAATGTATTCAATTATAATCGACATAAGGCTAATTTCCGTAACTATAATCATTTATCCCCCAAGCCTCGCCTTTCATATGGTGATGGGGCTATTTGGATCAAGGGGTTATTTGAATCAAAATAAGGATTCAAGATACTGTGCAGCAGTTCTGCACATATTTGTTGGTGTTTAGTTCTTATAATTTATTGGATGATCTACTGGCTGTAAATTGGTATGAAAAAAAACGATAATTTCTAGACGTTTGAATAGCTGAAAGAATGGTTAGTGATGATTGCGTCTTATAGTTGTAGATGTTAGAGCTTTTTTTACTTATAGTTAAATCTTCTGGGCTCATCACCAAGAGGTTTTAGCGTATTATATCGGAAGACAACAGTTATGTTATATTGAAAAAAAGTTTGCTTACGGGGCTATTTGAATCACTTTTTAAGGGTATATTTGAATCATTATTATTTTGTTTGCGTTTTTATTTAATTTTAGATTATAAAATTAATTATTTATTGCTTTCTACACTTCATAAATTGAGCTTATAATGCCTGGACAATTATTTATTAGCGTTGTTGAATTTAAAAAGAAAAACTTTTGAATTAAATTTTAAATCAAACTAACAAATTAACTACAATACATTATTTCTCACTGGCACACACAGCTTGATGAGTAGCTTTAGTTTATTTGGGAACGTATTTTTGTCTCATTTATAATACTTTGGGTGTGATATATTAGTAAGTTGTAGTTAGGACAGCCCTGTGTTAATACTGGTAGGACCTTGAGATACCGAGTCCCTAAAAAGCATAAAATACGTGTTTTAGCTGAATTGGCTACACCCAGCCATTCAGATGAAGACTATGACGTCGGTCATAAATCATAAAATGAAAAAGAAGAAAATGTACCATGTTGTTTTTGTAAATTAATTTTTCTTGACAAAAAGTCAACTGGAAAAGAAGACTGGATTTGGTGTCAAACCTGGAAATCGTAGTTTTATGAAGTGTGTGTCAGGGACTTTGAAAAAAACAGTTTAAGTTTAAAAAATGCATATACACATTTTTGTTCGCATCTAGTAGTATACACGTTGATTAAAATATTTTAAAATGCCAATACTGATGGGAAAATATCAAAATAAATGTGTGATCCAAATAACCCCCCACGTTTTTACTAAAATGTTATTTCCATTTTATAACGAATTTTTAAAATTATTTTATCTTTAAATTTTTTCAATAAAATTATTATTAATATTGTTCAAAAGACATAAATAAAAATATAAATAACTGTTAAACATTTTTTCACAACAATACTATAGGTTAAAACTTAAATTAAAGTTGACATGACCCAAATAGCCCCACCCTACCATATATACTCAATTGTATTTTGCTGCTTTCTTTCATCTTAATAGCCTTTGTTGACTTAAATGGAAGTAAAATATTGTTTTTTTACGATCAATGTTGAGGTGGATTCAAATATTTCGGGTACTGTTTTTATATTGCTATGGTGACGACTGTATAATGGTTGTAATGGCAAGACCATAAGGAGTTCAATGCTCTTAATTTAAATATGTGAAGTTTAGTACGATTTGACACTGGTGGTAACCTTAATTAAGTACTGTTGTTTTTGATTTGTGGGATCAAGGGCCCTGTTTTAAACGTCATTTAATAAATGGTGGAGTTGTTTTCACTCATTTTATATCTGGTTTCGGACTATAATCTATACAATTTAATTGGTTTTTGTCGGAAAACGTATTGCCCCATTAATGTTTAATTATGTAAATTTTACTACGCATCCGTGTGCCTTATAAGAGTCTTATTAGGGGCATATTTGTAACCATCTTACTATTTTGTATAAACTCAGAGGTTGCTCAAATATTTACCTAATTTGTTAAATTAATTAACTACTTATAATTTAGTAATTTTGATCATTCTTGGACTTTATCCAAATTTATTGTTCCTTCCCCCTGTGTAATTCGTAGCCATATAATATATTATGCTATAATTTTATTACTAAAATACTGTGGTGGGGCAAACAAAAAACGTATGTGCGCCACCAGTTTACAACCCCTGTCTTAAAGCCCGTTACTACCTCAAATCAGTACCACTCTAGTATTCATTTACGGACTATTTGTTTGATTTTAGTTCTCGTTTTGTGTGGATAATCTTTCACTTCTATGCTAAGTTATCTGGCGTGACAGGAGTGGTCGTTACGTCCGCCAAAGTAGAAACTCAAACATGAGAAATATCACCTTCCAAAGCCCTTTAAATATTTGAGTTTAAGACAATGACGGCTATCTGTGAGAGTCTTCTGGTCGATTCCAGGTGGTGTGCTGTAAATTAACTATAATATACCAACCAAATATTTTATACGTGAATCCATTTTCATTGGGTAGGATTTTATAAAAAAAATCGTTAGCTATTTCCACAAGAATAAATGCTAGTAAATGTAATGTACAATACATACTTGCGTGAAATAAAATGCTACTTGAAGCCATATCACTTGTTTTTTGTGGTTTAATTAATGATTGTTTTAATGGATCACTACTGGCAAAAAGACCATTAGCGTCACAAAGAACAATAATCATTACACTAAACGTTTAAAGACTCGTATAGAGCGGGAGACTGTCATTATTGGTAAAATCCCGAAAGTAACAACCTATTAGCAGACATATAAAATAAATTCATGTTAGACTATATCAACAAAATGTCACTTCATTAGTTATAAATTGATAATTGTTTCCCAGACTGGGGTATGAGTACCTCCACTGGTATGCGACTTCAGATTAAGTTGTATTAATCATGACCAGGGTCCAGAGTTTGATGACATAGCCCCTTATTTTGGTACATAACAGTCAATGTTCATGTACTCATAATTTCTGTTCATAATTCCCTGGTTGAGTAAACCAGAGGAACTCTTTGTAATTTTGAATAATAAGTCATATTTACTTGGTTAGCAACATTTTTGGGTTGCTTTTATGCATTTTAAGTCATTTTTAGGCATTTGTGTTGGATTCGTATATTTGTAATTACTATCGATGATTTATAGGTGCATTAATACTAAAAAAATAAATCTATTCACCACCCAGTTGTCAGAATGAGAATACAACGTAAGCAATTAAATTGCTTGAATGGTTGTAAAATACATATTCCCAGTAAGATACTGCAAATAAACTGGAAAAGTTTGCATTGATAGGGGATTACTATTACTTTTGAAACAAATATTTGTAAATCAATTTTACATTTATAAAAATACAAGAGTTTAAGGCTTAAAGACTTTTCATTTAATATATTGTTTGTTTCCATCTGTAGGGTGAGTATTTGATTTAGTTGTGTGTGCTTATTACGATTTTTTGTTTAAATATTTAGGTCGTTTTTAATCAAGCTTGAAGTCATTTATTTAGAATTCCTAGGTCATTTGATAGGTCAGCTTTGATGCTTTTAAGGTTATCAAAGTCGAATCCCTGGTCATAACAACATTTTTGATAGTAGTAACTTTGAAGAACAAATTAATTTAGATAGCCTAATGAAGTTACGTCATAAACATTCATAAGCCTTTCTTTCCCTCCGTCAAGACTTTATTTGGCTGACGACTGAATCTTTTTCAAACTTATAATGACCATTTATTAAAAAAACAATGCAAGCATTTATATATTTATTTTTATAAAGAACTGTAAGAGATACTTTATTAAGGCAATGGCCCCTAGAAATAAGTGACGGGCTAAAGTTTGGAAAACACTGTAATATACCATTAAAATTTGCACCATTTTCAAATTTGAGAATTGTAAAACACATGACTTGACGTGATAGTATATTTAAATTAAATATGGGCTCTAATATACTTTTATAGAAACAGAATTTTTATTTATACTTCAAATTTTATAGAGAAGCTACAAATATTGAATCCAAACCCAAATCTTAGAAAGCAAGGAATACGTAATATTTAACTTTACTAATTTTATATGATTTTTTTTAATGTATTATATCTTATTATCTGAACGGGCTGTCAATATTTAATTAAGGATGATAAAAGTAGAGATAAGAGGAAATATACCCTAATCTCAGTAGTGTGAGAGTTGGAAACTCTTTAATAAACCCCTCTCGGGTACACCCAGTTGGGATTTGAACCCCGACTTTCTCATCACCGGTAAACCAAACTAAATACTCTTGACGTTAATTCCACGTTCCCGCCGATATGGGAAATCTTTCCTATTCTTAATGGCATGATCACAAAGGATTACAGGGTATTTAAGCTCCTTCCTTCCTACCTTAGTATGGAGATGCCGTGAGATTTGCACACACTTGCAGAAAAAACAAACCAGTGGCCAGAGGGGTGGAGGAGGGGGTGATCAAATTAATTACAAGCAATATTATACATATCACTAATTAAAAAGTTAATATTTTGGCCATTAATTTCCCACCATCCATTCTTGCCAGGCGATAGAAACCAAATTCAAATAAAATTTACTATAATCTTGTTCCAAAAATCATCTTGACTCCGGATTGCCGTTTATTAAACATCTTTTACGAATTCATCCCCGCCCCTCCACCCCCCCGCAACACTCCTTTTTTATTTTCAACTTTGTAATTCTGTCTATGCCCACGTCTAGCCTTTGTCATTAGTTTTACAATCAAGGTGTTTCATTTGAGTTTTAATAAGTACTTAAAGTTATTTGGGGAATCTAAAATATAATTGAAGGGGTTAGGGATGATAAATGATTAAAAGCATGTTTGTTGTTGGCTTGTGACGTAGAAGTAGGGCTAAGATTTAAGGGGACGGTCAAACATCCGTTTCCGTCAATAATTTATTCATGGTCTTTTTTTTTATTGATCAAATGATATTCCATTACTTTTCGAGTGGAAGCTGTTATCTTTTAGTCAATAATATAAATATTATATTCTCTTGTACAGTCTTATAAAGTTGGCAAAGACCCCATATTGCCTTGTGAACACACAATCGATAGTCAGTTCTTCATAAGAAGTACCTTTTAGAGCCCATACAAGATAAGTTTTGAGTAACCAACTTTTAAAACAACACTAATTAATTTTAAGAAGTCTATTTTGACCGTCAAATAGGCTTATTAAGCTGGAGACCTGAATAAACTGTAGTCAAATATATATTTAAAATTTGACACCTGAAATAGGGAATCGAGCTCAGTCCCTTTTGTTTAGAGCACCAATATTATATTGTTGATCTATCTAGCTTGATGAATATATTTTATCGGGTCTAAATGTTAATTTTAACATCCAAGCCTACAAATATAAAATCCACGAGGTATCTGCATGGCCTTCCACGTATTCATTACACTTCATGAATCTTATAGAGCTGGTTGCTACGTGGCACACCATCTTTATGAGAAAAACCAAAACATGAAGAATCCAAAATGGTGGATACAATATTACGGGAGCAACGTACAAATTGACTCCTACAGAACTGAAATTTGGTATTAACTCAATGTAGCGTGATATATTTATGGTAAAAATCTAAAACTTAATACATCCAAGATGGAGGATCAAAGATTGCATATTCAATATGGCGGACGCAAAGTATCCTCGGTATCCTGGCAGAACCATGGACACACAGCTTGCTTGCTACTTCTTGTTTTGAAACAGACTTCACACGAAATTCGAAATTCCATCTGTTGGAAATGGGGCTAACCCCTATTATTAAATAAGCTAAATAAACTAAACAACAATGTAGTTTTAGAAGTATTTGACGTACACTTTATGAACACACTAATTATAGAGCACACGACTTACAAGTTTAGTTATTCTATAACCATATCCGTGATATTTACATGCAAACTAGGAAGGAGGAGATGGGAAGGAGGTAGACGCTTTATCCTAGTTTTACACACTATTATTATTAATAATTTATTGTCAGAAGTATAGATAAATTATTGTGATATCGAAAATATAGCTAACTAAATTTTGACCGTAATGAACTTTTTATAGCCCCATAGTCCATTGAGTTCTGTGGAGTATTAGGGGCTGTGTCGATACTTATTTTTTTCCTTCAAAAGTGTTTATAAGAATGTATTTACTAGCTACACACTCACTAAAAATATTAAGGTGGCGGTGAAATATTTTCTCTTCAGACATGTGTTAAAATAGAATCAATAATTTGGTAAGTTAGTGTCATGTCAGTGTATGCCATACCATTTGTGTGACTAAAGTTGAGGTTTCATCGGTTGGACAGTATTTGTTTTCTACCATTTCATACTAAATCTTTAATTACAAACTGTAAATAAAATGCGACAGTAAATAATAAAATCTAATCGTAAATACTTTCTGATAATTAGCCTATGGTGTATTCTAGCTGGAAACAAAATTTCAAAAATCTGTCACCAGCAAAATACGTTTAAAAAAAATTAGCACCTCGTCTTACTACCCGTTCGGGTTATACGCACTTACGCTAATGTGTTGTGGTAGGATGATTGTGAGATGAAATGGAGGATCTACAGTTTAACGTGGAATCCGAACCACGGTGGAGGCCTGGCATTCCCCACATTACAGATAAATCTATGCCGGGACCGAGGATTGAACCCCGGCCGCCAGTACAGAAGTCTGACACCTTACCCCTAGACCGCCAGGTCACCAACTACGTTTAAATAAGTTGTGCCTCTCCCCCCATAAAAGTATTTATTTTATAACATATGAAGCACTCTTCAGATATATATTTAGATAAAAAAAGTTTGAACCATTTTTTTAGTGGTAATTTTCTAAAACCATTCATTAGTAAACTACTCTTGAAAGATTTGTTTTGTCCCTTTAAACAAATATATAGTTTTACTTATCATTTTGAACACTCCTCAGATATACATCTAAGCAAAATAATTTAAGTAGGCCTAATTTAAAAAAAATTAATATGCCCTTATTATAAATTACCCTTAATGTTAAGACTAAAATCAAAATCATGATTTCACATCTAGGTATGTCCATCTACAACATCCAAATATCCACTTAGGTGGCCGAATGGTCTAAGGCGTCACCCTCGTATTAGAATAGCCTGATGATGATGGGAGAATCCGGTTTAGAAACCTGGTTGATTCTACTAAGGGTGGTTTTTACTAAATTGTTTCCCACCCTCCTTCCATGTAAATTCGAGTAAATTATTCCTAAAATGCTTCTTTCTTTATCCTTATTGCATTAGTGTAATTAATATGTATGTGTACAACCTGAACAGTTAGTAAGACGCGGTGATTAATATTACAAAAATAATCTAAATTTCAAGTTAGAATGAAATCCAACTAACCATTTCGGTTGTAGCTCCAGGTGACAGATATATAGATATAGAGAATTGTAACAACTAATGTTTTGAGTTTTGACCAGAGGGAAGATAAAAGTTCAAAATATATATCATAGATTTTGTTTTATTAATCAAACAAACAATAATTTTCCAAGCAGTAATCTTTGTCTTGATTTATTATATATGCCTGACGTATACACTAAGTGAACAGCGTGTCTGTAGATTTTCCTAGTTCTATTGCCATCAAGGCAGATATATATTAGTGGTGTTTCCTCTTTCACGGTGACGACTAAATCATCTAAGGACTTGCTGTTTTGTCTGTTCTAGAGTTAACTTAGTTTATGAGTCATGTGCCAATATAATCATTTGGTTCATAAACAGATCGAGGTATCGTTAGTAAAAATGTATATATAATTATATATTATCTTGAGATAAATGAGCTATGAACATTTTGAACTATTGCATTGGATCCATGAAAGTGATTATCAAAATGTGATCACAATTAGTTAAAGCTAAATGTCTGCTAATCACCTGTTCAGAGATTCAAGAATTTCTCCAAAAGAGAGTGAGAGAGAAGCAGTTACCTTAAAGATAATGAAGAACGTCGGATAAAATAAAAAGGGAAAAGATAAAGTTGGAAGTAATTACTTTCAAGACAACTTGGACGTTGCCACTTGATGAAAAATTGAGAGCTTGTTTAATTATTCAGTGTGGGAGTGATGGCAGCTGACTCAAGTTCCTCGGATAAAAAAAAGGGGTAGCTTATACAGAAAGCGTACTCATGTAAGAAAGGAAAGAGAAATGATTTTCTTTTCCGGTGATGCGTAAACCTGTTTCAATAATTCCAGGGTACGAACAAAATAACTAAAAATTAAGTTTTAATTTAAGTGATAAAAATTAATGAACTAGATGAGTAACTAAATATAGCATTAACTCTATATTTCTGAGCTGACCAATTAACTCAGGTGATAGCACCTCCAAATAATGATCTATGAGTCTCAAGTTCGATTCCTGTCATGGCCTTAATATCAATCATTAGTGAAAAAGGAGCTTCATCTTTCACAGTAATGATAATTAATTAACGTCTGGGGGACTTGGCGTTGTGTCTGTTCAAGATCTAATTTAGTTTATAAGTTTAGTTTTAATCTGTCATTCCAGCGCTCCAAAGATCAAACTTACTTTGAACTTGGAATCTGTTGACGAAGAAAGTCGGGTATCGATTCTCAATCAGGTGGTCATTTAGAAATATATTAAGTATTTTTACTTTCTCGCTATCTTGCAGGTAGAGAAAGTATTGTGATCGTCAAAAAAATTTAACTCCGGATTTTAATGAATCTTGACGTTTCATGCCCCCCCCCTCCCCCGAATCCAAAAAAGTTGTTTTTGACTTTCCATCCGTCATGTCGTCCCTTCAAAACGAGTCCTAAAAATATCCAAAAGTAATTGCTTGAATGGCAGAAAGTGTCCTATCTCCCTACTGTAATTCAATATGGCGGTAATACCTAGTCTTGGTAGAATACCGTTGGTTCAGGCATTAAAGAATATAAGTAGTTATCATATTATGTTTAGCTCGCTTCCGTTTATTTAGGTTAAGTGTAAGAACTTTTCCAGAATGAACTGGGTTGATTGACAAGCATTCAAAACTCCTAGAGAACTATTCTCTATTTTGAAGAACTAACCATTTAGGCTCCCCGAGTAAACCTATTTTCTCTAAAAAAAATTATGTTTTTTGTAAAATAGATTGTTTGTTGACGAGACACTTGGACACCCCTCCCCTCCTTTTAACCATTGGTTGGTAGAGGAAGTTAACACGTTATACTCCAGCCAAGAGTTTGTACCTGTCATCCAGGCTTATAGTTTAAATTTATGACAAAGCTTTATTATTCATTAAGAATCTAAGTTAAGCACCCTTAAGATAAAATTACAGTTCAAGATTCATTGTCATAAAGCATTTACGTCATATTTGACGATATGTTATAGAAAAAAGAAATTCGATGATTGCTCCTCGGATCCGATAAAAAAAATAGAAAATAAGAAAAATCCCGATAATTCGCCTTAATCCAGAAGTCATCAATTATCATGAATAAACTAATAAATGTTGAGTAAAACGTACCCACGTAGAATAATGATACAGTTGACTCAAATAGTATGAGGTTACTTGCTTTGACTGGGGCACTTTGTTAAATTCGTTGAAGATTACAAACATTGTTATAAAAAATTACAGTTTTTCTTGGTAACAAATGTTGGTTGGTGACTCCAATTGAAACAAATTCGTTAAAAACTAAAAATTAATTATAGTTAACCAAATTAAATAAATTATATAAAGGGGTCAGTTCTGGGTTACTATCAGATGTGTGCATCATCTAAGTCCGAGCTAGCGACTTGAGACATGCTTAGTGAAATATTGAATAATTCGCTACCTCCACTAAATTCCGACTGAAAATACGTACAGCATTTAACGGGAATGCACGGGTAACTTCCATAAGTTAAACCTCGATTCCCAGTAAGGTATTCCAGTTTGGACCAAATGTCGAATGGAGAACTTTTTTTGTTTTAATAAATTTCATAAAGACGGCCAATTTACTCAAAAGTTCCACAATAACCGCACACAAAATTTCTAATTGGTAACCTTTTCAACCTATTGCACCCAGGTTGCATGTTAACACTACGCTCAATCAGAAATCTTAATTTCAAAAAAAGTCCAAATTAAATATGATTTATAGAAAATTATTATATATAATCATGAATTAGGCTAATACGTGTTGTAGGAAAATTCTTTAGTTATAATATCATTCTGTTACAATTTAGATTTGAATATTTAATATAGCCTATTAATTTAAATTTAAATAGGAATCATATTTCTCCCTTAGCTAAATAAACTATTAATGTTTAATTAAGCTTCGGTATTTCACTTGACTAGTTTGAACCAACAGGCTTATAATAACAAGTACTAAAAATATGACAGTTATAAACCTTAATTCTTATGTACTACAAGTATTACAATTAATAATACTATAGAAATATATTCTAGGAAAGAAACACATAAGCAAACTACAAAATATAACATAGCATTCTAGAGTGTACTAATATTGGCGAAAACATGTTTAGCTTTGAATTATCTAAAGCTAGTCCTAACTTATTTGCATGTTGACATGTTCGTTTATAGTCTTTATATAGTAGAAGACACTTTTAAGATCGTCTTTTGATTCACTAATTTCTTTCCAACAAAAAGAACACTATATTTTGTCTATGGTTCCTTCGCCAAAGGTAAACACTCTAATTGGTCTAAAAGTGTGTGACCTGGCATTGTTTATAACGTTTAATTTATTTAGTGGGAAAGTTATTTTATATTAATCGATTGAGTTAGACTAAAACACATATCAATGATTTAGTTGTATTATTAAGCCAGAGTCATAATTTCTTGGGAACACTCACGAATCTAGTGTATAAATAATTACACACCTGTGTTCGAGTAATGATTCCCGGAAGTTCATGTTTAATATTGATTTAAATATGATTCACTTTTATCCTTCATTAAAGAGCAAGTTTAATCTTATAGTTCAGTTAACGTTCTAACATTGCCTACTTTAATTAAACCCCCATTATAAAACCAGGTGTTATATTTCTTAAAGTAACAAACATTTAGTTTTATTTTACTTATCTTTCAGTAGGCTCGATCGAGGTGATTGAAGTTTCCACGTGTTTTCGTTGCACTTAATGTTAGGGAACGATATTGACACAACTTTCACTTTTGAAGCCCGGCCTGACACTGAGATATATTTCGTTGGGGTTGAAGTGCGCCGGTTTACTCTGGTACAGTACGTCTGTTCGTGGCTCTTGAATCCGCTGCCTTGTGATTGTTTGTTGATGGTGCCCTCATAGCTCACTTCAACTATAGCGTGCTCATTTCGGGTTGTTGATTATTCTGACCAAATAAGTGTTGCTCTTGCGTAATGAATAAATTCATAAGTCCTTAATTGTCGCCCTGATACTGTTTCGAGTACCGTATCGTAGCTATGAATCTGCTATCACTATGTACAAGTAAAGAAAGTATTGTAAAGTATTCTTTTATTGCACTGTATCACCTTTACAATTTTTTCTGTACAATTTTCTCTCAAACCATTCCACCAGCTCATGAGGGGTGGTGGTGGTCACCCTCTTAACTTCGTGAGACAATACTGCCTCACATACACCATGCTACATTATCATGTCAACCACCCGAACTACTTCTTCCCGCTGGAGAATACCCTCCATGACCCGGCCAGGTACGCTCGCGGAGGTTTGTTGGAAACACTTGGCGTCCGATGACGTAATATCGGCACAACTGGTATAAATGAGGCCTTAGGTGTCATGCTAGCAATATACTTGAATGCTGGTGAGAGGAAGGACTAATTTTGGAGCTTGACTGGGCGTTTTGTGGGTGGCTTTCCACAATGCAATTTTTTCATCCCCTCTACACGCTGATTCGGGTGCACTTACTTTAAGATAACTTACTAATCTCTACTTACTCACCTACCTACTCTATAGCATTATGAACCCGAAAATGCAATGCCGCTCTTAAAATATAGGCTACCTATTCCTGTCTCGAGCTAGTTCTACCCAGTCCACCTCATTACACTCTGCATGTCCTGTCCACTGTAATCTGCAAGAATTGATTATCCTAAAAACGGCCTGTGATTAGTACAAGGTTATGTAACTCATAATTATTTAATATCCTCTATTTCCCAGTAGCCCAATCTTTTTTTGGAAAAAATATCTTCCTAAGCACCATGTTTTTGAGCACCATAATTTGTTTCCATCGTGTAGGGTTAAGGACCATGTTTCACACTCAAAGAAAAAAGCAAGTAAAGATATTGTTTTGTGTATTTTGAGTTTTACATTCCTTTAAAGCTGTCGAGATGTCAGCAACTTACTAACCGAGAGAGAGCATACGTTTTCCGACTGTATTCTTCTCCTAATTTCCAATATAATATCATCATTGTTAGTTAAAAATTGTTGCTAAACATTTAACCTCATTACGTACCTAAATATCTAATCACGCTGTTCTCTCACAGGTTTGGGAAGAAATTGTGCATAGCTATAGTTACAAAAAAACTCAGTACTTAATCCTGCCTTACTAACTTTCACCACACTTCTCTATCCTTGCTCACTACCTCTAAAGATTTATCTTTTTCACACATTCGTTTACAAAATTTTGTCACATCTTACATTGACTACCACTTTATTTTAATCCATACACTCTACCTTCATCACTCGATCCACACTCATCCTCTTACTACCTGACAACAGTGCCAGGCTACCATCACTCGTCATGAAAATATATTTCCCCTTTCGCTGGGTTTTACATGCATACGGAATATAAATTTTTCTTCCAATCATTTCCACTAAAAGTTCATTCTATTACCACACCCTCCTCTCATATTCAACTTTCTAATCGTCCATGTTCTCACCAACTTGACAATAGATGGGCCATTCAGTTTTAACCTCAGCCGCCCATCATAGCTTTGGTCATCCGAGGCTAATATTGTACAGTTTATTTTAGTAATTAATTTAGAGTATACTAGATTACTTACTAGTCTTGAACATACCCACACCCATGACAATATTCACTGCTTACGGTAAGGATTCTGTACCAATCGGTGTTGGCACATTTTAACCAGTATACCACAAGTACAACTGTTGCTGAATATTACCATGAGCGCGCTTGCAGTGTTCCTACAAACCAGTATCGCTACTATAAAGACTGTTTTGCCGGCCAGTATACTGTTGACTGTCTCACTATCCCTAGGAGGTAATGTGGTTCACCGACACAGCATGACTCATTAACCCAGTCAAATTATATGTTTCGTGGTAGTCTCTAAATTATCATCCTAAATCTGTGTTCTCTGTATTATCATATACTTAGTGTTTTCAGCGTTCTCTTCTACATCTATACTAAGTCATTAATATCACTGTTGTTGAATAAATAATGATAATAAGTATGATACAATTTTTTAAAAACACGTTTAGTGATTGAAAGTTGGATATGACATATTCAAGAATAATTCTTGATAAATAATTGCACGAATACATCTAAATAGTTTTGCAGTAATAATATATAGAATATAGGTATAATTTATATCTAGAATCTAAAGTATTTGTTTAAATTTAACTGCATGTTGCTAGCTGGAACAAAAATCATATTGTTGAAGATGACCTTGTGTGATACGATTCAAACGGACTATAGCCTACAACCATCGGTGCAAGTAGTAATTATTGTTAGATATGATTCTTATTTTAAGAGGGGGGAATCAGGGGTGTGGCTGTAACAACAACCCTTAGCTTAGGAGATTTTAAAATCTAAAAATTTTAAATATTCTCAGGCCTTCTCTCCCGTTACACAACAAAACAGTTGGTAAGAATTTGTTTCACAAAACGGGAATAACGAAGTTAAGAAGGAAGTAACTGTGCAAAGCAATGTTTCGGACTGACTCTATATTGTTATGTTAATGTTTCCATTTCCACTAAAAGAGCTCTTTAAAAGGAGCCACTGGCACTATGACGATCGCAAATTTTCCGACAGTAAACGTCCATTAGTATTAAGAAGGCTATTTCAAGAAGCAATCCTGAGTACAACTTTAAACAAAAACAGATTTAATTGTTATCATGGCTGAGGGGGTAAGGGAACCTACTACAAGTGTAGAAGGTTCTGGGTTCACCCCTACTCTACCCAGCTCCTCCCCACCTTTTAATACCCGTCCAGGCTATATGTATATTTACACTATGGAAAATGTATGATACTAACAGCAGTTGCTCAGGCCAATTCTCGATTATGCATGTCCCGCTTAGTGACACCTGGTGGGCGTGTATATGAGGAGGAGCCAGGCTTTCCAAAACTGGTGTTTGAGTATTAGTGTGGACACCACCTGGTACGTTCACAACCTGACTTTTCGCCGGGAATTGGAGATGCTTAGCATCAAGGACCACTTTCAGAAGCTAGCGCAGTACTTCTACGACAAGCTGTCCGGATCCACTAATCCTTTTATCCAGGGGCTTGAGAACTATGTGATGGACCCTGGTGGGTGTGACAGACGTCCCAAGTCCCTGCTAGGATAAGCGAGATGTGATAACAGTGGTTAGTAGGAGGCTCTCACCCGGCCCCCCGTAGACTAATGTCTATCTCTAAAAAACCTTTTTAAGTTTGCATCTTCCGATTTTTCTATAATAATAATAATAATAATAACTACCCCTCTCCCCCTTTTGTCTCAAAGACCTTCGCGCAACGCGTCAACTCCTATCCTCGAGTACGGTCAATAACATTATGTGACCAATTGGTCGGTACATGTTATAATTCACTCTCGAGCGTCCCTTCAGGAAGCTTTAGAGTGTGCAAATGGCGGATGGCATGATGAGGTAAAATTTTAGAGTAAATACACCCACATTTACTTGGAGGAAAAGTGGGAAACCGTTCAGGAAAAAACCTTCCTTAGTAGACTCGACAGTAGGTCTAACCCCAATCTCCCCGTCATCAGCAAGCCAGCCTACCATGAGAGTAACGCCTTAGACCTTTCGGCCAATGAAGTGGTTTTGAACCATTTAGTTAAAATCACTTTGGTAAACCCAACCAGAATTTTAAGCCTGGCCACAATGTTAGAGAAATCTAGACTATATGAGGTTGATGAGGCGGTACTAAAATATTAATGATTTACATGTGGATATGAATTTATTCCACTATGACTGTTTATTGACTACCCAGTATTAAATTAGAATATTTTATGTGCGCTACTATAATTTTGTGTTTAGAAAGTGCACGCTATGAAAGTATTACTGAGTTAAATATTCAAGCTCACATAAATATACGCTGAAACCAACTAATAAAATAAAGTATCATTGAAGTATATTCACACAAACCTCAACTACCTGATTTTTGCTGTGGTATTAAACATGTAATTGCCAACACACATTATAGGTGACCTGGTGGTCTAGGGTTAAGGTGTCGGACCTCTGTGCTGGGGGTCCGGGGCTCAATACTCAGTCCCGACACAGATTTATCTGATTGCCAAACCCTTCATTCACCTCTGACAAGACGTGTATTAATCACAACTTGTGAATGTGGGGAATTCCAGGCCTCCACCGTGGTTGGGATCCCACGTTAAACGGTAGGTCCTCCATTTCATCTCACAATCACCCTACCATTACAAATCAACGTAAGAGCGTATAAACCGAACGGGTAGTTGGACGGGGTGTTAATAATAATAATAATAATAACATGCATTATATATCAGCACAGCACTTACTAACAATTAACGAGACTTATGATTATAGAGAACCGTCTAGGAACAACCAGAGAGTTCTAGCACCTTTTTTCTTTGTTACATCCATCACTGTTTCCATACCGTAACCTGAGTCAATTTTTCATTCAAGTCACAGTTTTTTCACTACTGGCTTGCTAGGTCTGTCGTAGCTTCATATGTCTTACAGTATAATCTATATTAAGACTAGAACAGACACAACATCCAGACCCCGGCCGTTAATTCATCACTGTGAATGGGTAAACCCACATTGCACCAATGATAAATTTTTCGGCGACGTCGGGAATTGAGTCTAGGACCTTTAGCTAAGTAGACAGATACGCTAGCGAATGAGCTAAGGTGTCGGGTTTCTAGCAACTAGATATTCACAAATTTGATGGTATTGTGATAATATATCTGTCACAACTTCGATAGTCAGATTCAGACAGAAAGGAACTTTTATGATGGTTAAAAAAGTTACTAAAACACTGTCATATATTTATTCATAAAGTCCTGTTATCTTCAGCTGTCACTTTTGATAGATAGTATTAATACCTACAAACTTATATTAATAATTTGCCAAAATAATAGGCTATTAACGATGATTACCAAAATATATTGGTATTTTCCAAAAGGTCCTTTATACTAGAATCCTTTACCAAGTTCTCTTTGTGGGCTATATCCTATTGGTGTGTTTAACGTGAAATTTCTAAACACATAAACTATAAAAGCACACGATATACAAACAAGCTTAGCACTATTGTGTACGCACCGACCAGTGTACAATATTTGAAAGAAAAAGTTTTTTTGTTATTCTCGAGTTTGTTATTAGTGTATCTTTGTCAATTTTTAAATTCTACTGTAGATATATATTGTTGAAGCATTTAATAGTATATATCAGCATGTATTAAAGATTATAAAATCTAATAGAAAATCACTCAAGAATGGAATACTACAATCTAGACATCTCAACAGTTAATAAATTATTTATTTATTTGTGGTATTTAATGTGATTTTCTGAACCGACTGATTATATAAATACACGATAATATTCTATGAGCGATAGTGAAAGTGTCTACCATTTGCCGGGAAAGGTATTTGCACATATCTTCAAATGTTCTTTTAGAGGCCGCTATTGAAATGAGACCAACAGCTTTACTTCTTCTCAGAAGAAAGCTGTGCTTCAAATATTTTTATCGCCCGAGATAAATTATTTCAAAATATTCCTCCGCGGTAATGTGAGTACACTTCCTCTAAATTATTCATTCCTCGTCGTTACCCAAGTCGAGCGTATATCAAAGTAGCCTGGACAGAATACGGAAAATTAAAAAAAAAAGGGACTATAATTATGTTATGAAAAAACAAAATATATTATCATCTCACAGTCGAGAAGAAACATATCGCGTTTTAAAATATATTAGCTCTGCGCATGTGCTAGTAATATTTCAAACATTTCCCACTATCATCCCCTCCCTTATCTCTGAGTTGGTTTAGTCGAACTGTCACTAGGAAGAAACCTACCCGACATTTAAAAGATTGCTATACAGATTTTTACATAGGAGTTTTTTCAAATAGGAAGCTTTTTAAAGTTACTAAATAATAATAATAATAATAATTATTATTATTATTATTATTATTATTATTAGCACTGCGTCTTACTACCCGTTCGTTTTATACGCACTTACGCTAATGTGTAATGGTAGGGTGATTGTGAGATGAAATGGAGGACCTACAGTATTAACGTAGAATCCGAACCACGGTGGAGGCCTGGCATTCTCCACATTCACAAGATGTCTTAAGTTAATAAATAAAAGCAATGTTCATATAGCCATACGTAAGTCATGTGATATGCATTTATATACTTTATAAAAAGTATAATTACCTATAAATAATAATAATAATAATAATAATAATAATAATAAAGTAAAATGTTGGACAACCTCTTGGTTTAGGGGTCATCATTATTGGCTACTAATCCAGAAGTCCCGGATTCGATTCCTGGTGGCAGTATGGGTATTTTCCCTGAAGGGGAAATTGTTCCGATGGTCTAATTAAATAGGCTTAAGTTAGATATAATATTTCTACTGGCACCACATAATCATCATCACATCTACTAATCGGGCTGAAGTAACCACACCTATATGGGGGCTTAACCTCAGCAGACTGTTGCATATCCGCCATTGCCATTAGAAAACTAGGTGTGTATAGCCAACAAATCCTAATGGCATGCTTAAATAAGTTAAAATGTTATAAATGCGGACTCTAAAAAAAGTTTTAAAAACAATGTTATTCCTATCAGAATCCTACTCTACCTAGCATATAAAGTTCTTCAGGTGGCATTTTTTACAAATAGAAAATAAATATATTGAATTAAATTTTATATACATAGCATGTAAACTAAACACTTTATATTAAAACTACTATCGTTATGTTAATGGGTTGTCGGGTGAGCTGGTGGTCTATGGATAAGGTGCCAGACCTCTGTACCGGGAGTCCGGGGTTCAATCCTAGGTCCCGGCAAAGATTAATCTGATTGCCAAACCCTTCCCTCACCTCTAACAAGATGTGTATTAATCACAACTTGTGAATGTGTAGAGTGCCAGGCCTCCACCGTGGTTCGGATTCCACGTTAAACTGTAGGTCCTCCATTTCATCTCACAATCACCCTACCATTACACAATTAGCGTAAGTGCGTATAGCTCGAACGGGTAGTAAGACTAGGTGCTAATAATAATAATAATAATTTGTTGTCAATCCATTATCATTTTAAAATGAATCATTTATTGTTTAGCCTGCATTGGTTGTAATGAGGACTTAATATCATATTTAATTAATAAAAATTATTTCACAAAAGTCTAAGATGTCAGTCTCACGATAGACTAGACTGCCGATAACTGGAAGATTGAGGCTGTATACTGATCGGATGTACTGAGGTTGTTTATTCCTAAATGGGTGTCCACTCTTCCTCAATTCAAATGTGTATACACTTTATCTAAAGTCAGCCTTCCTCATCATTAAAAGATTATAGTATGCGTAAACCAGAATGGGTGGTAAGACGCAGTGCTAAAATATAAGAGGAATATGATAGTCTAGAGCTTTAAAGAGCCACCAAAGATGCTTAATAAGTTAATATATTAAGCAAGTATTTCATAAAACATTTATTATAGAACATGTGCTAGGGTTTTATCAAAGAAAATGTCGAAATCCGAAAGATTAACCTGAACATGCAAAGCAGTTAAAAATTTAACTGTAGAATATCTTATCATCTGACACAAACTAAACACGCAGGCTACTGCACGAGTACATTTTTCCGGATCAACTTTGGTGACCATATTTTGTTTTAATTTCACGCAGTTCATTCGTAAATATGTTTGACATTTTTGGCGTTCAGTTTTGTAGTCACTTATATTGTAGTTCTATAACCATTTTTTTTAATGTTTTATAATATAATAACACATTTTTATAAAATGATGTGTCCATTCTTTTAAAATATAATTTATAAAATAAATATATTTCTTTCACGAAAGAGTTATAACAATATAACGTCTTGGGAGACATTCAATCAGCCCTTAACTATTAGACCATGGGTCCATAGACATGTAATTAGTTCACTTCCAAGTTACATTGTACTTAAAGAGGTATTAGGATTGTCTTTCTGTTTAGTTCTGCGCATTAATTTTGTTTATTGCTCTTCGTTATGCAAGCTCATCTAGAACCCAATATTTCATCGTTGATTTTATTTTTTAAAGGATATATTAACACATGGTATATTTATTATAGTTCAAAAAATAAGTTCTGAAATAAAATAAAGGGGTGTGATGGTTTCTAAAGCTGGGCAGAAAATTTGTTTTATACCAAGTGGCGTCGGAAGTAACTTTTCTATCTGGGTTTCCTCCTGTCTTACTTCTCCGAACTGTGCCTCCAGCATGTTAAAGGTAATTACAATGTTATTAAAAAGGATACAACTGTAAAATGAGCCCTAATAACATTTTCCTTAATAAAACATTGCATAGCCAGCTGTGCAGTGCCAAACATATGCATCTTTCGCTTGGTCAGGTTTATAGTCAGTGATATTCAAAGAACATTTTCATAAAATACAGAAAACAACTAAATGTTAAGAAGACAACATTGAAAACTAAACTCAATATATTTAAAATGATGGCTGATAAACATGTGGCTTATTGTATGAATATCACAATTTTCTTTAACGTGTCATATAATGGCTCATCCTAAGATGGTTTGGTTATACATAACATATCTTATTACTATCACTATTTAACCTTCTTATACTATATCTTTGACTAACTAGTCTAAGACTCGCTTCGTTGGCCGCATGGTTTAAGACTTTATTCACATGCTCATCGAAAATATAGCGCAGAATCTGCTTGAATGGCACATCAATTCACACGCTATATGTTGTTGACCCATGATGCAGAGCAACACAAACTAAAAATAGATGATTATCAACATATGTTTATTTTATAGTGGCTAAACATGTATTTTAGATCATGTGTGTCCAACCTTTCCCTAAATCGGTGCCGGGGGGCAATACATGAAATGTATACTTTCTAGGTGACCTGGTGGTCTAGGGATAAGGTGTCAGACTTCTGTGCTGGCGGCCGGGATTCAATCCTCGGTCCCGGCACAGATTTATCTGATTACCAAACTCTTCCTTCACCTCTGACAAGACATCTTGTGAATATGGGGAATGCCAGGCCTCCACCGTGGTTCGGATTCCACGTTAAACTGTAGGTCCTTCATTTCATCTCACAATCACCCTACCATTACACTTTAGCGTAAGTGCGTATAACCCGAACAGGTATTAAGACGCGGTGCTAATATAATAATATACTTTCCACTACCCAAATATATATATATATTTTAAATCAATAGCTATCTAATTTTAATAACTACATCCATACATTCATTTTACAAAAACTTAATATGAAAGGAAACATATACAAAATAAATATTTCAGTGTCCATAAACTACGAGACCCTAATATGCTATTTATTTATGCACTTTGAAGTATTTCAATCTAAGGTGGCGATCCGTAAATAACATAACGCAAGTGCTGCAGGTTGGACATATTTGTTTTCAATCATTTTCACGACGGATGTTTTTAAATTACAATTCTGTGTCATAGTACAATCTAAGACATCGATCTATTATAGGAGGAAGCCCTTTCTCTGAAACGACCCACTTTCACCCTTATTGACCATTAGATTAAATCTGTATTGGCCTTGATGTTAGAAGTAATAATAAAACAAATTTAACATCTTCATATGAGTTGAGACTTGAGAGTAGGTATGTGAAAAAATATCAATACTTTATTAATATCGATATATTCCTTTTGATAGTAGTATTTTATTACTTGATACTTTTTTTTCCGATACGCTTACTGATATTAGTACTTACACTACTGTAGCTGATCGGTATCGAAAGAAACAACTTCTTTGCTATTTTCACTCATGTTGGGATTAAAATATTTATTCGGGTGGACTGTGGAGGAAGAACAAATTACACTATTTCTCAATTCTCACTCATTTTCTGCATGACAAAAAAGAAACAACTCCAGAAGTTTATCTATTCCAGCTCATCATAATTAAAATCTGTTAGTCATTATAACTTGCAGTGTTTAAATAAATATTAAAATACAATTATGATTCAAAAGTTGAAATTATTATTACTTGATAAAAAACATTTTTTTCCATATTAAATTTCTATACCGATACTTACTGTTATCGATACTTTTTTTCGATACTTATAATGAGTACAGTATAGATAATTTTCTTTCGATACCATATCCATACTTGAGAGGTAAATAGATAGTTCATTAATTATCTTATATTTAACTTATACCACACGTGGTTATCGTTAATTTGTAGATTATAATAAAACAAATTATCTTTAGTTTATTCTAAGATGCGATAGTTCGGTAGAGAAAACGATAGGCCATTCAAACGCGTACAGTCACAAAAAGTCACTGTATTTTCAGCCTAAGATCCTCTTTAAGCCAACCACTTTATGTGTGTGTGTGTGTGTGTGTGTGTGTGTGTGTGTGTGTGTGTGACTGTACATTAAAATGTCACACTGAAACACCCTATTCTCTCTTTCGACCAAATCTGCAACATTGTATGAGTATAGAAAGGGTTGTTGAGAGACATAGTCCCCGTGTTATCCGCCAGAGCAGATTACCTTCTCGCCATGATAGCCCCATCCCCAATCATAACTAAAACTGTCGTGTCCGCTCTGATAGTATAATGCCGCGGGTCGGTTGGTGTATCCCTTTTACCCCTATCGCGGGGACGTGATCGTGCCACCGTCGACTTTAATTTTCGTATAGAGCCCGCGGATACGTGTTTCCATTAGACATTCCAAACATTGTGTTAACTGGTGGGGGCTTGCCGCTGTCTCGAATACACCCCACTACCCCCCACCCCACCTTGGACTCACTGCGGTTGTCAGTCCGTTGTTCTGTCAGGTCTAGAGCTCTTCTGACGCGGTACAGAGTAGACATGCAAAGGCGGGGATAAACAACAGTACCGGTATACTTAAGTCTGATTTGTAAATAAAAAGTAGCATTTTTTTTACAATTAGCATACAAGTTAATAAAACAATCTACACACTTAGTTTACCATATAACATGTGAGACCCACTTTATCGGTAGTCAAGAGACACAAAAAACAATAAAACAGTTCAAATAAAGATGTGTCCCATTAGACCTTGTTTCTGAGTTATAGTAATGTTTGTACTCCACTAATGGGGAGCTGGTTGACATTATAGGAAGTGATAAAAATGACCAACTTTGGTCTGAACACCAGCTTTGCATTGCAATACACGTTTGAAAGACTGTGACACGTCAACTGCAAACATTAAGGTGATCATTTTTTCGCACTTTCTATAGTGTTAAGCAGTTCCACATCACTGGAGGACAACCATAACTATAACTTGGAAACAAATTCGAATAGGACACATGTTTATATTAACTGTTGTAATTATTTTTGTCTCCTGTACACCGTTGAAGTAGATCCTACGTATTACGTTACATCTTGTATATAAAATCCATGCCTCGTTTGTTCTTTCAAGGCCATTGCTCTCACTTGCCAATACTCTAAAGAGCCGAAGCTTGCTATAAGGACTCTACGGAGCATTCCATTTTATGAGAAAAATTCGAAACTTGAAAAATCAAAGATGGCTTATGCAACTTATCCCAATAACCTTCTTGTAGAGCCATGGACGCAAATTGTACTAACAATAAAGTTTATCAAAAAAAAAAATATGCGCATGTGCGGAGAGACTTCATTCAATTGAACATTATATGCGTTCATGTGGTTGTTTGTATTGAATAAAAATACTTTTTAATTATCTTTCTACCCGCATGGTCTAAGGCGCTTCTTTCGCAATATGACACGAAGATCAGTGTTCGATCCCGGCTGGGTGTACTAAGGGCGATTTTCCCTAAATGGTTTTCCACTTTCTCTCCAAGCAAATAGAGGTAAAATTCTTCTAAATTCAACCTTACTCTTTCTTAACCCATAAGTGTAATTAGTACATAGACGTACAACCCGAACGGATAGTAAGAAGCTAAAAAAAAGTATCAAAAATAACATAACGCCCAGAATTTTGAAATCCACTGGTGTGTCACGGACCACCCGTTGATAACTACTGCAATACACTGTACCCTACTCATCCCTAGCCTATTAGTGAACATATATGAATAGCCTGGACATGGTCCCATAGCGACGGGAAAGTGGATTTAGTCACCAAACTCGTTTGGACTGTTTTGTCAATGATAGGACGGACAGAGATATAATCTCTGCCGTGGGTACTAAGTAAGGTTTTCCACTCTCCTTCCATGCAAATTCGGATACATTTCCTTTACATTCTACCTTACTCATCTCTACTCTATAAGTGTAGATATACGTAGGTCTACAGCCAGGATGAGTAATAGCACTTGGTGAAAAATAAAAGTACTCTTTTTTTCGAAAATTTGTTTTCCCAAATTATTTTCTAAACAAAAACTTACCTATATAGTATTTTTTTTCAAAATGGGCACTTAATTACAAGATTTACAAAGATATTGCTTGATTCTTCCAAAAACATATCATTTTAAAACGCATTTTTATATGTGAATAACTTCTTCAAAGGATTTTGTAAACAACTCCTTTTGAGTTTGACGATATGTGAACACAGTGAAAGTTATATAGTCGTTACAAAAGATCGATATGGGTTGAAGTAACGAGGCAGTGTTCCCCTTTCTACCACCAAATAACCATAAACAATGTGTACTGAAGCCATCAGACATAGTACTTACATATTTAGTGACGTTTAAATGGAATTAGCACGACTGCAATGCAATACACATGACACTCAAAGTGGATATTGTGGTTACCACTCCCCTGAGAAGAGGGGTTCAGCAATGAGGGGGGAGGGGTGCCTACAATTATTGTGAGAAGAGTGGGTGGAAGGCCAAGGGAAAAGGTGGTAGTAGGGGAAGGAGTAGTATTTCCAAAACAAACGTAACACAAACATATATTCCAGTTCATATCATGTTTGGTATTCGTCGCGTCCATTTTGGCTCTTTGAATCTGGTTATCATTTCGTGTTGTTAGCCCCTATAAAATGTGTACGACATTGTACATTTTGTGGCGGGCGAGCTTTGCGTTAAAAAAAGAAAAGAAAAAAAAGACGTGAGTGTCAAGGGTTAGGGGGTGGGTTCTATGTTGTTTCACTGAATGTGTGTGTCTGCTTCCTAAATTGTTAAATACAATTAGCTCGGCTGAGCGGGCTTGTGTAGTGGCGAACGTTACATTTTCTCTAGAGGGACGCGTGTTTCCGATGCCGACATTTCCCCGCGTTGCGTGGAACAGTGCAGTTATCGTGACTCACGGGTAGAAGGCAGAATGAACTAACATCCTCAGCTCTTAATACAGTTTATTAGTGTATTTTACTTTCTCGTATAGATGAAGCTATGAAACAAAACAAAAAATTTAAAATTTGAACTAAAATGTACTTTTTTACATGTGCCCCCAACGTGAAAAAAAGAATATTTTGGCTTACCGCTTATTGATTTTTCTGTTTGTATACTTTTGTAGAACCAAAACGGTTGGCCCAATTTTATTCAAATTTGGTATTTACGAATATTTATCTCATTTAACAGTGCACGATCACAATAAAAAATTAATTGATTTAAATCAAGGGTGCTTTACATATAGCAACAAAACCACAATATTTTTGTTTATTTTAAACTATTTCACAATTATGGTAAAATTTGATCCATAGCTAATATGTATGATTTGGTACATAGCAATAAAATATGCACCTACATCGGTGAGTCTGTGTACTAAACGTCAAAGTCATCTGGCCTGGTTTTCCGGTAGGTAATGCGTAAGTTAGGGTTCAAATCTCAGCCTGCTTTACTAAGGATATTTATTTTTAAATGGGTTTCCACCCTCCCTTTACACAAATGTGAATATATATGTCCTATAAATTCTTACCATCTTGATCCTCACCTGATTATTGTAAATATGTGGATAGCACCGTGTAGCACCACAAAAAAAATATATTCGTGAATTTCTTGTTAGGTTTATCTAAACGTAAGCCTAAGTTGTTTGTTAATATTGTTCATATATCTTAACAAAATGGCCGATATGTAAATAAGGTTCAGTCATCTTTTAAGAGTATTGAGGGCGAGCTCTAAATATGCGCAAGGTAGTACAATGCCACTTATTTTAAAGCGTGGAGCCCAGGAATAAAGAAGGTCCAGATCCAAAGAGCTTGATTTCAATTCAGGTCGGGGTCACCTAAAAGAATTTGAACCAACTATATTAAAATTATTAAAGTAAACCCTTTTCATCCTAACCTCCTAGATATATGTGCCCCACATTGTTACTTGGTAGTTCATAGAGAATTTAAATGAAGAAACCTTTTATTGTGTCAAGAAAGTACAAAATATATCATTAAACTGTTTCTGTCACTAGTCAAACCCCTGCAAAAATATTATTTGTAATGAAATGCGTTTAAAAAAACTTATATAAAAATAGCTATTGTCATTAGCAAATTTAGATTTGTAATTTTTTATATTAAACCACAAAAATATTAATTTTAGCAAGCATTGAAGAGTTCAGGGCAGGGCCGTTGCCAGCAAATAATTTCAGGGTGGGGTTGGTGGGCACATCCCCCAATCACTGGAAGTTAGAAAAAATGATAAATAATAAACAGTTCTAGAAGTTATCTGAAGTGTTTTATGGCAACATAGCACCATAACTGCCAAAGGTTATGACAAATTCTACATATTAAACACCTTTAGAAACTCTCTGGAGTGATTTTTATGGTAACACAACCCCCTAATTTGTACTTGTATTTTTATATTGTTTGAACCATAACAAAAGCCATTTATATTTTTTTCATACTATTTTGGGGGATTTTGAACCCCCTAAACCTCCCTGGATACGGCCTTGGCTCAGGGCACTTTGTTCTTTTAAATCCCTCAAATAAAACATTGCATTTAAATCTTTCCCCGAAATATGTATTGATAAATTAAAACATCAACCCATAGTGTACTCCCACACTTCTATACACACACTATTCCTGGTGTGAAGACTTGTTCTATTCAAATTTAGAAAACTGACTGCCTGTTCGGAGGAAAGAACCACTAAAACTCTGCGCCCGTGACGTCATTAGGGCACAGATCCATCTGGTGGTGAGTTCCGTGTACTTCAGCTATGACATAGTGACGTACACGGCAGATATGGTCACTGGAAGACAGTAATTATGCAAGGGCTTTAAGATATAATTGCAGGGTATCAAATATTAACTGATATTACATTACTTGTCAAAATGGCAATACTTTATTAAATTGAGCTATGTGAATACGAAACTTTCGAAAAAGTTTAAAGTTACCGTGAATTTCCCTGTAGATTTGTACCTACTGTTCATGTTCTAGCATTATGGGTGAGGGAATAGGATTAGAGCTTCGATTATATATTGAATAATGGCTGAGGTGAATCTCTTAACACACCCAAGGATGATTTTGTTTCATTAGTCAAGGTGCAAGAGTTAACCAACACCAATGCCAAGTTTATTTTAATAGCTTGGGTGCTGGATTTAGCATCCCCAGTCCCTACCTCCTCAACGACGATTAATTTTAATAGCTAGGGATCTTATTTGGTGGCCGTATGCTCTAAGGCGTAGATTGGACTGACAATGACGGGATACCATGGTTCAAGCCCGTTCGGGTGTATTGATAGTGGTTTGCCAAATGGTTTTGGACTCTCTCTCCACGCAAATGCGGGTATACTTTATCTAAATGCAGCCTTTCTCGTCCATAACACATTAGAGTAATTAGTATATAAGCGTATAACTCGAACAGGTAGTAAAATGCCATACTAAAAAAAAAGATAGGTGAGCAAATAGAGATTACGATATCACTTGTAGGAAACTCCGAAACACTCTCACTGCAAATATTATCGTCCCAGTAGAGGAGTGCGTTCGTTCCACGAATGAGAGACTATAGATAGATAGCAGCAGCTGTATCGAGATTGTGTCTTGCCACTCTTGGCCTAACGGTGCACAGATGTTGTCGAGGATTACTCCTGAATAAATGAGTAGGAACACGTTTTCTCTTCACGTTGCTTTTACTTGTTAAGTGGTAGGGGGGTCGTCAGATCGGGATAGCAAGAAATAAAACATTCACTTTGAATAAATAAAATCGTGAAAGTTTTTCTTTAATCTTCAACCACGTTATTTCTAATAAACTATTTTAAATACTTTATTTACATAATTATTTAGCAACATTATTTTTAATTGATACTTCTAACACAAGTTTATTAATGAATTGATAATGGCAAGAGTGTAAATAATAGAAATTGCACTAGCAATGACTCTGCACGATGAAAAATAAACATTATTTTTTCCAACAAATCCTAGTATCTGTTTGGGCTGTACACATATTAACTACAGACTACAGTGATGGAAGAACCCGCCTCGGTGGTGTAGTTGGCCAACAAGCTTGTTTCTTGTTAGACAGACCATCGAGGACAGGGAGATCGAGGTTCGAATCTCGGTCGGGTGAACTGGGGGTGGCTTTTCCTAAATGGTTTCCCACTCTCTCTCCGCGCAAATGTGAGTTCACTTCCTCTATATTCCACCTTTCTAAATCCTAGCCCATTAGCGTAATTATTACATAAAAACTTAAGCGTATAACCAGAACGGGTAGTAAGACGCTGTAATGGAATAGGTATAAAGATAGGATTTTAAAAGAAATGTATCCACGTTTTCGGGTCAAAAAAGAGTGGGAAATCATGTAGAATAAATCGCTACATCGCACAGAGATTCGAACTCTGATCTCCCCGTCACCGTCAATTTAATCCAACTCGATAGTGGCCCGTTATTTCATAAATATACGTATAAAATACAGATTTTAAAACCTACTAGTGCATACAAATGTTGCTTTATGTGCAATTTAAATCAAATATGTGAAATAGGCTACTATAAAAGACTATTTTTATCATATACACCTCAACAAAAGACGACAGACAAATCAATGTAACTGAAATAATGATACTCTCTTTACCTATATATATTATTAAATCTAATCTTCCTTTATTTTATTATTCATCCATTCTTGAAGAAGGTATTCATATACCGAAACATGTAGAAATATATCAACAGCTGGTATTCAACCAACTTTGACACCAAGGAGCATTGGATTACTTATCAAAAATAAGACTTTTGAAATGATACAACGATCTATATCAAAATAAGAATTTAAATTCTCCAATTTAAAAATATATATATATTTCATAATGCATGATTAGCTATTATTTTAAATTTATTCTTTGACTTTTACATTTAAACTTTTGTACTAACACGACTTACAAACAATATTTATGGTTTATAATTTATTACATTTTACTTTTTATGTAACATTAAAATGTGCCATGTTGTTAATGTTTGGACCTGCCTTAATGCTACACTTTGATTTGTATAAAGGGTTCCAATAAGGGAATACCTATTTTAAAATATAATAACATCATAATTATTTTCTTGATTAATTAGAATTTCTTCATTAATACTTTTAACATTTGTATATTTTTTGATCATTTTTATTAAAAATTTAACATTTACAAGTTTCAGAATAGTCAATTCGTATGCATAATTAATCATTGGTTTGTTTAAAATATTTAGTTATATGGGGGGGTTTTAAGTACATTTAACAGTCTAAATTTTACTTCTAAAATGATCTCAACACTACTTTTTTTTAGTATACATTAATATTGTACTAAAGTAAATTAAAATGAGAAAGTTATTTATCGTTTTAATAAATTTATTTACTAGACAATGTACTTAGTAAGTTATCTCTTCATATAGTTTATAAGTCAATGTATTTTATTTTATGCCAACCTTTACTTCATTGCCTCAAGTCATATATATTTGGATAAAAAACACTATTTTAATTCATTTTACTTAATCTCTATGCTTGTTATGCAAAAAATAATTTTAAAATTAATTAAGAGACATAAGGCATAGATAGTTTCGAAAAAATGTTGTACATCCACCTATTAACGGAATAATGAAAAGGGGGTATCTTGCCATAAATGTACACAAGTAGGCTTATAATATGGGATCGTTAGTGAATAAAACACTTTTATAAATATTATTATGCGTCTCACAAATAGCACAGAGACTCGTAAAGGAGGAGAATTAAATACTTTACACCCCTCCATAATACTAGGTGGACACACCTATCAAAACTTTACGAGCCCATGTCCTACTCATTTTCATTCTAATCACGCTACGTGCCATAGACTTCAAACCACACACTAACAGCTATTTGACTCAGGGGCGGGGGAAATATTTCTGTGAGGGGGCTTGGGGTGTCAGTCCAACCCATAAATCCTGATTTAATTCTCTGTTGCTGCTTATTAATTACACACATCAAACCGAAACTAGGGGGGATTTTTATCGCCTCCCAAAAATATGAACCCATTTGCTAATTTGAACATGTACACGATGATCATAAAAAGCATAATGTTCCTAAAAAAACACACACAAAAAAAACTACGACGTATTGTTAGTCAGTGGATGTAACTTGCTGAAAACATCCATCAATTTGCGTGAGGACAATTCATTATTTTTATTTTCTATGTTTGCATACCTGGTTGGAATTTCGAAAGTGATCGTAGAGGATATTCGCTTATATAATTAATCTGGTAGAAATTTGGACCAATAAATGACTTTTTATGTCATAAGTTAGTTTATATTTGTTTGTGTGGTGTGTAAACACTTATTGCTTTAATAATGGTTGCAGATTTTCTTTAGAGTAAGACTTCAATTACATCTCAATATAAAATTGACGTGGAAAAAAATCAAATTCTCTTCTCAAAATTAACCTAACTACTCGTAAAGTTTTTTGTAAGATTAAATTAATAATATTGAAGATGTTGTGTTTTATTTTTGCCTTATTAACTTTATAATGGAATACGAATAGTGAAAAGCTAAATAATAAATGTAAGAGATACTAAAACAATTACCTAATGAAGGACATATTGAATATCTAGTTCGAATTTTTGTTGTTATTATTATTATTATTATTATTATTATTATTAGCACCGCGTCTTACTACCCGTTCGGGTTATACGCACTTACGCTAATGTGTAATGGTAGGATGATTGTGAGATGAAATGGAAGACCTACAGTTTAACGTGGAATCCGAACCACGGTGGAGGCCTGGCATTCCCCACATTCACAAGATGTGAATTTTTGTTGATTTATATTTTACTAAACAATGGCAGAAGTGTAAAAAGAAGATTCTACATATTTGAATATAAGATTTGTGAAAAATATCCACACTGGTGTTAAGCGGACAAAAGCGTGAGTTTAATAATCTTCAACGGATGTCCTGTGAAGAAATGGTTGGGGTTCTAAACCCAGGCTGATATACTAAGTTTTTTTTATAAGTGGTGTCTCCCTTTCTCTACACGAAAATACAGGTGGACTTCATATATATTTTGCTTTCTTGTCTACCTTGTTATTGAAAATATATAGAGTTTTTCATACAAAGCAAAACCAGACTTACAAAATAGCTTACAGGTAACATTAAAATAGACATAGCATACAATTCTCCAGTCAACCATTCATCCCTGAAAAGAGACGATCACTAATCTCATAAATGGTACAATTTTTGGCCGTGATGGTAATCGAACCCATGCAATTAAGATCAGTTACCTGCTTTTGTGGCTGCATGGTCTAAGGTGCCACCTTAGTTTTAAACTAGACCGCCGATGACAGGGAAATCGGGATTCAAATCCTGTTAGGGTGTACTGATTGTGATTTTTCTCAACTCATTTTCCGCTCTCCATCCACGCAAATGTGGGTACACTAAATGCAACTTCCCTAATTCAAAACTCATCAACGTAATTTGTACGTATACGTATAACCTGAACAGTCAGCAAGACGGGACTGCTTATATATATATATATATATATATATATATATATATAGAGAGAGAGAGAGAGAGAGAGAGAGGGGGGGGAGAGAGAGAGAG
>CABFVX010000081.1:435400-465212 GCA_902151425.1 Timema shepardi
GAGGGGGAGAGAGAGGGGGGAGAGAGGGGAAGGGAAGGGAGAGAGACGCTACTGATATAACTGTTGTCGGATTATACTGATGCCCTATTAAGTAGGTAACAATGTAGTATAAGATTATTATAAAGAAGGGCTTCATCAAAGAGGAAAAAGAAAAATGTATAACTATGTACATAATTTGATTAGAAAGCAATCAAAATTGTGCGCTCGCTAGGATAAGATAATAGCAGTAGCTCATAAGGGTCGATCTTCCTCTTTCTTGAAGGGTTTTAACCCTTCATGTACACTCCATCATCTTTCCCTGCATCATCGTGACAAGAACGTGGCATTATGTTTAGCTTTCCTCTTAAACCACTTTATCCTTCAGGCACTATCATGGTCGTTATTCACGTCTTTTGTTTATCTCCACATATAGCTTAGATATTTTCCTATAAAATATGGGCAAAACACTGATGTAACGTGCATGTTTGTGTGTGCGTCTGTGTATGTTTGAAATAATACACAAAATTTGGCCTAACCTTATAATTAGGGGTGTACCGATGCGGATACCGATGAATCGTTATCGGGCGATTATTATTGCATCGGTAATTAATTGTAATCGGCGATTATTATGCCAATTAATTGTTTTATAAAGTAAAATTTTAATCAAAATTGTTTAGGTAGAAGTTTAGTGATCAAAATTGCAAAAAAAAATTATATACGCACTGAATCTCTTTATTTATTTATTTACATTATTTATCCCTATTCCTAGTATGAGCTCGGGACCGAGATCTACNATATCTTGAATTAATATTTCATCTTTTAGCTACGTTCTTTTTTTTTTTAATACAATAATAAATTTAGAATAAGCACCTAAATCTAAAGTCCTATTTGTTCTTATTTCCTATACCTAACCTACTAGTTGGTCCGCCCCGGGATTATTACGCCCACAGTACCCTGCCCCGCTGGGTGTCCCACCGCTTCTGGAGCTAATAGTCCCCAGATCGGCGAGACACCCAGCGGGGAGCGGTATCCCCCTCTCCACCACCTGGGGAGGCGTTCTACCGGAGATTTCGCTCCACTTACTACCCACAATATCACCACCTATGGACCTACAACTAACTTTACCTAAAGATTTATAAAAAAATTCTTAATACTAACTTAACTTAAATAAAAGTCCTTCTTATAGTTGGCTGCATGGTCTTTCAGTTGTTATCGCCGATCCATTTTCTGAACTGAGAGCAGCCATCTGACGGAACAAATGCCCGACATCTCCATCCCAGCATTACACACTTGTCACCAAGTGGGCTGGACCCTATGAGTGAGGGGTTGATTCTCCCGTCTGAAGATGTTGTCCTCTTGTACTCCCTAGCTTGTATCAAGGCGCCCTCCAGTTAATCAGCATCTCACACTACTGGAATCCAGAGAACACTCCTTCCCTCAGCTAGGCTCCGGTTTGCCTGGAGATCCGCACCACATTCTACCAAGTCAGCCGATAATCCAGTGTATCTTTGTTACACCTATTGACTTAGTCAAGTCGTACCGTTATATGTAATCCATATCTGTTGTTACGTCAGTGTCTACTGTCATGTCACTGTCGCTCTTCGTCCTGTACCCTTGTCTTATGTTATTCACTCTATTGTGTCCTCTATTTTTCATTGCAGTTAAGTACTTATCTCTTTCGTATTTGGATACATTATCCGCGATTGCATCCAGGAGACTCCATTGATCCACGTTACGTCTGGGTTAAGGGCTACGCCAAAATTACATAACCAGATAAAGAAATATAAGTTCATACCGTCGATAAGACTAACAATATTGTTCCAACTTTGGCCGGTTATGGAAAGATTAATTACCGGCTACGCAAAAATTAATAAAGAAATTAAGATTATTAAAGCCTTTACTGTTGATTTTTAAATACAAACTTTTATTAACTGTTATCATTCTCTTAAGCATAATTTCCAATAGTTATTAATAAATAATCGATAACTGTGAATAATCGATGTAAATAATAATAGCATGAACGATTATTTTAAATAATCAGTAATCGGTTTTACTGAATCAGTTTACCTCTACTAATAATCATTAACTTTCACCAGTAACACACATCATTTATATTTTATGTTAATTTTAGGCAATAATGACATCATGTCAACGCACCTATAGACAATAATTAAGATATGTAATTTTTATTATCCAATTAAAGTCAAAAATTCAATTCCAGACTTTCGTTTTATATGTGTTTCCTATTTTAAATCTATGTTTTTTACTCGTTAATTTGTGTGTTTATCCCTATTTAGATTTTTAGCTAATTAAATTATTTGAATCAACTTGGAAGTTTCATAGGGCTCCTCGGGAAAATATTGGGATTGTTGATTTAAATATAGGCATCACTCACTATTCCAGAGGCATGTGTGGGTACCGAAACTTTCAAAATATCTATTCATACTTTTCAATTTTGTGTGGTGTCCATAAAGTAGCATAAATTATAGTAATTAACTAACTAGTAGCTTTGTGAACAAAAGACCTCACTTCTTCTAGTAAGAGTGTTAAGTACAACATAAGTATTATAATAAATGTTCTTATCGTTATTAGAGTATTAAAAATTTATATTTGGATTTAAAGGTAAATATCTCTTTTAATTTATCCTTGGGTGTGAAGCAGATATTCTTCCTTGATGATCAAGTTAGATAGAAAAAAATTAATAATATATTCAATAGTGCATTATATTCAGAGAGAAAATCGTTGTCCACGTGGCTTAAGACATCAATCTCGCAAATTTTGTCAACATTTAAAAAAGGAATTGCTTTAGATACTCAATCGAATACTTATAATTTCAAATATAAACTACTAATGAATAAGGCTCAGGTGTTTATAACATATCATATTTTTAGTTTTACCTCGAATTTAATGCGTAATGAATTATAAACATTTTTATGCTACCTTGACTCCAAAAATATACATTTTATTTGACATTGAAGTGCATATTGTGAGCAGTTTTCAATTTTAGGTCATATTTACACAATTTAGGGATCCTAAAGCCATATTTCGATTAAAACTACTGAAATTACTGATATATATAATTTCTCTCGTGCTTCGCATTTTACATCGTAAAGGTTCTCCTAGAGTTCTTTATAATGTTTCTGTGAATTAGTTGTGATCTTGTCGGATCAATAATTAAAAATGTGTCAGCTGATTAATTTTATTGCAAGTTAATTCCTTAATTTAAGGTATATTTTTTAATAATACTCACAACCATTAACTCTAATATACATTTTTAGGACCTATTTGTTAATCATATATTGGTATTTTTAAGGGCGTATTTGCATGCATATCTGGCGATTCTTAAGGTCATAAACATCCAAGCCTTACTAATGATTAACTATTAAACAAAAAAAATATTGTGAACTATATAACCACCTCTGACAAGACATCTTGTGAATGTGAGGAATGCCAGGCCTCCACCGTGGTTCGGATTCCACGTTAAACTGTAGGTCCTCCATTTCATCTCACATTCACCCTACCATTACACATTAGCGTAAGTGCGTATAACCCGAACGGGTAGTAAGACGCGGTGCTAATAATAATAATAATAATAATAATAACTATATAACAAAAGTTCAAACCCCTCTAGACTGGTTTGCCGGTGATGGGGAGGTTGGGCTTCGAATCTGTGCAGAGTGTATGTATCAGCGATTCATTTTTCCTGAATGGACTCACTATATCTCCACACAAAAGACGGTGCATTGCATCTAAATTACACCTCCCTTAACGCTAGCCAAGTAGCCTAAATAAATGCAGATAGCCGCGATGGGTAGTAGGACCTAGTTCCAAAATAAAAACTTGCACTCTTTCATCTCACTTTTTACATCCCCATTTACTAAAGTTCCCTGTTTTCGAATTCGTACTTGACGACTTCCTTCTTTCCAACAGTTTTTTATCCCCTCTTTCTCCCTGCTTTGTTGGTTCTCTACATGTCCCTTTGGACTAGCCTCTGACTCTCGGTGTAGGCACACTCAAGAGGCGACTACTGTGCAAATATGTTCGCCAAGTTCGCCCTTTAAAATTACCATTAAAAACAAATGTTCCCGAAGGAAAGGTGGGACTGAAAATAACATAATGTCGCATGAAAAGTTTTTATAGTGTACCTTCTTATACAAGCTATCACATATGGTGTTTGCATAGCTATGGGTCATAAATGGGAACATGTTGGGGCTTGTGGAGATGAGTGGAGGTAATATGTATCCATGGTGGTAGGAATGTTGGTTTGTTGTAGTTTGTAAATATGATTGTAAGTAACACTGCCTCCATGATGGTAGGTATGATGGTTCGTTGTAATTTGTAAATATGATCGGAAGTAAACTACCTCCATGATTGTAGGTATGATGGTTTGTTTTCACTTGTGAACATCTATTGAGAGTAGCATTGCCTCTAGGATGGTAGATAAGGTGGTTTATTGTAACTTGAGATGTTGAATGAAGGGGACAAATTCTTCATAATAGTATATACATGGCTGCATACAAAACACTTCATTATACAGAATGTTGGTGTTATTAAGTTAAAACTTAAGACAAAACAGAAGAAGAAAATTATTTTAGCCTGAGAAGAATATACTAGTTTATTTCATCTCAAGATGCCAACTGGTTACTGAGCTAGAGCTGTCAACAAGCAGTGCAGTGCCAGTAAGGCACCCTGAACATTCTCCGCTAGTTAAGATATCATCCGTGCGTATAATCAGTGGTTAAAAGTGCCGCCATTCCCTGTGAAAGCCAAACATGTCACTGCAGATGACTTGAGTCAGTGTATTACATATACCCGAAGGACTTACAAACTAACCCAGTTTTATAATAGACACAGCATATAGTTATCGGACCCTGTGACAGACCGGCACCAGAAGTCATGCAATCTAAAGCGTAAGACTATTATTTGAATGGATTTCCCATGACACTACGTTCTAGGTTGAGTTCTCGTCTCGGTTCTAGTCTCGGTTGAGTGCACCGAGGGTGGTTCTACACGTGTGATTTATCCCTCTGGTTTTCTCAACTTCTCTCTACGAAAAAAAAAGCTAGTACCCTTCCTTTAATTACCCAATCCATTAATTAATTATATAACAAATTGTGCTAAGACGTAGAAACTAAAATTTAATCGTGAAAGGTTAAACTTTAATTTCACCAATAATACATGTTTAGGCCTAACTGGGAATTAAGCCCAAAACTAGATAATTAGATAAGCTATAAAATGTTAATAAAATTCTAATTATATTTATTGCTTTTTTTTTTATTCGCTCACTACTAAAAACAGTAGTATTGGTGCTTTGTAGAGGGGCGTGAGATGTCAATTGTCACCATTGTCCGCTCTTCTGTGATCATTTTCCGACCAATTTTTTCATTTTCTCCAAGACTCCCATTCAATGAAACGGATGAGTGACTAGTGGGTTTTCCTATTCCACCAGGACCTGGTGTGGGGGGCGGGTGGGGTGTATTCCACAAAGATAAAAAGAATAGAGTACATTGAAAGAAGAAATGCTTACTTTTTTCCCTAACGTAAAGTGAACGGGGTGGGGGCAGGAAAAAAGTCGGTTAAGAGAATTTATTTTTATGAAGGCTGCAAAATGTAATAAAGTATTCTTATTCAGTTATGTACATACACTGTTCTTTCACAGCCCCACCACTTCCCTTTCCCTACACCCCCTATATTTCTTTTTGTGAGAAATTACAGGCAGCTACTGGAAGCTTCACAACTACTAAAAAAAATGAAAAGCATTTCTTCAAGGTTTCAATCGACGTGGTAAATTGAGAAACATTTCTTCCCTCTTTTTCTGTATTCCACCCGATGACCCCCCTCCCCCAAAAAAAAAAAAGTAACTAGGAAAGGAAAAAGCAAAGTTGGAGAAATGAAATGTTTGTTCTTTTTAAATGGAAAACAATTGAACTACTGTACTCTGCTACAGGTTAATTTCCTCTTTTTTTTTCTTTCTGCGGTGACAAATAACGAAACCGAACAATAACTGACACGTTATTTTTCTCTTCTGCCATTTGTAACTTTGTTGTTATAAAGCGTTTTGTACCTTACTCCAACTGTTGCTAAGTAAACAATAAGCACTATATTTAAAACAATATTTATTTCAAACGTAATGTTATTTTGCAAGTGATTTAATCTCTTCCACTTTTTTTTTGTTTTACAGTAAAAATGTACAAACACATTTCACAGAGCTTCATTTGTTAGGTCACAATTATCTGAAAAGAGGATTACATTTGAGATTGATTTTGATGTAATTTTTTTATCATAAAAATTAGCTAAAATTGAGATATTTTTTTAACAAATTTCTAGATTACCAACGGTGGCCGAGAGAACTATAACGTTAAATCCAAATTTCATGAGGATGATGGATTTGAATCTCAACTAGGTATACATGAGGTGATTTTATACACTATATCCACGCAGTCGTTTTCCCGGGCTCTCTCTAAGCTAATTCGTACATATTTCTTTTCCTAAATTAAACCGTTAGTATTCCTTGTGTTAAAAGTACCAATACTAATCAATTTGAGGATTGAAATAATTTGGTCATCCTGGAAAATTATAACTTAAAATACGCATTTGCGTGAAAGGAGATAATAAAACAATTTAGGAAAATCCAACCTACCCGTCACCGGTAAATAAGTCTAGAAGAAGCTGACACTTTATTCCACGTGACCACCAATGCGGTTAAATAAATACTCTTATATATATGCTTACTGTAAAATGACCGGTGAAAAGTAAATATTCAAACTGCTCTTCCTATATCTTTCATACTATAGTTTTAAAACTATAGTCCAATTTTCATAGGAAGATCTGAACTTTATGAAAAGCTAGAAAAGTTACTAGATTTATTTTCATGTGTTCGTACATCAAGTCATGTTATCTGTAGCTGTGGCTTTTGAAAGATATTTTCAATAGTATGATACTAAATCATTAGCTATGTATATTTTAAACTCCCCAAATTCCCTAACTCTATTTTATATAATATATTTGAATAATATCTAAAAATAATTAATAATAATAATACTCAGCACCGGGTCTTACTACCCGTTCGGGTTATACGCTTTACTCTAATGAATTAGGGATTGGGAAGGTTGATTTAGAGGAAGTGAACCCGCATTTTCGTGGAGAGAGAGTGGAAAACCATTTAGGAAAAACCACCCCCAGTTCACCCGACCGAGATTCGAACCTCGGTCTCCCCGTCCTCAGCAGTCGAGCTCAACACGTCAAGCGCGTTAGCCAACTACGTCACCGAGGTGGGTCTAAAAATAATTGTTTTTTTATCAAATAATCTTCTCCGAAATATTATTTACCAATAATACAACTTTGCAATGATAAATTATCTCGTATCCAAAATAGTTTCCTAAAAATTGAAAAATGAACCTGGACACGGGAATCGAATCAGGGAACTTTGGCTTAGTACTACGAAAGTCCCGGGTTCAATTCCAGTGTCTAGGTTTAATTTTTCAATTTTCAGAATATGATATCTAGACGGAGTAATAATCAATAAAAGCATAAATAATAACTTTGGATATTTGATTCTTAAATAGTCTATGAGATATCATTAAAATAGGATATTTCCATTAATTTAAAGTATCCTATCTCGTGGAAAAATAAGATAAATCATTTTATTTGTAATAACAAACAGTACCTAGATCTGTAATTGAGTCAAAATAGTTTGAACCAATTTTGAGGTAAATATATTTTTTCTCTTTTAGGTTTTAAGTACGTTGCACTAAATTTTGTGGTAAGAGCGATCATTCCCAAAACCTCTCTAGGGAACCTTATGGAAAACCTTAAATACAAAGTTCTCGCACGATAGGTAAACTGGTTTTCACTCTAGACCAAAATACACATATACATATATACGCCGTTACAAAAAACACTTTTTTCGAGTAGAGGGGGTTATGACACAATAACAACCATAAAAATATCGAATTCAATTCTTACTTTTTCAATTACAATACTTTATATCCCTTATGGATCACAATAAAGTAAAAATAAGTAATGAAGTAATGATAGAGAACAAACGAAGGAAGGGACGATAAAGATAAATCGAAATAAAAAAGGTAGATAGGTACGTGTGTAGGAAAAAGGGTCGAAATATATCAATCAGAACTAGATAGATGTCGTGTTAGAAAGAAAAATATATAAAGTGTAAGATAAAAAAAATGCATGAAGATAGAGAGAACAATAAAGGGAGTAAACGGTGAAGAGAAATAGAGGCATATCACGTGTGTAGAAACAAGAAAAAGATAATTAGGAGGAAGCCATAGATAAATAAATACTGATATTTGTATAATGGAATAAGCTATAAAGAGATGTATAAGTTTGTGAGTGGTTCAGACTAAACAAAAGAGGCTATTACAGATGATCAGCCAGCCATCTCGTCATTTGGCACCGATTGCAGCAATATGGACTCGGTTTTGAGGATGATGTCAAATCGCAGCAATTTGTCAAGGTACCATGTCATTACCATCGTCAATGTATTACCCCCTCACAGTCCCCCAACACTTCCCGTTCGAGATATATCATACCTTCTCCCCCTGTTGGCACAGTAACACACTAACACCCTTCATCGATGAAATTTCTATACCAGAATGTTAGGTTCACCAGATATTCTACGACTACGACCGAACAATAGAAAGGATGTCGCGGAAGAAATTTATTACAAAGGGCCACTCCACTGTTTGATCTAGATCGCGAGACAATACCATGGTACTAACAAGTTAAAATTGGCACGGAGTGATTTAGTGGTTAGGGCGTCTGACTGACCCGGAAAACTAAAATTTGATTCCAACTGGTTTCACCGAGAAGATTATTTATCCACCGCAGTGATTTTTTCAACTTTTCTTCAGATATATTACATGCTCACTTTCATAATCTCTGTACCTTAATTTTAATAGTTAAATATTAGAGTGTACAATTATGAATAGAGTCCCGGCACAGATTTATCTGATTACCAAACCCTTCCTTCACCTCTGACAAGACATCTTGTGAATGTGGGGAATGCCAGGCCTCCACCGTGGTTCGGATTCCACGTTAAACTGTAGGTCCTCCATTTCATCTCACAATCACCCTACCATTACACATTAGCGTAAGTGCGTATAACCCGAACGGGTAGTAAGACGCGGTGCTAATAATAATAATAATAATATGTTGAATGTTAAATAAATACAAACTATGTTATATGANCATCTCACAACCACCCTACCATTACACATTAGCGTAAGTGCGTATAACCCAAACGGGTAGTAAGACGCGGTGCTAATAATAATAATTATAATTATAATTATGAATAGATAAATGTAACTAATTTTATTTTTAATCAGTTAAATTTGTCACTGGCTAATAAATGATACAAAAAGTAAGCTAAATTACCATCTTATTGAGTAAGTAAGCAGTGACAAACAAATTTATGGAAGTCACTTGAGCTAGTAGAACCATTGATATTAGTTTCAAAACAATTCCAATGCTGTTTAGATATAATTATTTAGTTTATATTTGTTGAAAAATAATGGCCACAGGAATCTAATCCTGAACCTCTGGCATGGAGTATCAATTCGGTATAGCTCAGTGATAGAGCATTTCCCCTCTAATTTGAATGTCCTAGGTTTGATTCCCGTGTCCAGGTGTCGACTAATTAAAGTTCAACTGATTTAAATTAATAGTAGGCCTATTGTGGTCCCTTCCATACGGACAGTGCCGTAATTACAATGATTTGCAGCCTGTGTTGATATTCATTAAATGTAATTATTACACAAATTATTTGAGTAAGAATGATGATTTGATTGAATTAATGATGATATCGAACTTCAGATAGTGAAGATTATATTACTATTCATGAATAACAATTAGCATAATGTTAAAAACCGAACCACTCATTAAAATTATACACGTAAATATATACAATTTAAAATAACAGTGACAATAATGGAGCAAAGGACTTTAAATGGAATGTTATTTTGTTTCATGAACAAACCTCTACCCTACCCGCCTCGGTGGTCACGTGGTCTAATGCACTACTATACAACAATATTCTTGACTACCGAAGACGGTGAGACCCAGTTTCGATCCCGGTCAGGTGTACTGAGGGTGGATTTTTTCTTGAAAAAAAATTCCACTCTCCCTTCACTAAAATGCAAGTACACTTCCTCTAAATTCAACCTTCCTAATCCCTAACACATTAGTGTAATTAGTACATAGGCATACAAACAGGACAGGTAGTAAGAAACGGTGCAAAACAATCTATTTTTAGACCAGTTTAAACTTGGGTGGCAATTTTTAGAATTTTTAAGCAGAGAACCACATTTTCTTTAGAAAAATTTTAAACCCTAATTTTTTTTTTCTCTCCAACCAGAAAACCACCGTCTTATGTAAATCCTCTAAAGCTCTCTAAGGCTGCCGTAGAGAACCATGACAGAGTTGTTTAAGTTATAAATTCTTTTTAAAACTCAGAGTTCCTCGACGAGTAAGTCGGGGGTTCTATAAGGCCGCCGTATTGACCACAGTTTCCAAACCAAACCATGCAGTACAAGTTGTGTTGGAAGACTTTTGGCGGGGGGTCGGTTGGGAAACGGGTTGAGAGGGGGAGGGAGGGGTCGGATCAACACTCAAGTTTATCTTCTTTGGTAGAGAGACTGACTCCTTCCTCTTCCTCATTTTCATCCTTCATCCTCAATCCTTGAGGGCAAAGCTCCCTAGAAATATGCGCGTGCCTCCGTTTGCGAGGTCTTCTTACTTACATGTAAACTTTCTTCCTTAAGGCTGTTTGAACCCGAAAATTTGCCTGGCTTATTTTAAAAGAATGATATTAGCTGTATTGATAATCTGTAAGAATATTTTCTGTTTAAAATTTTTTACATAAAATGTATTATTCTTTTGTGCACAGAATCTTAATAGCCGTTCGGGCTCTCAGTATATTTACACTAAGAAGATCGAATGGAGAAGGTTATAAATTTGGAGTAGTGTATCTACATTTTTATGGGGTATTGCGTAAAAACAACCTCTGTACATCTGACATTGATTCGAAATCAGTATGTCCATTATAAGCAAATTATATTAGACGAGACTGACGACTTTATACACATTAATAGTGCTGTGGATGGTTTTATTAGTAAGTGATTGATTTTAAAGTGAAACTAGAAGTGTACCAATTCAGTAAAATCGATTACCGATTGTTTAAAATAATTGTTCATGCTACAATAATTTACACCGACTTATCTCGATTATCGATTATTTATTAATAGCTATTGTGAACTATGCTTAAGATAAAGATAACAGTTAATAAATTGTTTTATTCAAAAATCAACAGTTAACGCTTCAATAATCTCAATTTTTTTATTAATCTTTGCATAACCGGTGTATAATATTTTCATAACTGGCAAAAGTTGGAACTAGATTGTTAATTTTATCGACGGCATGAACTTATATTTATTTATCTGGTTATGTAATCTTTGCATGGCCCTAGACCTAGATTCATTGTGTATGTAAATGGTTTTTTTTTGTTTTGTTTTGTTTTGTTTTTCAATTCTGATCACTACTACCTAGAAACTTTTGCCTTAAATTTTACTTTAAAAACGATTACTCGGTATAATACACGCCGATTACGATTAATTGCCGATGGAATAATAATCGCCCGATAACGATTCACCGTTATCCGTATTGGTACACCCCTAATATAAACCATCCTTTTTTAAATATTATCTCATCAAATACTCTGATGTGCGTACAATCAAAATACACTAAATCAGATCGAAAATGTTGTTTTTGTAAACCTGTAAAACAAGCAAACTGTGCAGTTAAAAAATACTAAAATTGTATTTTGTTTTCTAAAGTGTTATTTTATGAATAGGCTTAGCAAACCATTGAACGATAATTTCCAATATTCCCCGTCCAAATTGTGTCCAATATTGTTGGAAAGAGCCTATTTTGTAGACTGATCAAATATAAACACGGTGATGTAGGCTACTAAAATCAAGATGGTCAAATGTACTATTTATTCTACATTTTATTTTTATCAAATGTAGTTGACTTACTTTTCTTTTCATTTTTTTTAGCGCCACCTTTTATTAGCCATTCGGTTTATACGCCTTAGTTGCCTAGTTATCCTACTCAACATTAATTTTATGACACTTTTGAACAAAGGTAAAGTAACTCTCATTAAAAAANAAGAGCCTGCCTCACCCCACCCCACACCTATATTAGGTAAGTATTACAGCTCTAACCATAACGTCAGTCACACCGTGGTATTGTTTTCTGCATCCTACATTACGAAACAATGAGATTAAGAACAGTGAAAACATTTAACTCTATTTTTAAAAATAAAACACAAATGAAAAATAATTATTCTAAAATTTAAAAACTATTAAAATGATTCCAATTATTTTGATTTTGACAAGTGAATAATGTAGAAAACAGCAGTTAAATGTGTTTTCTGGCTAGAGAATAATCTTAAATCTAATCTCCTGGTTAATCGGCAATAAGAGGGGCCATTAACATTTATCCTTTTCGTGAATGCGAACGCGTTAATTCCGTCAGTGACCCAGCCTATTTAATTAAGTGTACATAAATTGATTCCTGGCAAGGTCGAAGGTTTCATCGTTAGTAAGACTTTAGTGGAAATCAGGAAATTAGGAAAAGAACACAGTTTGGAAATGCATGCTAAGGAAACCCATATAATTACCAATATCCTTTTTAAATAAACATGACCTTAACATCGATTTCCCTACAAATAATAACATTAAAAACACATCAGCAACTCTAATCTCAAAAAAACAAATCAATTTAACAAAATCAGCATCTACCAACCCACTTGTGACTGCAGTAACCAAAGTGGGAAGAAACTTTCAACTAGATTTTATGAACATTTAGGTAATTTCAAACATGAAAGAAAGAAATACAAATTCTTCAAACACCTTAAAAATATTGGCCGCCAACCCAATACCAAGAACAACTACATGAAACTTCTGTAAAGCTCATCCAAAGGAAACACAATGAATAATGCTTTATAAATATGTACCCAAACTGTAAAAATAAATAATAAAAATATTCTAAATGAACAAACCAATTTTAAAAACCAAACCCTTATCAACACCTTAAGAAAACTTCCTCAACACACCAAAATTAAACTCAACCCTCAAATCTGTCCAATGCCCATTCCTCCATCCGTAGTATTTAATATCTGTCCGGGCTGGTGTTGAGATGAATTGAACCTTAATCCATCTTCCTAGTTTTGTCATTTCTCTTCTCTACCTCTAATTTATATTGAGGTGACACAATTTAATTTTGATTATTAATAAATTATTCAACTTTATCAATCAATCTATATATCTGTCTCATCATCTTATTTCACCCTACAACCCTATCTCAATTTTTCTTTATCTTTATTTTGTTTTTTCTCAAACGTAGTAGTAATTTATTGAATCTCTTCAGTTTAAACCAATTGTTTCTTCACTTTTAAATTAAGTTTTTTTCAGATCATGACATAAGACTCGTGTCTTATTTCGTTTCTGGGTAGATATCTGAATATTTATACCATTTATTCTTTTTTACATATTCTTACCCATTTCATAATTACCATATTAGCTTTGAATTGTGTTTTAAACAAGTTTCTAGCTAGGTGTGATATGTTTCATAAATTCCTGAGAATTATTTCAGCGAGAGTCAAAGCTAGTTCACATAAACGTGCAACATACAATTTCAAGGAACATGGGATTACGTTTCAGATGAGGAAAACTGATCCTTTCATTTTTCAATCAACAAATGCATTACCTTCTCTTTTTAACATGTATTTCCACATCATCCATTTTGAATTTGAAGCTTATAATTGTGTACATTATATATAGTTTAATATTTTGACTATAACATCTAAATTTCTATAAAACTAATTTTAAATTTTAATTTTAGATGTAATTTTATTGTGTTAAATGTTTTTCAGTATATGTGTATAGCTCATAACATTGTATAATAAAATCCATGCTGTCAAACATTAAATTCTTTCCAAATCTTTAAACATTTGCTAACTAAAACTGTATTACGATAACATGTTAATATTTGACACTTAACATATATTATTTATTCCATCTCAATTATAATAAGTATTCAACCTTATTTACGTTCTTTAATGTTTTCAGCCTTGTGCTTGGGTCAGTTTATTATTCAATTAATATATTTTGCCACTACTGGCTTGCTAGGCATATCGTAGCTTCGCGTGCTTTATAATCTATCTTGAAACTAGGTTGGGCAACAGCGTGCAGTCCCCAGCCTTTAATTTATCAATGTGAAAGGGTAAGCCCATATTTTCATCAATGATAAATTTCCGGCCATGCTGGGAACCGAGCCCGGGATCCTTAGATGAGCAGGCAGACACGCTATCGACTGAGCTAAGATGTCGGACCTATACTCTCAACCATTTAATTGAATTATAATTTAATTGCTAATATAATTTTCCTTTATTTCATTAATATATTACGAAAATAAAATCTACTCCTGTGTAATAATTTACTATAAAATATTTATCATCGCAACTTAATAATTATTAACAAGGCCACCAACGTCATCTTCATTTAGTTGTACTCTTGATTTAAATAATATTACGATTGGTTTGAAATTCAATTTCCCCTGGCATTGTGAGGAGTAGTGTTTGAGAAGTAATTTGCAAGTTCACAGAGACCCCTTGGACGGACGGATGGTATAATGACCCAATTGCTCAAGGTGACAAGGCCTGACATAGAAAGGAAGTCCTCGTTCGGAAGAGGGTTAGATAGAAGGGGTAATGGGGATGGGATGGGGGTAGCTTTGTGAAATGGAAAAGACGGCATTAAATTGTGTGGTCTGGTCTTATATTAAGTTAAATTTATTTTGAAATATCATAAATCTATCTTGAGAAATGTTTTTCTTTAAAATATTACAACCCTCAATTTACCAATTCAGTGCATGAAAAACCAATTATCACCACTTTATTTTGCATTAAATATGAATAGTAAAACCTTTTGTTCTGTAAGGGCAAGCCTATTTATTAAATTTTCTTTTTTTTAAGTTATTGTAAGCTATTAGTATTTTTTGAAAGCTGAAAAGGAAAATAAATATTAATAATGTAAGTAGAAAATTGTAAATATAATGTTCAAGCTGTGCAGCGAGTTTACAAATAATAAATTTTATATCTCTCTTTGAATTTTCAAATCAAGCCGGTTAAATTGAAACAGCTGTTCCTAATTTTCCCCGGTTTGTTAAGTACTTTTTTTCAATATCTGGTTTCATAAAAAAAATCAGGTCTAGGCAGGGGGTTCAAAACTTTGAGACCACAGCTCTTCACATTTCAGATTTTCCGTGCGACACCCTTGTACCGAATAGTTACAAAAGTATTGCTCAAATTTGATTTTGTGGGATTTTTAATAAAGAAAGTTGTCATTTACATGTAACTCGTATTTTTTAAATGTAAAATTACAAAACTACAGAAGTGAATAAGAAGGAATTATAGTTGATATTTTTTGGTTGTACATGATCTCATGTGTACAATTTGTTAATAATGGCGAAACATGTGTTTTCTTGTCTGATTTATTACAGTCTTTAAAATATGTACAAGTACACATATTGAAAATTTGCTTGTTGTATTTCACTCTACATTATAATTTATTGTTTTTCCTTATAGTCACGACGCCTCAGACCAAGACCGTTGACGCCCCAAGGCGTCGCGAGGCAGAGTTTGGGAGTCCCTGCCTTAAGGTATTTACTAAGCACTTCCGGAATTTGGTCAATATAAGGTTGGTGCGGAGCTCATTCTTTCAAAAGATTGTCCTGGTTGTTTTTCTAGTGTATGATGAGCTTCAAGTGTTTCACAGGTTCAACGCATAGGTGGGCACGCTGACAAAGGTTGTTTTCTAAGATTTCCTGATGACGGGGAGATTGTCGAATCCCAGTTAGCTATAGTGAGATTTATGATCTTAATGGTTTCCCGATCTTCCTCCGCGTAAATTCAGGTACACTTTCTCTAAATAGATACGTTCCTCATCCCTATCCCATCAGTGTAAGTACGCGGATAAGACGCGGTACTTGGTGGCAATAGGGGAAACTACAGGATGACTTAATTGAGAGTTTTTGTAGGTGAGTGCGAGAATTTATAGCTTTCTTCTTTTTTGTTAATGCACGGTAAACGCATTTAAAGGTAGAGTGGAAAACTATTTATTAAAAACTAACTTCAGTTTACTCACCCAAAATTTGAACCCTGACTTCTCCATCACTGGCGAACCAGGTTAAGCTAGTCTTAGTCAGCGTGCCCACCAATGCAAGTCTCAATACCAAAGTTGTATTGTAAATATCCCTTTCAAACTCTGGAAATATATTTATAATTGTTTCCTCTTTATGTTTGTCACAAAGATTTTCTTTTTACTGTAACTGACTATAGAATAATAATAGTAATAATAATAATGATAATAAATATGACATTCTTCAAAGTCCCATTTCCCCCCTCACTCCACAACCTTTCTTTCATCCCTCACGTAGCTTTCAAGTGAAACCAGATGAAAGAAATAATGAGGAACTACCGTATTGCGCAGAAGACTTCAAAGAAATAGTGTTATCATTAAACAGTGAAGGTCTGCCTGCCATTCAAAGTACCATTTTTGATATCAACCAAATAATTCCATAAACGTATTGCTTTGTGCACCAAAATATTTTTCTTTGAACACATTTTTACTTTTTCAGTATAGATGAGAGTGGTTTTTTTTTTCCCCCTCCTGAACGTCAAGATGTTAAGTTACGATATTTTTACCTGGGATTTTCATAATAGGGAACACATGTTATTTATGTCTAACTGATAGATTTATATAACAAACTAAATAATCAATCCATTTTATATTTCTTCAGATAAAACTTATTTAAATTTTATTATTTCATCAACATATTAGCCGCTTCGGAGGGAACAAAAGTCAGGCTCATATTATGTCGCTCGCCGTTAACGTTGGGGTCAAGGTTCGAACCTCTACTAAAGACCAATTTTGTGGTCTTTACTTCTTTAAACGTTTTGACTTTTATTTTTTTTAATTAAATTAAAATTCTTTAAACAATCAACGTTAAAATGTACAAAATTCTAAAAGTTAATATATTATCATTTCTTTTGATATATTACGTGACTATATGTATTACATGATAACAATAAATGCTAACTTCTGCGCATGCGCATACGCACACACACACACACATTCACACCCCTTGCTCCAGCCATTCCACGAATCACTCAATATAGCATGTAATGAAATAAGTTCCTGAAAGTGTATTTGTGTGTGGAATGATAGGTATGCCATATTGAGCGTGTGAATTTTGTAATGCTCAAGATATTTACACACACTACCTCTCCCCAGTCAACTTTTTACACTGCCGGATACGTTTGACCCTACCTTTCTTTAGAACGTTAAAGTTATATTGTGCTGTGCCTGGCAACTATCCCAATATCCTGTTTCGTCTCTCAATACACAAATGTCCTTTCTTTATTGTCCAGTTTTATCTCTCTCGCTGTTTAATTACTTTCCATGCCTTCAGGTATCATTCCTCACTTCACATTTTCATTATTTTTTTCAAGTACTGTACAATTGGTTCAACTAAAATCTTTAGCGTTTGGCAAAATATAAGTATATAATATAGAATCCATGCTGGGTATGTCTGATTTTTCTTCTAGAGGTTTTTATCGTACTTTTTGTTGAGCTAGAATATGGAGTTTTCTAAGAATTCAAGAGTGATATAAACAAATCCTAAACCTGAAAAATTCAAAAATGGGGAAGAATCTGGGTCCCCAAAAAGTCCCAATTCTTACTTTACTGGCCAGAAAATCAAGTTTGTCCAATAACGCTAAAATTTTATTTCCAGGTGTTCCTAACACAGCCCTGTTTTGATATTTTTCGAAGTTCCGGTCGAATGACCCTAAATCAAATAACTAAATGATAACAAAAATTTCGAAAAATTGCTAATTCACGTTTAATTTTCACGAAATTTTATATCTGGGGGTTTTAAAGCCTGATAAACAAGATTCCATCATTGGTTTCTCGAAATACGAATCAGCTTACCCTATATTGGTACCAAATGTAAGGTAGGGAAGGGAGGCACATAATTAGAAAAAAACATTTTATGGGAGATATAAAACTAAATGTTCCAGGAATGAAGGAGAAACACTCCAAATAATCAAATTAATGTTAAATATTTGTATATTTTTAAGTGAGTGATAATGAAATGTTCTGTGGGGGGTAATGGTTTACAAATTGCTGAAGTTAAAAGAATAAACTGCCTATCAATGTGGTAGAAAATTGAAATTTACCAGCCAGGTATTAGAACCACCTTAAGACACAATAAATTTTTAAGCATTCTCAAATTTAAAAATGAAATTCCTTATAATGGAAAGAATTTCCTTAAGAATTTCCAAAACTAAAACAAAAAATATTTTGGTAGGTTCAGTAGAAAATTGAAATATTTTATTAAATAAAAGTGTCAAATTCAAATAACCAAAAGAAATTGAACATTTAAAACTCAAAAGTGAGTTGCGAGAAATGATTGGGGCTGGAAAGTTACAAAACTAAAATATCAGACATTTATCAATGAGATAAAAATTGAAATTTAGCGAGATTGTAAGGAGACAACACCAAAAGTCCAACATTTTTAAATTTTGAAAATTCAAAATGGGGATTATGAAGAAATTTCCAAAATTATATAAATAAACTACAATTTAGGAGGGTATAGAATATAAATTTTGCAAATAATGATTCTAAGTGTGGAAGAAAATTTAAATATTTTCAAGTCGTTAGAACGGCTGTCCCAAAAGGGCCGTACGAACTGGGTAGCTACCTGGGGCCCTGGTTCGAGAGGGTGCCAAACAAAGCTAAACCTAATCGTTCACTTTTTGATACGAACATGAAATGTTACATATTAGGATTGACACACACACACCTCCACTATGGGGGTAAGGGGTAGGGGGGTGTTATAATTGAGAGAACAAATACAAGGCAAACAATATTTTATTGACCATACGATAATCTACATAAAAATGAAGTTAGCCATTGATGGGTATCCTGGTGAATTCTCTATGAATACATTATAATACCAAAACATTAAGTCAGTGGTAGGGAAAGCAAGCTATAGTGTACAATTAATTAGGCTCATTATAAATAGCTCTATTTACTAATAGCAACATTTTGAGAGTTATCGAATACACAAACAACAGGTTGTCTGATTCACTGAGTTTCGTACCAATATTAATGGAGCTCTGTGAGGCGATATTAGAAAGTATATAACTAACTAAATCAAACTGTCAATATTGAATAGTGAGTTCCCACAATTAGGGAAACTAGGCATTTAACAAATATCATAGGTTTTTAACTGGCATCTCCTGCACAGCAATAGAATAACTTTAAAGTTATAAAGACTTAAAGCTCATAACAAACAAACTCGTAAGTGCATATCTAGAATAATTCAATACATTAGCCAATTAATTCTAATGTTAAATCATATAGCTTTATAGCTCCAATATTTACCTGCCAGGTTGCTAGGTGACAGCTTTTATATTGTTTCTTGACCATATGAGCTCGACTATCAACTGCAAGAACATCAAGGCTGAGGGTAGGGGCAACTAGCAAGATCCCCTACATTAGGGATAGTTAAGTCCTAATTAGGACTGCTTTGATTAAACATAACTTCATGGAGATGCCCCCTATCAAAACTTGTTAGAAAAGTATACATTATAACGTGGCCGCAATATTTAAATAAACCTTAAAGAATCCGCCCAAGGTGTTTTAAATACTAACATTTACAAGTGCCTTGAGAGGCCTACCTTAAACATTTCTGGAAAACAAGTAAAATTGAGATTGTTCATAAGCCAGGAGAACACGACACAATTGACTTGTGCAAAGGCCTGATTAGGCCATGAACACCAAATAGTTAACCCCTAGTTTCCTGGGGCTGACGTTTCCCTAGAAAAAAGGGAGACTGAGTATCGCATTCTTGCCAAAGGACATCATTGGAGTTGATAGGAACAGCACGACATAATGAGCTACAAGGAGTCGTTAGGCGACTATTACCAAAAGCCTAGTACGGCTTAGTAGGGTATCCTAAATCGTGTAAGCTGTGTCTACAACTAATATAGCTAACTGTTTTTTCTAACCTCAGTAGCCAGCTGTTGAAGCGACCTGAAACATAACAGGTCAAACCAGACCTACAACGCGTACACCACCATAAAAATTAAGTTTTGTTCAGAGGGAACCATATGACCCGCAGTTAAGCTGCTGGTATGATTAAACATTAAGGGAAATTAAATATTAAGAGCCACCTAACCTAAAAGTAAACATAAGGATGTGGTTAAGCGATAAATTGCTACGCTGTCAAAGCAGACACACAGATTATTACACAGTAGAGCTACGCCAAGTTATTGGCCTAAGTGAACAAATAACTGTCAGAAAGTGACTTGTAGATAGTACCCTAAAACCCCTTGTGAGATTATAAGACGTGTACACAAACTAACGGACCCTCTCCCTTAGCTGAGTAGTTGGAACACGAAGACTCCTGGTTGTTTATCCTCAAATTATCGGGGTGATACCTGGCACCGATCGCGGCCACGGCTGAGTTCGACACTATAGCGTCCAGAGTGGTAGGTATATCTTGCAGCTGGTTGTTAACGAAGAAAAACAATATGTACTGCAGCATAGTGAATATAGTTCTGCGCCTAGTTTAGGCGATAGATCATAATATTAAATAGGCTCCTCGATTGACAACTGACTAGGAAAAGAAGAGAAGGGGAATCGAACAATCACGCCACAGAGCAACAGCGCTAGGAGAGGTGGATATCTGAAGTGGGTCTCGACGCATGCACGGGGAGCAGGTGATGAGAGACTCAGACTTGAGAAGATTTGTTTCAATATTTTTCCGGGAGTTACCATTCAAGTAGAGTTAAATGTGGCCCATCAACAACGATCAAACAAAACAATGACCGCATCGGCCTGGCCGTGGTAAGTCAAACCCCATCCGCTGTTCTTTCAGAGTCGATATTTTCTTTGTTGGAGGTTGAGACGATTGAGTGTGTGGGCTAATATCTATTAGCCCGGCACAGTAAAAATTTGTGATGAGTAAATTAGAATTTAGTGCCACGCTTAAAAAGTTATTTTACATCTGCCATGTTGAAAAAAAATGGCACCTTAAAACACTTTTTTTTTCAATTATAACGTAAACTGTTTATATTTTCAAAGTGTTTGTTAAACTTATAATACAAAATAGAAGAGAATATTGTCTATAAACAGGTTCTTATAATTTTATTTGTAATCCTAACCATTTTTGTACAATCTTGAAGTTAAACGTTTAGCGTATAGTTGACATTTGTGGAGTTTCCCCTTCAGATTATTTCCCCATAATTCCCAGGCTTCTTTAGATTTTGAGCTGCTAGGTTTGAGGATTATCTTCATATTTTCTCAAGAGTCCAATCGCCGTGGGAAATGTGGTAGCTGACATCTAGCAGAGGATTTAATTAACGGCCAAGAGAAAAATAAATTGTTTTTGTCAAAGTTTTGACTGCCCAAAGTGACATATTTTGGTTTTGTAGGTCATATGGTCTGTCGAATGGCTTCATAAGGGATGATAATCCTCATAGATTTAGATAAAATATTTCCATTATTTAAACGTCTATAAAATATGTAAATCTATCTATAGAAAATAAAATATTTGTCAATATTAGTTGTCCTCTAGGTCTTGATTGAATATAAAAATAACTTTTAATTCAAGAAGTAAACAACCATAAATCCGCTCGTGCTAACACATGCTTTCATAAAATGAGGGCTATCGTGTTTTATCCCCGATCCCCTCATACCTGGTAACGTTTGCTAAATATCAGTTAACACCATTTCTGTGGTGAATGGATTATATTATCCATGGACGTGCCTGGTAGAGGGGACGGGGGGGACACGTCCCCCCCAAAAGTTTACCCTTAAATTCAATAGAGAATTTATTGATTTATTTGAATAGTTTTTTAATTCTTGAAATTAGTTATTTTAAATTTAAATGACCTTATTAAATAGGCGGATCTTGCTTCATTTGTATAGACACTAGCGCTGCTAAAATAGTTTTTAGGCTGGTGACACTGTTTTTGTATTAGTAAATTATTTTATTTTATTTTATTTGCAAGTTCTTAACTTTTTCGAATAGTTGCAGCAATCTTGTGAATGTTAAGAATAAATAGTGTGGCGTGTGGTTTGTTAAAAGTTTTGTAAATAAATGAGTTTATGTCGTATTTGCTAATATGTTTGTGTGTAAAAGTGAACTTAATATAAATCAGCGTGATTTGAGTAATATTTTGAGCATGGATCGTTTCTTAATCAAAAGAGAACAGGATTCACCAACTGAACTACAATCTCCTAAAAAACACTGCTTTGGCGAGTCTGAAGAAAAGTCCTTTCAAGCCAACTTAAATTTTAATAAAACAGAAAATGTGTTTAATCAATCACAAGTTAATATTTGTGAAAGTAATACATATCTGGCACCAAACCAGCCAGTTACAATACCAACCAAATTTCCAACTCAGAATTTAAAAGTAAAAATACTTCGGTTTCAACCAGCATGGTATAAGGAGTTCACTTGGCTGCATATAGATGTCTCTACAAACAGTGCCGATGGAGCTCTTTGTTTTTATTGTAATAGATATAATAAATTATGTCCTGATAAAAATCTTGCTTGGAAAATGGATCCGGCGTTTTCTAGAAATGGATTTAAAAACTGGAAAAAGGCATTGGACAAGTTTCGTTCACATGAAAAGTCAGATAGTCATTTACAAGCAGTTTTAAGTTATAGACAGCTGAAAACCCCGATTGATAACCAGTTAAACTCTTCTTTAGTTTCTGAACGTAAGATTTCTAGGGAATTTCTTTTGAAAATTTTCACTTCAATTAAATATTTAGCCATGCAAGGCTTAGCTTTAAGAGGAAATCAACAAGAAAGTGGAAACTTATTTCATCTTCTTAAACTACGTTCCGAGGATGATTCATATCTTGCAAATTGGTTGAATAAGGAACGAGAGGTATACACAGATGGAAAAATTCAAAATGAGATTTTGGAAATAACGGGTAATGAAATTGTGAGAAATCTTTGTGCTGAAATTCAATCTTCCAAATTGAATTTGTTTTCTTTGATTTGTGATGGTACACGTGATATTACTGGGACTGAACAGCTTAGTATATGTGTGCGTTGGGTTGATGAAAACTTAGAGCCTCATGAAAGTTTTTTGGGGCTATACAGTGCTAGTAAAACAACTGGGGAGTCGATTGCAGCCATTCTTTTTGATATAATGACCAGAGTTCAACTACCTCTTTCGAACTTGCGTGGACAAACCTATGATGGTGCTCCAAATATGAGTGGGATCAACAAAGGAGTACAGTCTATAATAAAGGATAGACAGCCTCTAGCCGTGTTTGTTCACTGTGGGGCGCACTGCATTAACTTGGTAACAAGGGATGCATGTGATACATCAATTACTGTGAGGAATTCAATGCAATGGGCCCATGAACTTGGAGTTTTGTTTTCACAATCATTGACAGCTAAAACCAAGTTTATTAATATCCGAGAAGCTACTTTTAATGGTCCTTTGACATCTAATGCCAGCATTAAGCCCCTTTGTCCGACCAGGTGGATATACAGAGGTGCTCAGATTGAAGAGATTCTGGAAAACTATTCAATGATTTTACAAACACTTGAAGCACTGTCTGTTGAAGCAAATCACTTACAGTCAGCAAGTGGGTTATTCAAAGTGTTTGAGTGAGGAGAGACTGTTTTAGGCTTCCTTATGGCAAGGAAAATAATAAATAATTTAGAAATTTTGAATAAATCTTTTCAGGGAAGAAAAATGAATACTTCCGGACTTATGCAGGCCATAGAAATAGTGTCTTCTAGTTTACAAAGACTCAGAGAAAATGACGAGTTTTTATTAATTTGGGGAGAAGCTAACAAAATCATTGTTACCAACAACCTGCAGCCTCTTTCTCTACCAAGACAGAAGAAACCACCAATGCGTTACACAAGTCCTGCTACAGCGTTCACTTCTACTTCAGTCGAGGACTACCTTCACCACGAGTATTTTGCCATTATAGACACAGCTGTTGGAGGTTTAAAGTCAAGATTTGATCAAGAAGGACTTGATCACATGAGAAAATTGGAAAGGAGTCTTTTAAAAGGAGAAATAAACCCAGTGCTGAAAATGTATCCTGAAATTAACGAGAAAGATTTTGAAATTGAACAAAACATGTTTTTTCGTTTAAGTGCACCTACTTGTGTTGAAGATGCCCTAACCGCATTTCGAAGGCTATCTCCTGAAGTGAGAGCAATGCAATAATGTTGAGGTTCTGTTGCGTATACTGCTGGTTGTTCCAAGCTCGTCATGTGAGGCGGAAAGATCATTTAGTTCGTTACGTCGCCTTAAAACATACTTGAGGAACAATATGACACAGAGGCGCATTAATCATGTGGCTGTGTGTCACACACATAAAGATATGTTGGATAAGATAAGCATTCATTATCTTATGAACAAGTTTATTGTAGTTAATGAACGAAGAAAGAGAGTGTTTGGTGAAGCCTATGCTAATTTAAAATAAGTATTTTGTATGGCATATAAGTATTTTATTTATAAGTTGTGTTGTCAGTGTGGTACACTAAATATAGTTCCTATTATTTATTTAATACAAAATTACTAATACTCTTGCAGATAGGTCTATAGTTATTTAAAATTTTGAACAACTAAGAAAAAAGATTGTTATTTTAATCTGAGTTAAAGGAAATTTTTTGAATTTGCATTAATGTTTATCTGATACATTTATATTGAATATGAAACTGAATTTAAGAGTATTGCCAGTGTGCGTTGTTTATACTAAGTATATAAACAATTATTATTAGAGAGTGTTAAATCACTTATAATATTTTGTGTCTTTGTCCCCCCCAAAGTCTGAAAGCCAGGCACGTCCATGATATTATCCACCGGTTATATAAAGAGGCACCACAAAGCAATCTCGCCCGGGCACAGTTGAAACTCCAAATTTTAAAATAGGCTCCAAGAAATGGGGTCTCAAAATTTTCCAAGCCAATAATTAAAGAGTTTTTCATTGTGAAATAAAATTGAAATTTGGTAAGAAGGTAAATATATCTGCCCGTTTAACCGAATAATATCTGAATAAACGGAATTTCAAAATTGTAAAAGAGGAAAGTATTACAATAATTAATGTAAAACACTATTTCCGGCGTGGTTGAAAAATTAAATCAGGCAAGCACTTAAAAGAACTATATCATTTAACTAAATGAGTCTTAACATTTCAAAATGGAAATGTGGGAATCGAAATGGATTGGAGGAGGAGCATTAGCTTGAAATCTCTGTTAAGCTTCTATAAAATCTACCTTTTAGTGCGGAAGAAAATTTAAACTTGTCAAATTGGTAAAATAATAATCCCATCTAACATAAAAGTTGATGGGTATGGATATAAAAAAAACTGGCATCAGGGAAATTAATTAAACGTATGTGGCCCTCTAAATTGCTAAACTAACAAAAATAAAACTCTTTTACATGGTATACAAATTTAACTTTGTAGAGATAAATAAAAAGACTTCAAAATAAAAATAGACAAATAATTTTATCCTTAAGGTGATCCATAGCGCTGCTATTACATACATAAATATCGAAGGATAAGCTATCAAAGCGACATAATGATGAAAATAAACAACTTTTGGTGGTATAGCTTGGTGAACAATGATACTCTTTGGGAAACCATGATGCTCATTTATTCCATATGTCTATATATTAGTTTATTATTTCATTTAACTTGTATAGCTAGTAATCTTAAATTAATAATGAGGCTATTTTAGTATTTCAAATGAGCACAGACTACCTGATGAAGACAGGCTTGAATATTATTTTATATAATATAGTAATTATTAAAAAATTTAAGGCGATATTAATTTTTTAATGAATAAGTGAGTACTAAATGGGCCTTACTGCCATAAAATGAAAGCAGTGACATAAAAACCATTGGATTTTTTTTCATTTATTTAAGTTAGTCAACGTCCACTTTTGAACCGACTGATTATATCAGCATAAGGGAATTTCTACTAACAATACTAGAAGGGTCTACCAATTTTGCCAGAAAAGGTATTTTCACATACCTTCTAGGGTTATTTTGCATGCTACAATTGACATGGGACAGACGGCTTTACTACCTAATCTCTGAAGCAAGTTTTTGCTACGGATTTTTATCACTCAAGAAGAAACCGTAGACCTCGGCTGGTTTTGAACTCACAAACTTCAAAAAAAAGTTTAACTAACAATATTCATTTTATTAAATCTTAAGAAATATCTCTATTCAAGCATGTACAGTACAAAGTAGTAAATCAATGACAATTAATAATGCAAATGTATAGTACTATGATATCATAGGTACTAAACTCACATCTTTCACCGCTTAATAGCACAGAAGGTTCGTAAACATTTACCAATACAGAATATTTTCATCGACAAGCTTTGTGAAGACATGACTAATTCTTCACCTGGTTTAATATATCTATTACATCTCTTTACCGGGGCCTCACACAGTGTAATTTTATCCGGATGCATTGATTGTAATGAAAGTTACCGACTTTGAGAAATGGTTGACCTATCTAAATGCAATAGAGGGGAATATTTCATTCTAGAGGGGGGAAGGAAGAGAAAGAGTCGCAAGCGTTTAAAGTTGCCAACAGTTCTTTAATTTTTGTTTCAGTACATGGGATAGGACAAATAAAAATAATGTTTTCTTAGCCATACCTAGCGAATATTAGAGTGTACGAAATGGGACAAGTTCATGCAGAAATTCTCGAGTACATGAGATGGGCATGAACCAGGAGAAGGATCTGTTTGGGGTTGAGCTCAGAGCTCCCAGGTTAGAGTCCATTACACTATCACTATCCTTTCTGCCTGTAGATAAAGTTGAGTGTAAATGTGTATTCGGTAGAGTTTTTGCTTTCAAGTAATATTTATTTCACAGGTCTGCTTCAGTGAAGTTCCTCTAGATTGTCTTTATTTTCAATAAGTGTATTTTTGCCAACTTAATTAATAAAATGAGCTCAACAGCTCAAATTTGGGCTGTAATACAAATAAAAATGTATGTTTTATGAAAGAAAAGACTGAGATTTACATGTATATACAACTTTGTGTAATACCAATAAAGTATAATCTAATATATATTTAATTTCGACATTTTTTTGTCAATAGGTTTATAATTTTCGTCAAGACATAACAACTTTATTTCATAAAAGTTGGAGTTGATTGAGCTTAACATTTTGGATATGTTTGTTTCCCTTCTTTCTATTTTTGTCAACCAGATATCAAACAAATCCCATTTCTTGTCGAGCTAGAAATTCTATATAAAATATATTGGCAACAAAATAAAGATTTAAATAAATATATCTATTATATTTATAAAAAAAAGTTTAATCTAAATCATTGTTTTGCACATACAAAAAGTTAACTAAAGATATGCGCACAGTTTGTTTTTCCAAGTATTATTATTTGTGCAGTAAATTAAAATATAAAATTTGCCACCATTAGTAAGAATATTTTGACGAAACTTTGTTCTTTCTAGTCTTTCATATCTGGAACATTGACACGAACATCAACATATTTCCCTCCCCCGTGACATATTTTTTATGACTCGTAATGACTCTAATTAGACTCTGGAAACAAATGACGTCTGAAAGATACGATGACTCGAAGAAGAGCTGACATAAAATTTCTCGCGAGTGAAGAAATGAGCTCACTCAACATTTCTCGTCGAAAAACCTATTTCACCTGCGAAGCAAAAATCTGAAGAAAAAAAATAGGGTGAGAGGGTTATCCTTGAAAAAACATTTAAAGGATTCAGATTTAAACAAAAAAAAGTTGAAAGATTTGACAAGAACAGGTTCAAACTTAACTTCCTTACTGGTTTTTTTTAAGTTGATTATTTTGATTTCTCATAAAAGGATCGTTTTATAGTGAATGGGAACAAGACATCTTGTGAATGTGGGGAATGCCAGGCCTCCACCGTGGTTCGGATTCCACGTTGAACTGTAGGTCCTCCATTTCATCTCAACAATCACCTTACCATTACACATTAGCTTAAGTGCGTACAACCCGAACGGGTAGTAAGACGCAGTGCTAATAATAATAATATAGTGAATGGAAGGTCAGGGTTTAAATGCTCTGTTAAGGCGTGAAATGGTTTCGCACACACTCTCTCCACACAAAAGATACGGATATAGCCACTTAAGTGCACTCGTCCGGGATTCGAAACCCTAGCTCCCCATCAATGTATACTATTACAACCACTGCCAGTAGTATTTTTAGTAAATATTATAATCATATCATTCAAGGTATTTAACGTTAACTTTCTGAACCGCTATTATAATACTAATAAGCTAACTTAATTCTATAACAGACACAGCACCTGATCGTCTGGTCGTTAACTCATCACTGTGAAAGAGAGAGCCTCAATTTCACTAAGCCTAGGGAAAATCTTTTCGGCCATAACTGTAACAAATCCGGAGTGTTCCTTTGCATCACGGTGCAGACATGTAGCTACTTTTTTTATATATTTTTTTTTATCTCTAAGAAAGACCAATGTCCGATATAACCAAATGGCTACGCATTAAAAATAATGTTCAAATTATATTAATAAACGAAAATAAGTTATACATAGACTTCAAAATGAATTCATAAAAAAATATTTCTTAGAAAACAATTTAGTTAATTAGGAATGGAAAGGGTTAACTAGTTTAGATTAGCTTAGTATGACTTTCAAATGTATAAGAACACATTCATTTAAAATATGTATTATTATTATTATTATTATTATTATTATTATTATTATTATTATTAGCACCGCAACTTACTACCTGTTTGGGCTATACGCACTTACACTAATGTGTAATGGTAGGGTGATTGTGAGATGAACTGGAGGACCTACAGTTTATCGTAGGATCCGAACCACGGTGGAGGCCTGGCATTCCACACATTCACAAGTTTGGATTAATACACGTATTGTCAGAGGTGAAGGAAGGGTTTGGCAATCAGATAAATCTGTGCCAAGACAGAGAATTGAACCCTGGAACCCCAGCACACAAGACTGACACCTTACCCCGAGACCACCAGTTCACCCTTTAAAATCTTCTTAGGTCGACAACCTGAATGCTATTTTGATGTGATTTCTATCCATCTGGAGCTGAGCCCCTCGCCTGGTTAGTGTCACCTGCACCATCTGGTAGAAATCCCCTGTACTAAGAGAGTTCAGGAAATATGGTAGTTTTCCGTTGCCTTACACACTGAATCTCTATGAGGGAGCGTGAAAGGGCCTACCGATTTTGTCAAAAAGTTATTATACATACCTTCCAGGTTTCTTTAACATGCTACAATCAACATCAGACCGACGGCTTTACTTTCCCTCCGAAGAAAGTGTTTCTGCGGATTTATATCGCTCAAGAAAAATCGGTCAACCTCAGCTGGACTTGAACTCATGAACATTATCGAGTCATGAGGTGAACCCTAAGACCACCGAGGTCAACTTCAGTTACGTTAAAAACAATATAATCACAAAAAACTAAAAATAAGGTAATAAATTATTATAAAAATTAGTTGAATAAGTAATGAAATAAATGTATGAGTTAGTATGTATTTTTTTAAAGTGCTAAAGATTGATTTAAGGATTCAGAGAACTATAAAAAAAACTAAAAGTTACTTATATTAATCACGAGAGAAGACGGGAAAAACCACATACTGTTATGGATTAAAATCGAATGGGGGGGGGGGGGA
>CABFVX010000081.1:465227-521730 GCA_902151425.1 Timema shepardi
GGGGGGGGGGGGGGAAATTAAGTTTTCTAAATGAATAGTTTTTGCCGACCTAAAACCCGGTTGAGATCATTTTAAAAGCTTTGTAAGAATGACAGTAGTTCGATATCCTCAATATGGTGCCATAAGCCCCCTTTCCAACCACGGCAAGCAATATACTTTGGTGTGTTTGTGTGTATGTGTGTGTGTGGGTGTGCGTGTGTATGTGTGTGAAGAAAGATAGAGCGCGATCACCGAAGCAGAAAAATACTGGTAACGGATGCAAAGTCCCAATCATATACACGAGAAGAGAGCAAAAACATAAAGCAAAAATAACGGTGAAGAAAGAGAGAGAGAGATAAAAAAATTGGAATACAAAAAAGGTAGGGGTGTGATCGATGAAAAATTCAATCCTTTCTATTCTTAAGAATTCAAACAACAGATACAAAAAGAAAAACTGTTGTAAAATACTCAGGGAGATTGAATAAACTTAATGCAAAATAAATCTTCTTCAAAGAAGGTGTCTTTTTTTTCTCTCTCTTCTTAAGTTTTTTTTAACAAGAAATAGCTTCTCCCCCCCCTAACCTACACATCTCACCTCGTTCGCCCACGTTTTATTTTTCTTCCCATTTTAGAAAAAAGAGGGGGGAGGAGGGGTCACACCTGAGTGGTTCACAGTAAGTTCTCCCATCCAAACATCCCTTTCTTCCCCATTTTCTTATTCCTATATTTATTGTGTTGGTTTATTAGGGGGTGAGAGTGGGGAACCTTTAAGGGTTGTTCTAGACAAGATAACAAATAAATGGGAAAAAGGAGAATAGGGCATATGAATGTACAGGGGTTTACACCTGCATTTAGGACTCTTTAAAGCGGGCAAACCCACATAGGTGGGTGCGCGGACTAAATGTCAGGCTCATCTAGTCTGGTTTGATGGTGATAGGGAGGTCGGTGTTAAAATCCCGGCCAGGTTAACTGAGGGTGTTTTATTCCTAAATAATTTCTAGTTCTATTTTTAGGCAAACTCGAGTATATTTCCTTTAAATTATAACATCCTCATCTCTATCCCTATGAGTGTAAATAAAATGTGTACAGCCCGTATGAATAGTGAGACGCAATGGAAAGTAAAGTAGGGAGGAGGCGGGGTCCAATTTTATTTGGAAAGGTAATTTACATAACGTTATCAAAATGTATAATCAAAATGGAGTTTACACGTCACCATACATTTGGCGACTTTGATTTTGGTGGAGTGCGGAATTCAGGAGATAAACTGTATAATCAGTTCGCCATTAAAATAATATTAATCAAACTATTATTATTAGTAGTATTAGTATATAAGATTGTATGCAATATCTCTATCACTCTGTACATTTTAAGTTTTAATTTTCATAAATTGGTAGTTTTAATCATATATTGATCTCCACGTCTCACCACCCATCAGGGATACCCACATATTTACATTAATGAGATAGGGAAGAGGAAGGTAGACATTAGAGGAAATGTACCCACATTTGCATGGAGTAAGCTTCTATTTAATAAAACGCACCCTTCTACGTCCAGTTTAGATATATCTCACCCTCTCCATCACCCACAATGAAGCCTGTCACCATAGTTAATGCAACCACAGGGACGGCTGAACATCAATATTCACTGTATCGAATGGATTACCCACACAACTCGTTAGGCACGTAGTATGCATTTATTTAATAGCTGTGTTGTTTTTTTTAGCAGAAAGTACTTTTAATTAACGAAAAGAAAAATATCTGCGTTTATCTTTAATGAATAAAATATTGTTTTATAAAAAAAAAGTTTTTAGTTGTGGTATTGTTATTTAATTATTATTTTTTGCAGCAAAATTGAAATTTTAGTACTAAGCATATTATTTAATGAAACTTGTCTACATTTTTCGGTTTCGTCTGCTACATTCGAAATATAGATTATCTTTTGTCTATCTATTTCTTTCTAGTTGGTTTTACGTACAGTACACCACCGTTTGACGTCAGTTAATTATGTGTTTGAATTTGGATGTGTAGGATTTTTATTGTCATTTTTACACTGCATATTGCTATCAGTCGAGACCATCCAAGAATTTAAGTGAATGGGGTAGGACTAAGGGCTAGTTTCATAGTCAGACTCAGGTGCGGTGCTATACTAAATACAAGATGACACCTACCTAGACCAGAATGGAATGGGCTACTTTCACATATGAAAATATGAAGCTGGCCCTAAGAAAGGAAGGGTTTAAAGTAAATGTATCCTCATTTAGGCTGCGTGGAGATAAAGTGGGAAATGTCTTTTTTTCTAAACGCTTTAATCCATTCGGCTAGAACTGTCACCCAGACACCCACGTTGCCTGCAAACCAGACTAGGCAGAATTAAAGAAACATAAATGCCCTCATACCCACTGGTGCGGATATTTTTAGAAAAATATTAAATCATGAAATATGTAGAAGGGAGCCAATTCTACAAATAAATTTAAACGACTTTTTGCATATACCACCACGTCTTACTACCCATTAGGTTTATAAACATATGTGTTAATTACTCTAATGTGTTAGGGAATAGAAGTTTAATTTAGAGAAAATGTACAAGTATTTGCGTGGAGGGAGAGTGGAAAATAATTATGGAAAAACCTCAGTATACCCTATTAGGACCGAAACCCAATATCTCTGTCATTGGGAGTCTAGCCTATTGAGAGAGTGAAGCCTTAAACCATGCGGCCACCGAAGCGAAATTTAAACGATTAAAAATACTGGACAAAATATTATCATGCATTCTTAACTTTTGTCTAATAAATGGTTGTAATTTCATAGATTTTGGATGTAAAACTCGCACCGGTGTTCACGTGAAATAATGTGTAAGGGTCGAAATAGTCTGATTGCTAGTAATACGGGAGGTAGGGGTTTGATTCTCAGTTGGGCGTAATAGTATAGTACTTTTACACAAGGGATTTGTCGTTATGGTTTTACTCATCCTCTCTCCAATTTAATATTATTATTATTATTATTCACCGCGTCTTACTGCCCGTTAGGCTATACGCTTTAAGTACTAATTATGCCAATGGATTAGGAATGGGGAAGGTTGAATTAGAGGAAGTGAACCCGCAATTGCTTGGAGGGATGGTGGAAAACCATTTAGGAAAAAAAAGTTCACCCGACCAAGATTCGAACCTCGATCTCCCCATCCTCAACAGCCGAGCTCAACACGACTGGCGCGTTAGCAAACTACTCCACCGAGGCGGGTTCCACTTTAATATATGTGCACTAATTAATTAAATACCGTCTTCACTCCTATCCCTTGGACTAAGACGCTAAATAAACCTTACGTGAAAATGCACAAAATAAAAAACAAAAAACTACATAATTATAAACTCTCGCAATAGATTAGACTGCTGATGACAGAAAAATCGGGGTTCAAATCCCAGTCGGGTGTACTGAGGGGGGTTTTCCCTAAATAGTTTTCCACTCTCCCTCCACACAAATGTGGGTACAACTCCTCTAAATTCAACCTTCCTCATCCCTAGCACATTAGCGTGCATATGCGTGTAGCCCAAACGGGCGGAAATACAAATAACACGTACCAATGAGTACGTGGACAAAGTCGTCAGTCTCATCTAGATGAATGTGCTGATAACGGTTAGCTATGAATTTGAATCCTAGCCACGAGTATGGAGGTGTTTTATTTCGAAATAGTTTCCCACTCTCCATCCACTAAAATGTAGGTACGTTTCTTATAAATTCCACCTTATCCAGTACAACCCACAGTATAAATATTCGAATAGCCTGGAAGGGTGTTAAGAAACGTAGCATAAAATAAAATCTTTAATCTTCTTGTGGTGTTTTCTTTTCCATTTTTTTTTTTTAATTTAGCACCACGTCTTACTACCCATTCGGGTTATACGCTTAAGTAACAATTACGCTATTGGATTAAGAATTTGGAAGGTTAAATTTAGAGGAAGTGAACCCACATTTGCGTGAAGCGAAAACCACACCCAGTTCACCTGAATGAGATTCGAGCCTTGATTTCTCCGTCCTCGGTAGTGTAGCTCAACATGACTAGCGCGTTAGCTAACTACGCCACCAAGGCGAGTTTCCTTTCTTATTGAAGGTGTCCGTGACAAAATTCACGTGGACTAAGCGTAAAGCCTGTCTAGTCTGGTCATCTAGTGAAGCGAGGGTCTGGGTTCGTATCCCACCCTGGTGTAGCGAGGGCATTTTATTTTCCTAAATTTACCACGCTACCTTGACACAAGATCAAGTAAACATTCTCTAAATTATTATATTCATCATCCCTATTGCCCTATTCAGTGGCCGCATGGTCTCAGCCGGGATGGTCCAAAGTTTTTAATCTCAAGGGCCAAATATGACTATCAGTTTGGACCGCGGGCCGATGATATATTTAATAATTCCATCAACTTATGTAGGCCTACAAACACAAACAACACTAAATAAACTATTACTTTTCAATAATTATATATATAAATTGTATTGTTTGTTTGTATAATTCTTCAAATTTTACTGCCAAAAACTGTATTAATCTCCCAAAAATGTATGATGAACTCTGTACCCACCCACACTTTCATAAAACAACCTATCATAATAAATATATATTTATACTAATGTTTATTAATAAAAGAAATTTATAATAAAATTCTATCTTGACTTTTCAAAATAAATATTTTTATTTCAATCATTAGCTATTTTACATCTGCCACCAAGGTTTTACCTTTAATTTTCTTCCAGGATACGCCGAGGGGCCCAATTTCAGTAAGCACAAGCCGCATTTGGCCCGCCGGCCGCCAGTTGGACCACACTGGTCTAAAGTGCAATAGATTACACTGCCGAAGACGGTGTATTCTATTCCGATCTGGTTTACTAAGGGTGTTTTCTCTTAAATAGTTTTTCACTCTTCCTCTACGCAAATGCGGACACACTTGCTTTGAATTCAACCTTTTTTAATCCGTAAGACATTGGTGTGATTATCACATTGGGGTATAACCCTAAGGGGCGGTAAGACGCGGTATTTAAAAAATTCCTCCCTACCTCATTTGGTGTAGTTAAATGCAGATAGCCCAGACGTTGTGTGAGACGCGATGGAAAAGATGTTACTCCTTTGGACACCCTTGGTTTTTGTAACCTGAAAGAGTTCCTGGAGAAATCTTACCTCGTCCCATCTAGTATTATTGTTTTCCTGGCTGAGTGCTGGGGTTTGGACCAGTCTCCTGGCTGAATTTTTCACCAGGGCCTCAGAAGAATGGTAGGAGGTAGTCGTGTGCGTTATTGCTTGTATTGTTCCAAGAGAAGAGCTGAGGGGGAGAAAAAGCCCAGGGACCATTGATCAATGTTAGCTTTACTCTGGTAAGCTTGGACTACTTCGAAATTCGACTTCAACTTTGAGGAGGTAGGGATAACACAAATTATTGAGGAGGTAAGAAGTAACAAACAACACAATAATAGCATTAAAATTGCATTTAATCTCTCGAATGAATAAAGGATCGAATAACGTTTGAAAAGAATAGTTATATTGATAGGAAGTAAAGTAATTACCTTTCACCCGCCTCGGTGGTGTAGTTGGCTAACGCGCTTGTCGTGTTGAGCCCGACTGCTGAGGACGGGGAGATCAAGGTTCGAATCTCGGTCGGGTGAACTGGGGGTGGTTTTTCCTAAATGGTTTTCCACTCTCCCTCCACGCAAATTCAGTTTCACTTCCTCTAATTCAACCTTCCCAATTCCTAATCCATTAGAGTAATTAGTACTTAAAGCGTATAACCCGAGCGTGTAGTAAGACGCGGTGCTAAATATTATTATTAATTACATTTAAACCCCGCGCTAGTGGGGGACATTGGCAAAGGCATCAGTCTCGTCTGGTCATGTTGGTGTTTGAATTTAGGTCGGGTGTACTGAGGTGCTTTTTTTTTATATTTTATCACCGCGTTTTACTACCCGTTTGGGTGATATACTTATATATTAATTATGTTAGTGGGTTAGGGATGAGGAAGATTGAATTGAGAGGTGGTGCACCCACATTTGTGTGGTGAGAGTTAGAAAGCATTTAGGGCAAACCACCTTTAGTACATCCGGCCGAAATTGAACCATGATCTCACTGTCCTCGGCAGTCTAGTCTAATGCAATAGTGATGCCTTATACCATGTGGCCACTCAATTGTTTTTATTAATGGTTTTCATGCTCCCTTCACACAAATGTTGATACACGTGGGAAGATGGGATGAATAAATAAATGGTCCGATACAATCACACAATCTTTATCTAGTGCATTATAGCTTGGAAGAAAATTTTCAAAATTGGATTTTCAGACTCTTAATATACAAATTTAAAAGCAAATTGTTAAAATATTTAAAACAAACATCAATTTTAAAAAAACTGTTACTGTAACTATTATTAAATCAGATTTTTAATTTATAAAAATAAAAAAGTATTCTTATTTATCATGAAAAACTATTACAGATATCTAATTTGAACTAAATATTTAAGGTTTGTAACGAAAATTTTCAAATTTACTATAATTTTGTCGTACGTAAATTAACCCAAAATTAATTTACTTTAGAAAAAAACTTGTATTATTGATTATGTAAATTTATCCTCCCGATACTAGTTCTTAACAAAACGTTAGAGCTAATTTTGTTTAAGTAAATTTTACCAAATGCAGTTATCAGTTGACTACTATAACATATTTTTTATATTAAAAAAATAAATGTAATCATTTACATTGTAAATAACTTAACATATACACATTTTAGCCAAGTCAGTAAATCATTTTTTTTTGTACATTCAGATATTTAAAAAAAGTAATTTTTTTAACTATCCCTAAGCAAATGTTTAACTTACAAACAAGTATACAGTTTTATTTAACATGTAAAACACTCCCCAGATATAAACTTTAATCAATATATTTAGAGTCACTTTTAAAATATTTCTAGTTTTCAAAAATCTCTCACCAGTAAACCACTCTTTAACGAATTTTAACAAAAACAAGTATACAATGTTATTTTAGATGTCAATACACGCTAACTATCCATTTTAAACAAATTTTTAGAGACATTTTTGAAAATTTTTACATTTAAAACTCATCATTCATCAGTAATCTACCCTTAATTTGAGGGCTAAGGTCAAAATAAAAATAAAAAATTGCATTGAGTTATTGTCATATAACAAATAGATATAAAGTTTGAAATACATTCATTAAACTGTTTTAGATCTGTCGCTAAGTACAAACGGACGGACGGTCGTGGGTACAAACAGAATAATCAACTTTTTTTGGTTCCGACACATATAAAACGTAAAGATTCATTATAATCTTGAGGTAAAAAACTTTCGTGGTTACAGTACTTTCTCTTGATATGAGAATGTAAAAATAAAGACTAGCCAAAAGAGCATTCTAAGAAGGCCTGTGGAAATACATTTCATTTCATAAATCTCTAAATCGTTTACCAAATCTGAGATAAATAACTTTATTACTCGTATATATTCCAAAACCAACTAGTTCTACAGAATTATTTGAACATAACGTCGAGGTGAAAATATAAGTTACGACGCATCTTTATGACGCCATAATTTGTTTAGTGATACCTAATAAATTTCTGTAATAACCCATCTAATGGCTGATTAACCGTGTGATGATACTGTTTAGGGCCTCTGTCACTTATTCAAAATGTAATGGATTAAGTGTATTTTTATTTAAAGAACTGCATGTAAATTTTCCTTTTAATACTTCATCCATGGATGACCAGGCGTTTTCAGAAATAAATTCAACATAATATGTTTTAAATCTTTCTTTGCTTAAAAACTTCCTTCGTTCTATTTACAAATCTGGTAATGTATTGGCTACCTTTACCCATAAGGCAGATAGTCTTCACAGAATCAGGTTGCCAAGAGTTCTCCTATTAGTTGGTTTTAACATTGAAGACAAGGGGTCCAAGAAGCAAGGGGCAGGTTATATATAAGGGGTTGGAACAGCTTTTACGTATGGCAATCCTTATAGCAATATATAGAAATCTCAATCTTAATTTGTAGCAAGCTTTAGCTCTAGCTCTGGTTTGCCGCGTCAGTTCGTTAAACGAATAAGAACTGTATCACTTTAATATTAAATGTATGATATTTAAAGTGTAACTAACTAAATAAATCGTGTACAAACATTAATGAATTTTACTAATTTCAACAGAAATAACTAATAAGTAATCCTACAGTGAGCTAGGCACATAATCGGATCATCACATAGCCGTGTAAGGCAACTGATATCCCAACCTTGGGGCGTATGAACGTAAACAACGTTATCAACATAATTGCTGCCCAACCGTTGGGCGTACATGGGTCCTCCTCTTCATCATCATCATCATCATCATCATCATCGTAAAAAATATACCACCATAACCAGGAAATTAGATACAAGACTACGCTGGAACCAGAAAACACAAAAAAGTACGATTTTTCTCCTTCACTTGACTGAAGGCGAATTGTGGTCATTTTAATAGTATTTATAATTTTAAAATAATATTTTTTTTTAATATTTGTTTTATTCTTTTAAAATACAGTAAACGCTTTCAATAGTATCAAATCTATTGGGATTATTTTAAGTATAATATAGATATCCGCACCACGATGAGATGTCTGGTTCAAGCTGTTTTGGCTACCTAGGTTTGGTGATATCCGGAATGAGACGTGCTCTGAAGGTGCAGTTTCCCTTTATAAAACCCCAACCTCAACTCCAAAATGTATTACAAATTTGGTACGGTCAGAGGAGTTGTCTTCAATTGTGGTTTTTTCATACTTTCTCCACGCCAATGTGGATACGATTCCTATGAAATTCCTTAATCAATAGATATACTTTATATATTAAACCTTGCAGTAAAACTTAATAAATAAAAAAAATTAGTTGTTAATTCAAAATATAGTAATTGACTACTTGTTTTTTTCAACTTTATTTGGTTTCTAATACAAATTTGAATTTCTCATACGAAACTTAACATAGGTGGATTTATTTATTTTTTGCACAATTATTCATAAATGGTAGTAGCTAGACGAAACTTTCATGCAAGATATAAATTTAAAAAAAAAACATTTCCAAACTATAATGTTCGGACTTAGTTTTCAGTGCAGTGCAGTGCAGTTAGTATGTGATATGATCGTAAGACGTGCCAATGCTACCAAACAACAGACCATATAAATGAATGCCTTCGTCTTCTTTAAAGCCATCTATTATTTCTAGCAGAAACAAATTTCCGGTGTGAGCTGTTCTATGTGCTGAAAATAGAATTTTGGACTGTTATTGTACCCACAGCTAGTTTTTAGTATAGTATAAAGCACTTTTTACATGTGTGAACACATAAAGCTATCTATATACATAATATAGTTGTTTTTTGAGTGTAAAAATTAGCTTCTGTATTTAGATTATTAATGTCTCAGAGATATTCTACAGGTAAAAAAGAACAGATAATCCAATTTCAATTTGCATTTTCTTTCTTCTATAGCGGTTGGTTTAGTACCTTAATTGTTTTTAAAAAATATATTCTTAGAATAGTAGTGAACTTTTTTTTAAATATTATTTTGTAAAAAAAATGTTTAAAAATGGCGGAAATTAACTTTCTTGGTCGGCAAAATATGTCGCGTGACGTGTCGGTGAATATCAAATAAAGTTGAGTCGATTCTTGTAGTTGGGTCGTGTTTCAGGTCCCAGTCGACATTAAACCATCGTAGGATAGATTCGTTTATTATTATTTTAGAGAATAGAGTGTGATAAACCAAATATGCTTTCTTTTATTGAATTTTTTCAATCCAACACACATTGTTAACATTATTTAGTCGTTGGGGACACTGATGCGAGTTTATTTAATTTTTACTCGCTTTTAACAAATCTTAAGTTATTTATCGTCTGGAAACCAATTTTTGGTTAACTATACTTAAATCAAATGCATTCAGATAAAATAATATAAAAAAACTATGTAAAAAGGATTTATTAAGGAAATAATAGTTCAAAATTTATCTACTTCTACATACAATTATGTAAATGTTAATTTGTATAATTTTAAGTTAAATAATTATGGTACACAATAATAAACAATGTTGAGTAAGATTTTGTTTTGATTAGTTAGGTTAAACTAGGATAGGCCAAGATATGTTTGGTATAAAAATTGGCCTCAGGAACGAAACATGTATCAACGTGTGTCTTAATATGATAATATGACTACTATGACACACAACACTTAGGAAAAATTTCATAGTTCTATTAGAAGTAAAATAATGTGGTAAAGAAATGTTGAAATTGAAATGTAATATATTAAGTGTATCCAAGATTTGAAAATAATTTTTAAAATATTCAATTCAAACAAATTTCATTTAAAATTAATTTAGGTATATATATATATAATTATATATTTATATATATGACTATAAATATGTATAATTATACATATTTATGACTATACATATGTGATATACGTATTTATAAATGTCTAGCACAATCAATTGAAATTGAAAATTTTAAAAACAATTTACAAATCTTGGACACGCATCAATTACATCGTGTTCTAATATTAAGAATTCCATTTTAATGTTGTTACCTCAAATAGAAGTGTCACATTTCCTATGAGTGTGGTTTAAATTGTTATAATATTTGATTGTGACCCACAATACATTTTCTTTCAAATTTTTTAATTATTAAACCTTAGTAGATGTATTGTGGCCCACAGTAGTTAAGTAATAACAAAGTTAGCATTCCTAAATGAAAAATCACCTTAGTCAACTTTCTTGTTTGTTCAAATTACAGGGTTTGTAGTCAGGTCCAGCAAAAGTTCAGAAGTGTGGTGGTTTTAGGTAAAATATACAGCTCAATAACGTTTTTTAAAAAAGTGAAATCAATCACTTTTTTATGACATCGTGAACCCTTGCTCAATAGCGTCAATATATTAATTGATACACTTAAATTATGTGTTGATTAAATAATAGTATCTTAAATATTTTGAAATGTTTTTTAAATTCATTTAAATATATAGATCCTATTTATTTATATAATATATTATTATAAAGTACATATTTTATATATACAGTCTTAGCTAATATATATTTTATATAATTATATATTTCAAATCTATGGTGTATTTAAGACATATTTTATAAACATCCTGTACGATATTTCAAATTAATTTTTAAACCCTCAATATACGATTACTATAACGAATATGTTGGGTCTTCCCTATAGATAATACTGTTAAATACGCCTGATTCTATTTCGTAAGAACTAAACAATATTAATAGTAACAAATATAACCATTATACATTTCTAAAATTATTCAAGCACCCCTCGCATACGTACCAAAACGTGATTTAAGTTTTATATTAAATATAGAATCTTATTTTAATATAAATACAACTAAGAAATTTTTCTCTTGATACCAATAAACTAAATAATAACTTTTCACTAGAATAAATATATATTATAAACGGAAAACTTGACTCTAGTGGGGTTTTTTTGTTTTGGTACCATGTATTACTACAGGTTCGGGATATCCACATACTTACGCTAATAGGGCAACAGGTATGTGGAATGAAAAATGAAGAGGAAATCTACCAGGACTTACGTGAATGAATACGGGTAAAACATTTATAACAAAACACTCTTGGTATTATCAGCAGATATTTAAACCCCGACATCCCCATCAGTGACAAACCAGACTATATGAACTTGATGTGAAGTTCACGTTTACAGTGCCGATTCGGGTGTAGTCAGTAAGTTAAAATCAGATGCTCAAGCGCCCCCCCACCCCCTCCTTCCTCGACGAATAGTGCATATCTTAGACAATTAATACAGCTGGAACCATGCGTTTCATTATAGTTTGGTAAATGTACAGTACGTCTTCATTATAAAATACAATAATTGAGAGCAGTAAAACTATTTTCAGTGAATGCTAGACCTCTCTCCCTCCGTTACAAGTATGCTAAGTCCATCATGTTAGTAATTATGATCAAAGTCATTACAATTTCAACTTTTCTCTTTGAATTTCAAGTTGAAATATCTCATATAATTTCTCATTGGATTTGATAGTGATATTCTCTCTTGGTAATCTAATTAAATAGAAAACAAATGAGTACTATCTTCAATAATATATTTCATTAGGGCCGCTATTTTTCATGTGGTTTAAGACGTTAGTCTCACAATATATGCCATTTTTAATACGTCTTACAGTAAGCCTACTTGATCGATTGCTTAGAATTGGAAAATCAATTGAAATAGGATATTAAACGAAGAACCTTTTGTCCAGCTGGCATATTATACTGGTTAACCAGATTGAAAAACTGTGTAAGTGCATCGTTCGGCTTAATTTTACAGAATATATCTGCCAAATTTCGTTAAAATTGGTCTACGCATTTGGCAACTATCTCCCGGAACAGGCAGACAAATATTTTAGCGACCGCTATCTTGAAAGCAATAGCCACGTGCATATGTTGTTTGGCCTGAATTCTAAGAATGTCCAAACCAACCTTTGTTAAATGTGGTTAAAGTATTAGACCGTTATTGATTGGCAAAACTCAGAATAGAAAAAATGCCAAATGGTCATGTTAAAACCTAACCTTGCTATTTTCGATCTTTATTTTTAATACAACAAATATAAACATAACTATCTTACAGTTACTAACTACTCAATTTTACTGTTGTCAAGTAAATGATATATAAAAAATATTGCACTCCAATACGATCTCTGATATAAGCGTAATTGTTTATCTAATGGTACGTGAATGAGCTCTTAACGCTTATGTTACAAAACAATCACGTGATATTAAACAACACTTTCATGTCCTTTTGTGGATTAAAATACCCAAAAATTATGTGCGTGTAGACTATATTTATTTATTTTTCTGTTTTTTATGGGAATTTATGTCCCTATGACTCTAACAGGTCATTCCTTATCAGGATAGTAAAATACTTTGCACACGAAAACGTGTCATTATTATTTTTATCCTAATGGAATCTTATATTCTACCGCCATATAATCATAGCGTTAACCAACAATAATGAAACGGTAGGAAATAAAGTGATTATTGTGAACTGTTATTTTAAGCTATTTGACAGTTTCCTATTCATGTGGGGTAGAAAACCAATTAATTATTATGTTTTCCTTGCATTGTGTATGACTACCAGTCCGGGAAATCCGACATTTAACTACACATATGGAGAAGGACTGAAATAGGTATAATTTGAGAGTAGATTATCGTAAATTTCTTGGAAAAAAATAAATAAAATCATGCTGGAAGACTAAACCGGCCAGGATTAGAGCACCAAACTTTCCGTCACCAGAAAACCAGCACCGACAACTTTGACGTCTTAGGCTACTTACCCACCAATGTGTAAACAGTAATTTCATAAAAGAATTGATCTAAGGATTAGGAATGGAAGGGTATTTGAGAGGAAGTGCATCTGTATTAGAGTGGAGAAAGGATGTAAATAAAGTGCTCGTGTGGACATCAGTAGTGAGAGGCGGAGTAGCTATTATACTACCATAAAGCCGCATGGCGGACTCACTCAATTCAATTAATGTTTACCCACTTCCAGATGAACTAGAAACTTGAAATTTGGCATACTTATAGGTTCTAGCTTGTAACTGAAGGGAAAATTCCAAAAAGTTTTTTTAAAAAGAGGTTTAACCCCCGAAAAAAATTCAAAATGTCGGAGAAACTTTAAAGTTGGTGCGGACCTTTCTTTGGAGGTCTCTTATGGCTAAATGGTAAGACCTGTCAAACAATGGCTCTGGAATTACATTAGTTTACATACACTTACAAATACTGGGGCTTTGGGGGTGGAGCCCACAACGAGGAAAGCTAGTCATATCTACAGTCCGATTCAGATAGAAACTTTTTAGCCATTATAAAATCACTTTAACTATTTCCATTAATTCTCACGTCAAGTCATGTGATTTGCTGCTGTCACGTTTGATAGTTAACATCACAACTTAGAGTACTTTTTTTTAGCACCGCATCTTTCAACCCGTTTGGGCTGTGCGCATATGTACTAATTACGCTAATGGGTTAGGTTTAAATAAGGTTAAATTCAGAGGAAGTGTACCCGCAGTTTCATGAAGAAAAGTGGGAAAATATTCAGGAAAGCCACCCTCAGTACACCCGACCAAGATCGAACTCCGTTCTCCCCATCTTCAGCACTCTAGTATATTGCGAGAGTAGCGCCTTAGACCATATGGCCACCGAATGGGTCCTTTACATAATACTAATATATATATTTACATGTATATATATATATATATATATATATATATTCAAATACCTATTTTTAACGTTCCTTCTCGACAATGATTTCCGTAATTCTACCCAAACAATATGCACCCTTTTTTCGTTTTTAAATGAAAGAATAAACACCAAAGGTGTTCCTAAAAATGTTTAGTTTCAAAAATATTCAAATAGGGCAATTTTTAATTTGGGACTAAAAACCAATAGGAATACAATTTATATTAACAGATTAATTGAATTTTTAATTTACATCTCTACCACTTAAAGGCCACAGTTGAGATATGTTATTGCCAAATTGTCGTGTGACGCGTCAATGAACCGGATAGTATTAGATTGAAATGTTTTAAAAAGTTTTACAACCAAAAAAGTATGATTGCATTTTTTTTAAAGCTCCTTCCTTCCAGAATCCTATTATGGTAAAGTTTAGTTAGCTACGATCCAATTTTTTTTTAAAAATCTCTTCTGTGTATTTGGGATCATGTTTATAACAAACAAAATCTCCAAGCATCAACGTAAGAAATCACAACTAATGTAAATATGGTGTGAGTAATTGGTTTCCAAGACTGTGCAGACAAACAGAATAATATAATTGAGAATCCAGACGGGTAGTCTCATTGAAAGTTAGCCATCACATTAAGGCCTTTCCTCCCCCCCCCTCCACCCCCCGCCCAAATGGTCAATATCAATTTGTACACACCTTCAGAAGTCAACAGAGAGTTAATCATAGTCAATCCAGACATCGTAAACTAACTAGGTAATGAACACGAGCACTCTAAAGTAGTATTCACACTCATAGGACTGTGCGCCGAATGTGTCGTGATGAATAACAATCTTTGACGGGTCATTCAAATATGAAATACCTTAAAAGAGCGTTGTTTGAGTCACACCGACAGGTCTGTGCTTCGACCGTGGTGTTACCGTGCTCTGAATTCTAACGACACACCACGGAATCCGCGCATTCCTGTGAGTGTGAACCCACCTTAAGGTCATTTGACACTTGACAGTAAAAGAAATTGGATTTATAAACTATGAATAGTGATTTAATAATTTGAAATTATTACGTTCATGAGCATTAAGTGGTCAAACTTCCTATTTTATGCTGTTGGCGCACCATTGTTAAGGTAAAGTAATTAATATTTGGAGCAGAAATTGAGTATAACTAGATATTCATATGAGCTGTACACAATAAAATATGTATAGTATTAATAATATTCGGTATTAATAGTACTATTAATCATATACATATTTAAATAAAATATTAATACAATGAGTACATATTAATATTATTAATATTCCATTGTGTACACCTCATATTCATGTTAAGTTCTATACTAAATAGCCCATACATTAGTTACTTTAACCAATGGTAAGCAAAATGTATAAAATAGTAAGTTTGCCTCCTATTAAATCGTGAAATGTAATTATTTGAAGTTATTGAATAATTATTTATAGCTTATATTTATATTTATATTATTATTATTATTATTATTAGCACCGCGTCTTACTACCCGTTCGGGTTATACGCACTTACGCTAATGTGTAATGGTAGGGTGATTGTTAGATGAAATGGAGGACCTACAGTTTAACGTGGAATCCGAACCACGGTGGAGGCCTGGCATTCCCCACATTCACAAGATATCTTGTCAGAGGTGAAGGAAGGGTTTGGTAATCAGATAAATCTTTGCCGGGACCTAGGATTGAACCCCGGCCGCCAGCATAGAAGTCTGACACCTTACCCCTAGACCACCAGGTTACCCTCTCATATTTATACAATTATTAAAATTGTAAATGTAAAATGTAAATGGTCGAATGACTTTAAAGGTGCATGTACTGCACATCAGAGGCAAATCTTAGGCCTATATATAATTTGAAAAGCCCATTTCCGGTAATTGAAATCTCGACGAAATGACTGAACAGATTTTGACAAACCACTCATTTTAATGGTTGGGAGTCCAGGATGTTGGGGAAAATAGTAGTTTTCCACGAAAACCCTATTTTCACAGAGAATATTCAGTTTTTCATTATTTGCTTTGTCACCACAGAAACCATTATTTTCTGCATGGCAGTAACTATGAAAATAAAATAGATCTCTTTGGCTGAAAAATAATAGCTAAATCTTTATTTGTTGGACCGAACACATCACATTTTTTTCTTTGGAAGAATATTTATCTTTTGATACTGGTCATAACACACCTAAATTTGAAATACCTAAACTGGGGAAACATTTATTTTTTATTAGAGTGTTGTTAACGTTAATTTAAATTTAAATCATTAATATTGAGCCTATTTCAAGAATTAAAAGGTTAAGTTGTTGAGTTCATGACAATACTGTCTACGTTTTGTTTCGCACATGATAAAATAATGTTCAATTATGTTTTGGTATGTATTATAAGCTCAAAAAAGATAGAATAATCTTGAGTAATGTTTTAAAGAAATGGCCATTTTAACTAGCTAATTATGAGTTTTGGTGTTAATTTCTTCCAAATAATGGGTTTTGATTTTCATTTTATTCAAATAATCGGCTTTAATGTTAATTTTAGCAAATAGTAACACAATACAAATAAAGTTAAGATATGTTTTAATTTTACTGCTTAATATTGAGGATATATCTAAAAGTAACGTTTTGTGCACCCCATCTATCTTTTCTCATTCTTACAAATATCATATCCTCAATATTAAGGGTAAAATGAAAACATAGCTTAACTTATGTGTTTGTATTGTGTTACTATTAAATGAACATCAAATTATGTTTGAAAGTACCTTAACGTTTTGTGAACAACTGTATTTTCACATTTTCTCTCTTTATTCCACTCTTTCTCTCCCGCTTTCAAACACTACTATCCACACTCCCCCGCCCCCCCCCCACCCCCCCACACACACACTCTCTATAACACAATCTCTCTCATATAATCTTCTCTCATTCACTCTTTTACAATTTTATCCGTCTCACACACTCGCTACCCTCACATACACTCTCTATCATAGCATTTTTCTCATATTATCTTTATTATATTCTCTTAAGCTCTCTCTCCCAAACGCTCTCTATCAAACTTTAGTTATCTCTCTCAAACGTTCTTTCTCTCGAATGTTCGATCTCTTGAGCGCTCTCTCACAAACGACTTCTCTCTGTCTCTAAATTACTCTCTCTCAAACTCCCCATCTCTCAAATTCCATCTATCTCAAACTATATCTAAATAACTCACTCTCTCTCTATCTCAAACTCACTCTCTCAATTCCTCCCTAACTCTCTCTCAAACACTTTATAACTTTAACTCTCTCTAACTCTCTCACTCCTATTTTCTCTCTTTAAACTAACCTCTCCCTCTCTAACTTTCTCTCTCAAAATCTCTCTCACACACCCTCCCATTTTCACTCCTTTCACACAATATATTTTCCAAAATGTTACCTTCTCTATTGATTCAAGGTAAAATATATCAGTTCATTTTGGACCTACTACAACCAATTGATTTCCCATCAAGATTTGGCCAACTCTATATAATTTATTCAACTTATGTAAACTGTTTGTTTACGTGCACTAAACGTATGTGGTTGTGCAGGATAGACAAGGGGGCCCATAAATGCTGTCAACGTTAAGCCCTCATTGTGATCCTTTGATGTATCCCCTCCTCTTTCTCTATGGTGAACCAGGTTGGGATCCTCAGTTGCAGCACAATGACCCTCGCAAGCAAAATAAACGCACTAGAACGGCCATGCTTCAGTTTGTTTCATATAGACTTGCTGTTCGTGGATCTTTCTCCCACATTCATCAGTCACATAAATTATTTCAACTATACTTAGTATATCAATACTATAGGGTGAAAGTACAGAGGCTGCAATACTTAAGAGACAACCAAGAGAAATTGCTTACAGACCAAATGTAAGGCCTACAAGATTTGGTAAAATCCCGTGCACACCAACAAGACAATTAGCAGGGATAATTATATTTATACCTTTCAAGGCACTCCACTAAATATACAGCAGAGGTACCAGGATGATATGGCAATTGTTCGAAAATATTGCAAACCCGACATTTTCTTTACATTCACTTTCAATCAAAAATGACCTAACATAGCCTCTGCTATGATTTCGAATGAAAAACCAGCTGATCACCCTGATATTGTAGCTCGAATGCTCGCAATGAAACAAAGTACTGAAAGGAGATTTGTTTATACAAAATGTACTTTGAAACATAAAGGCGTAAGTATATGTAATTGAGTTCCAAAAACGAGGATTTCCACATTTCTAAATGCTGCTCACCCTCAAAAATAAAGCCAAGCTCAGAAAACTAGAGGACATAGATGATCTGGTTTCAGCGGAACTGCCCAACCCCACGCAGTACCTAAAGCTTCATAATATCGTCCCCCAACGAATGATGCATGGTCCATGCAGTAGTCGGATTCCCCCTTCACCATGCATGAAATATAACTTCTGCTCAAAAAACTTTCCTAAGACATTTGCCGAAAGGACAGTTGACAACGCCAATGGTTATCTTACATATAATTTGATAAGCCCGTTTCCGGTAATACAAATTACGAAAGAATCGCTAAACATGTTTTGACAAATGACCTCTCATTTAAAAGGTTAGGGGTACAGGACGTCTGTAAAAAATTGAGATTCCCAAATTAAAAGCTGAGTTTCTCGGAGAATTTTCAGATTCTCATTATTTGTTTACATCACCATGGAAACTATGATTTGTGCATGAGTGTAGATACATAAATAAATATTTCTCTCTGGCTACAAATAATACCAACTTAACACTTACTTTAGGGGTATGGCGTAAAACCATAAAAAGACTAATACCATTATTTTTATATATTTTTTATCAAACAAATCTATGATATTAGGTTATATTTATTTGCAATGTTGATTTTTATCCTTCCTCTTCTTTGTCTTTATATATTCACCTCTACTCCTATGTATAATTTAATAGGCCCGTTTCATGTAATTTAAATTAAGAGAAAATGGCTGAACCAATTTTGAATAAAAAATATGTCAAATAATTTTAAAGTTTGGGGGTTTGGGATGTCGGCAAAAATAGTGGATTAAATCAAAAACCCTAATTTCTTAGCGAATGTTATATCTTTTCCTTCTGTGTGGGCAGTAGTTCATCTGTATAATAATTCTTTATTTGCATCACCTTGGAAAACATCATTTAGGCAGTGGTATACCACTAAATAAAATATTTATCTTTGGTTAAAAATAATACCTAGATTTTTACTTAAGTGTTTTGGTGCAACAATTAGATATATAGCTGATATACGAGTCGTTTTTAAGTTCTAATCGAGGCGTAAAGGGGGAAAATATACGTTTTGATTCAAATCAAACACCGAAAGTTAAATGTATATGTAGAGTTGAGAGTCTTTGACAAGTAAACTTTTGACTAGAAAGTTGGGTAAGGAAAAATTATATAGAAAGTTTCCCAATAAAAGGCTTAGAATACATTTTAGTGCAATAATCCGCAGCCATCGCTGCAATGATCCACTAGTTTAAGTACAGTTTTGTTTAAAATGAAACCCGCTTCGGTGGCGTAGTTGGCTAACGCGCTTATCGTGTTTAGCTCAACTGCTGAGGACGGGGAGATCGAGGTTCGAATCTAGGTCGGGTGAACTGGGGGTGGTTTTTCCTAAATGGTTTTCCACTCTCCCTCTACGCGAATGCGGGTTTACTTCCTCTAGTTCAACCTTCCCAATTCCTAGCCCATTAGAGTAATTAGTACTTAAAGCGTATAGCCCGAATGGGTAATAAGACGCGGTGCTAAATATTATTATTACTATTTTAAAATGAATATATTAAGACTACAGCATTTATTGTGATTAATAAAATTATGTGGTTGCTTTTCTGAGGAAAACTTACTAAAGGGTAGTTTATTGAAACCTTATTTTTGAACATTTTGTTCCAAGCTATAGCTCTAACAAACAATGTGAAACAGTTTGTTCGATTTTGTCGTACCAATTATTACTTCTACACACCGTTAAATGTCCAAAATTTACAATTATTCCATTGCTTACATTAGTTTTTTGCGGTATTATATGTATTTTCTCTATTTTTTCCAAAGACCAAAAATTATCTAATGTTTTCCTTATTCTATCATTTTACAGGTGCGGGACAACCCTAACATTAGATAAAAGTGTTAGATAGAACTAAAATTAAATAAAAATATACGTATGTTTATTAAATACCATCATAATTTGTATGTACAAAATTTGAAGAAAAAAAAATGAGACTATAGCCAAATACCATAATAATTTGTATGTACAAAATCTGAAGAAGAAAAAAAGTGAGACCGTAGCCAGACATGTGAGCGTGTAAAGGTGCTTTTTAGGATAACATTAATTAATGCTTTGTGTATCTTAAAAAATAATTTGATGGTACGATCAAATCAAACATACTTTCTCATAAAGTCAATTATACCTTGGAAGACATGAATATACAATGTAAGTATACATTCTAAACTATAAATTAAGACACTCACCAGATAAACATTTTAAACAAAACTAAAAAGAAAACTTAAAAAAAGAAATTCAATTATTACTCATCTGTAAATTATCCTTAATTTTATAACTAGAATCGAGGTAAGTTCCTAAACATCTAATTATCTTATTTAAACAAAATCCTTCAAACTGAATCGGCTCTAGCCCCAGGAACGGACGGAATTTTTATACCCTCTTTTTTGAGTTCAGGATTACAAAACTTTCTTCAAAGGAAAAAAGACCAAAATAGTTATTGTTACTCCATAGTGAATTAAAAGATAATACTGTCGTGTTCTGTCAGTCGACACGTACTGATATAAATAAGGATTCACAATCGCACTGGTGGGTCAACAAGACAAAGGTGTCAGTCTGTTTAGTCAGTGATGGTGAGGTCGGAGTTCAAATACCAGCCCGTTGTACTGAAGCTTTTTTTCCCTTCTTTTTGCACGCAAATGAGGTTCTATTTGCTTTCATAATCTACCGTTCTCATCTCTACCTCATTTGTGTAATTACTCAGATAGCCCGGACGGGGATAAAGACGCTGTGAACAAAACGAAAAAGAAATAAAATAAAATGTATTTTTATAAAAGTGTACAGACACGTATGTGTGTTCTATAATATCTGTATATTTGGTCTACTTGTGATTTCATCACCGTCAGGTATACTCAGGATATTCCTGAAATATCCTTTCTAAATTTTCCTTGGATGGACCCTTCATTTCATTTAAACTTTGCTCTTTGTGTGTACATATGTGTTTGTTTGAGTGTATGATGTGTGTTTTCCGCCGGCACATGTCAAGAGTTTATCTGCAGACAGCTTGATATTCATGCGGAGTATTCCTGGTGCGGGCTGAGTCAATATTCCGTGACGTGTGTACCCACTGCTCACTGTTGTTCTAATGTTTTCTAGCTACCGGTTAGTTCCGCTGTGAAACTCCTCTCTTACACACTTTCTTTCTCTCTTCTCTTCATCCCTCCATTTGTATTTTTTCCTTACCTCACAAATATATTATAAATATATTTATATATCATTTACCATATCCATACACATTATTATAAATGTATATATATATATATATATAATGATATTACTACAGCAAAGATAAAACATAATATATAATTTACAACCTATATAATGTATAGAACTAATACATTTAATCTAAAAGGTGGGGATGAGAAAGATATTTTATAGAAGAAATGCACCTATTATAACATTAAAAGGGTATGGATGGAATCACAGGGATGAATCCCGCGTGAAACACAACCCCCACCTAACCCTTCACCACTGCGCACGTGGTCGAGATTAGAACCTGGACCTCCTCCACCGTAGGAAATCCATGATATTTCAAGTCTGACGTCCTAGAGCATTTAACCAACGATGTTGGCTGCATTTTAGGGAAAATCTCCAGTGCACATAATCATAATCGAACATGCGTATTCCAAATCGGAGACAAATTGGAAATAAGCATCGAACACAATATAAATGAGTTGTACCTTACAATAATAGCTATGGTTCGGATAATTATACTCTAAGATAATAAATAGTTCGATAAAATCGTACAAATTTCCTCATATTATATATTATAGCTTCGGAGAACATTTTCTAAAATAGGTTTTTTTGTGAACTACCCTAAGAAAATTTACTCATAAAAACAAACACATCATCGTGTTAGTCACATGTTGCAAATTGTTCAAAAATATATTTTTAAATTTCTAATTTTAAAAAGTATGTTATTTGTCACCTATCCTAAAATGATGTATTTTAAAAAATAAAAACTTATTCTTATATATCTTGAAAGACTATTCATCGATTCCCTTTTTAAATCCAATTTTTAAGGTCAATTTACAAATCAGAAAAATTCTCTATAATTTGCTGTAAGTAAACAACCCTTAAATTAATTTACTTCATAGAAGATATGTATATGAAGTCTCCCAATAACAATTTTGAACCAAATCGCGAAAGTATTTTTTTAATATTAAAAAAAACAGTCATCAGTAAACAACCCATAGTCCAATTCACCCCCTAAACAAGTATACATTTTTATTTGTCATGTTCATGTCAAGCACTCCTCAAATATACGTTTTAAGAAAAATCGTTAAAGTCATTCTCAAAATATTTCAAATTTTCAATAATCACTTTTCAGCAAATGACTCTATCGATTTTTTTCTAAAACTAAGCATACAAGGTTATTTGTTATGTCAAACACTCCCAAGATAACCATTTGAAACTCAATCATTAAACCCGTTTTAAAAATATTCCTAGTTTTCTAAAAATCAGTCATCAGTAAACTATCTATAGATGAGTTTGTACCCCAATTACAAATATACAGTGTTAATTTCCATGTCAAACATTCTCAAGAGAGTCATTTGGAGCCAAATCGCTAAAGCCATTTGTAAAATATTTGAAGTTTTTAAAATCGCTCTTCAGTAAAAGGCCCATAAATGGGTTTTACCCCCAAAACGAGTATAAACTGTTATTATTTATTTCAAACGCTCCCAGTATAACCATTTGAAACCAAATCGTTTGAGCCATAAGTAGAATATTTCAATTTTTTTAATAAGTGGTCAGTCATCTATCTTTTAACGAATGTTGGTCAAAAAACCGATTATATAGTGCTACTTTTCATGTCAAACAAATCCAAGGTATACACTTTAAACAAAATTGTTAGAGCAATTTTCGAAAAATTTGGAACTATAAAAAGAATTACTCATCAGTAAACTACCCCTAATTAGTGTATAAGCCGAACGGGTGTCAATAAGCACTACTAAATAAAATAAACTACCCTTAATTGAAGGTATACGGTTAAAAAAGTATGCTATATATCTATAATATTTAATATCAAGTTTGAACCAAATCCATCAAACCATAGTGAATCCGTGGCTAGGGACAGATAGAGAGACATGTGGGGACGGACAGAACTGTAAAATCCACTTTTTTTAGGTTCATGTTCAAATAAAATGTAAAAAAATCATAATCTCGAGATTGTTTTTTTTTTAAATCACAATCCTTTTTCTTGATATTAGAAAGTAAAACGTGAATCACGCATTCAAATTATCCCAAAATCAAAAAATCCTATTAATTTTCAAATATTCTTAATAGATATTGCTATTTTTTAATTTTTATTTTCATTACATTGACTTAAGTTTCCAGAAAATCTAAAACAAATAGTTTGGATACATAATTTGTTAAAATAAATATTAGATAAAATGTTATTTTAGACATTGTACAAACATATACTTATTAGTCACTATTATTATTTTGTAAAATATCAAATATATATTCAACTAAAAGGTAATTAAAAAAATATATTTTAAAAAATTCGTCACGCACTATATGATTTAAAAATGATTTAAATATACCCTTAACTTAATCCGGTTGTCGAATTGTATAATGGCGTTACTAACGCAGTAGAATGTATTGCCAATGACTGGTCAATCTGGGTTTAAGCTCCAATTGTATATACTGAGGGTGTTATTTCACAAATTGTTCACCTTTTTCAAAAATTCGGGTATATTTATCCAAATTTAATCTTTTCTCCTACGTACTTCATTTACGTAAATGTTCGGATAGCCCAAACTTGTAGTAAGACGGGGTAAAAGATTAAGCAAAATAGAAAAAAACAAAGTAGGTATTTATATGCGAAATTAATCTGTTTTTATATAATCAGATAAGCTCAAAATATACCGGTTAGACATTAAACTGGAGATTTAAATAAAATTATGGCATTACAAACATTCTAACACTAATAGTGACTATCGCTTCAGAAGTAGTAAGCACACATATGGATATAAACATAAAACTAACAGTCACATTAAATATTTTTTTAGGTCTTTTTCTATTAACACAAAAAGACATTAATTGAAACCGTGGCCCAATAAAACGGAATAACGTAGGAGGGCACTTACAACGGGCAACATGGCCCGCAGCAACAAAACTAAACAATACCCTCCATTTAATCGGCCAATGATTGGAAACAAACTTTGGAAATTATATCCGCTTCCACTACATGTGCAATCCAAATAAGGCAATTTCCTGTGTGACAGAGTTTAGGGATGATGGCTATGTGAAGGTGGTATATTAGGGGATGGAAAAACGATTAAGGATGTTGTAGGTGAAGGGGAGGTGGAATGCTGTAAAAAGGGGATAATACAAGGTAATTATTTTTCAAATGTGTTAAGGAATCTCGGACTATATATTTTAAATTGGTTTGAATAGCTAGCATACTTTTTCGGGACAAAAAAACTATCAGCACATGAACTACAAACTAACTTAGATCTAAAATGGAAAAAAACATCCAGTCAGAAAGGTCGAGGTTCAAATTTTGGCCACAAGTACTTGGGATGGTTTTTTCAATGTGATTTTTCCAGCCCCTCTCCATGCTAATGCCGATTCATTTATTCATTTCTACCATTTTTAATATTTAATTGTATTTATTTGGGGTACTTAACGTGCACTTTATGAACCGACTGATTGTATCAGCACACAAAATTTAAACTAACTTAAATCTAGAACAGACACAAGAGCCAGCCTCCAGCCATTAATTCATTGATGTTAAAGGGGAAACTCACATTTCACCAATGATACATTTATGGGTCATTACAGGAATCGCTCCCGGGACCCTTTGTCCAGTAAAGAGACAAGTTACCGATTGAGCTAATGTGTCGGACCGTCTTTAAAATAATTTTTTTAGCACTGCACCTTACTAACCATTCAGGTAATACGTTTATGTACTAACTACGCTCGTGGATCAGGTATGAGAAAGGCTAAATTTAGAGGAAGTGTAATTAAGTTTGCATTTAAAGAGAATGGGAAACAATTTAGGAAATGCCACCCTTAGTACACCCGGCCGAGATATTACCCCGATCTCCCATCTTAGTCTAGAATATTGCGGGTGTGACACCTTATACCAGGGATGTGCAAACCTATTTATATAAGCTCCAAATGAAGGAAATATTTGTGATCAAAAAGATGTATATTGTTTAGTTGTTGTTTTTTAAATTAATTTTAAAATAAATGGTACGACACAATCGCACAAACTTTCTCGTATTGTGTATTATAACTTCAAAAAAAATGTCAAAGTTAGATTTCTAGTAAACTACCCTTAAATAAGTTTTAATCATAAAAAAAATCTTGTTAATCACAACAATAATTATATATAAATTTTGAGCCAAGTTGATCAAATATATCTAACAAAATTTAAATTTTCAAAAATAAATGATTTTTTTAAAACTATTCTGAAATTACTTTTTTTATGTGTAGGAATATAAACGTATTATTGTTTATCATGAAAAACTATTCACATATTTCCAATTTTAATTCAATCTTCAAGGTCAATTTACAAAACATCCATATTTTCCATAACTTTTTTTAAGTGAACTTCCTTTAAATTAATTTATTTTAGATAAATACACATTATTTATATGTAAAATAATTTTCTGATACCAATTTTTGAACAAATCACTTAAGCCATTTTTTTAATATTCAAATTTATAAAATAATCAGTAAACTATCCAAAAACAAAATTATCCTCCCAAAACAAGTATACATCTTTATTTACCATGGTCATCTCAAATACTCTACAGATATATTAAGCAAAATCGTTAAAACCATTTTCAAAATCATTTAATTTTCAAAATCACTCCTGAGTAAAAGATCCTTTATCAAATATTTACCCAAAACAAAGTATACAGCGTAACTTGTTATGTCAAACACTTCCAAGATACCATTTGAAAACCAATCGCTAGGGCCATTTAAAAAATATTTCCAATTTATTTAAATTCTGTTATCACTAAACTATCCATAGATTAATTTTTACCCCAAAAACAAATATACGGGGTTAATTTTCATGTCAAACATTCCCAAAATACCCATTTGGAACCAAATCGGTAAGGCCGTTTTTATAAATCAGTATTTAGTAAACTACCCATAAATGAGTTTTAAAACCATAAACAAGTATATGTACACTGATATTTGTTATCTCAAACACACCCAAGATACCCATTTGAAACCAAATCGTTACAGCCATACATAATATATTTAAAAGTTTTTGAAAAATCATTCATCAATAAACTACCAATTAATGAATTTATACCCCAAAAACAAGTATACACTGTTATTTGTTATATCAAAAACTTTCTAGATACTCATTTAGAATCAAATAGTTATAACCAATTGTAAAATATTTATAGTTTTTGAAAAAATCGCTCATCAGTAAACTACTCTTCAACGAATTGTTACCCAAAAACCAATTATATTGTGCTATTTGTCATTTCAAACCAACCCTAGATATGCATTTTAAACAAAATCGTTAAGAGACATTTTCGAAAAAAATTGAATTAAAAAAAAAATATTCATTGCCCTTAATTGAAGGGCTAAGGTGGGAAAAAAAATGTTTGTCGTACACCCCTATAATATCAAAATATCAAATTTGAAAGAATCCATCAAACCGTTTTGAATCCGTGGCCAAGGACAGGTAAACAGACAGACATGGGGACGGACAAAATTGTAAAATTCACGTTTTTGAGTTCGTGTTCACATAAAATATAAATAATGGTCATAATCTCGAGATCGATTATTTTCACGAACACAATACTTTACCTTGAAATGAAAAAGTAAAAATGAGAAACACACATAATAATATGCTGACATGAATAAATTCAAATGCAATGAGAATTTAAACATTCACTAATACCTCAGTGGCTTGGTATGATTTTAAGTTCTTCAGAAGATTTATTTGATGGTGTGTGAGATGTATGTTACCGTGAATGAATGATATTCCAATATTTATTCGTAATCTGGGTTAAAATGTGAGAAGGTGATTCTCACAAGAGAAGACAAATGCTCATCAGTAAGTCAGTTTCTAAAATATCTTTTCTTAAGGGTCATGGTTGAAAATATCTGGTTCGCATGAGTATGAGGCTGTAAACATTACCAAATATTTTTAGGCATGATTTACCAAGTGTGGAACTGTTGATTTTGTCATAGTTTTATAAAAAAAAATGTTTTATTGTTTTTAAAAAAGGCCTGTTTAACAAAACAACACATTTTAATTATTTATCTCGTGGGTCCGATTGAACCCCCCTGCGGGCTGTGTCTAGCCTACAGGTCATAGTTTACCCATCCCTGTCTTAGACCATGCGACCACTGAATAGGGTACTCTTTTTAAATTAAATTGGTTAAAATCTTGGTGGTCAGTTTTTGTGTTCACCGCGTCTTCCTATCCGCCCGGGATATCCGTATAATTACACTAACTAAAGAATGAAAAAATATCCCCTTAAGTACACCCGATAGGGATTCAAACTCCGATCTGCCAGTCACTTGCAAACCAGACCAGACAAGATTTAAACCTTAGACAGCGTTCCCATCAACGAGAGAAATTAGTTCTTTGGAACATAGTTTAATTATACAGTTTATTTAGCTACTAACAATTTTGTCTCGTCTCTTATAATTCGTTTTAAAATGTCACGTCACTCTTCATAAATACATTTTGCTTTCCACCAGAGCTGTTTCCATTTATGTAGATGACAGAATAAAAAGTACTTTTTACTAAATGTGAAATAAAACATAATAATTAACCGATGACATGATGATAATTGTAGCCAACACAAGGTACGGGATTACAGTGTTCCGCTCTATTGTTGAGTATTCTATGGCAAAATTTTGCTTTAAAAAAAATACAAACTTATTTTGTGGCCAACGTTTTTGCTATTTCCTAAACCGGACAGTTACAATCGTTACCCGTTTCATGAACTGAACGAGTTTGTGCCCAGTCCATGAAATGGGCAAGCGAAGAACAGTTCTGGTCTTTAAGTTATATTAATTTTTAATTGTTTTATAATGGAAGGTTAGGTTAAGTTAGGTTGGGCTAGTTTAATATAATATCGTAAAATAAATTTCAGCTAGGCTTGTAGTAGATAGTAATATAAGTTCCGGTTCATTAAATGAGCAAGAATTAGTGCAATTTTTGCCCAGTTTGGAAAATTGTCATGAGGAGAGGCCATTTCGCGAAGATGGACAGCGATTTGACCAATTCGTGAATAAGGCAGTATCACTAGTGGGATGTAATTATTATTATACTATAAAGCCCCATGGCTGACTCACTCACTGACATTAATGTTTACCCATTTCCAGATGAGCTAGAAACTTGAAATTTGGCAAACTTATAGCTTCTAGCCCGTAACCGACGAGAAAATTCCAAAAAGTTTTTTAAAAAATATTTAACCCCCGAAAAAAAATGGAGCAACTTTAAAGTCGGTTCCGACCTATTTTTGGAGGTCTCTTGTGGCTAAACGGTAAGACCTATCAAGAGACGGCTCTTGAATTACATTAGTTTACATCCACTTGCAAAGAAAATCCACTGTGTTTTGGGGGTGGATCCCCCAACGGGAAAAGCGAGTATATTATCTACAGCATAAAGCGATTTATTTAAACAATTATTCCTGACAAAGTTAATTTTTTTAATGATACCGAGTATATACCCAAAATTATTATTTAAAAAAATTTAATAGGTGTAAGGAGGAGTGTTTAGCTTGGTTTTAGAATAGGAATATTATATATTCTGCCTGGATTAACTAAATTTCCACTTAATATTTCTAAAATATAAATGTTACATTTGGGAGCTGGCATAGCAAAATAAACGCCTGATGCATCAACGAGCTAATTGTTTGGTATTATGTTAAAGTAATTGTTTGATACTGTCTATAAAAAGTAACCGTTTTATTTTTAGCACCACGTATTACTAACTGTTCAGGCTATACGCATACGTATTTTTTAAGTTAATGAGTTAGGGATGAGGAAGGTTGAATTTAGAGGAAATGTACATACACTTGCGTGGAGAGAGGATGGAAAAACATGTTATAAAATCTTCACCACACCCCTCATTATTCTAACTCTAATATTCTCGTCAACGGTAATCCAGTATAACACGAGAGTGACCATGCGACCAACGAAGCAAGTAAAAAAAAAAGTTGTATATTTCATTAGTTTAAACATGAGTTTATTTTTAAAAATTAGTAACTTCTATATCCTTAAGGTCCGTAGTCAATAAATGTATCCGTGATGGCATAGCGCACACGTTTTAGGGATCGTCTCACACCTGTGTATATAATTGCTCAAAACCTTAAGAGATGATTTAATCAATGAGCCTTTCTTATTTAAACTTTAATAATTGCATTCTCCTTAAAAAATATCAACAATGAAATCCTTGATGGGATTATTTTTTAATTAAAACGAGTAAGAAATAATTATGTGCAAATCTTAAATCGGAAATATTTTCCCAACTAATGCAATATTCAATAATGTGCTCCTACCTTTATCCCGCGTGCCTACCAATACGTTTTTTTATTATAATCATTGTCAGGTTTTAAAAAACTGATTAAAAATCTGTTAGTGTAGAAATTTACTCTTCACATGTTTGGGAAATGGAATTATAATATTATTACAGCAAGATAATAAGCCTTCCCCCTTAATTAAGCCGCTATAAATAAATAAAAATAATAATACATGTGTATAACATTATTTTAGTAATAATAGTACTGGATCAAATGTTTCATAAAATAATATTAAATTATCGGGCTATGCGTTGTTTGGTATCAAATAAATAAAGAATATAATATCATTTATATAAATAAATTGTGCACATGTTTACATTAGCGTGATTGTTGAACCAAAAATATAATGTTAATTTCCGCCTGCAGTGACTACGGTTTCCTGCAGGAGGGTTTCGGTTGGAATGACGCATTCGTATTCAATCCATGATATTTATATCATTTATTCATAAGTTTCGCTGAATATTTAGTTAACATTTATAAACAATTGATAACGTAGAAGGTCACGAGCAACTTAGAATAAACAACAAAAGTGTATGAACCCACCATTTACTTCAAAAAAGAAATAATATCAAGTATGGAAAAGTCAAAGGGAAATAAATACTCATGCATGGGGATTTGGTCCAGAGTGTATGTGTATGTATGCATGTGTATGTGTGCTAGTGTATGTGTATATGTGTGAGTGCGTGTGCATACATGTAACAGAAATCATCGATGAATGCATTAATACCCGCTTCGGTGGTCGAATGGTCTACGACATCACTCTCACATTTGTGGAACTACGGTGACGGTGAGAACGAAGTCCAAAAACTGGTCGGGTGTACTTTATTTCATAAATGGTTTTACACTATTTCTTCACGCAAATACCAGTACACTTCCTCAAAACTTAAATGTCCTTATCCATAACACTTTATCGTAATTAGTGAAGCTTATAAACCGGGGAAGTAGTAAGATGTTGTGCTAATTTAAACATGTTAATTTGATTGTTTAAGGTGGGGGGTATAAGTGACGCGAGTAAGGGTCAAAGTTTTACAGTTTTTGTATCAAAACCTTTTTTGGTCAAAATAAATTAAATATTGCTAGAGTAGAAATATATATAGTTTAATTTTATCCATATGTTGATATCAACAATTATTGAATACTAGACCATTCCCCCTCCCCTCCTCCCCCCCAGGCATTAATATTTTCAACACACATATTGAAGAATCATCATAGACTCTACCATAAAATATGAGTGACTATCGACATTTTTATCAGGAATAAATTAAATTTTCAAAATAAAATATAGCCTATGCTACTCGTTGATAATGTAGCTTTATATTGGTGAAAGAATTTTTAAAATCGGTCCAGTAGTTTTTGAGTTTATCCATTACAAATAAAACCAACTCTTTCCTCTTTATAATATTAGTGTAGATCTGTCGAGGGTGTCTTGGAATTTAAAGAACTTTTTAACTTCATTTAAAAAGTTTGTTAGATAATACCGTTATACTTATGACAGATATTCAACAACTGTTGATATCACCATAGGAAGAAATATTTGTTATTTTGGCAAAAAAAAGTTTTGCTTTAAAAACTGCAAAAAACACTGGCCCTTTCTCGCATCCCTTATATCCCCCTAAATATTATGAATGTGTTTTATACATATATTAATTTTATTATTACTTTTAAATGCAATGTTTATTTAACAGCTTACAATCAGGGTTATAAATGTGGAAGGTTATGTTGCAAGAATTTTCTTCACGATAATATGGTGGGAGTAGTAAAAATCACAATTATAAAGTCATGTGAAAAAAATATAAAAATATGTGCATTTCACTATGGTAGTCACCCTTCTCAAGATATAAATAAAAACGCTAACATTTTTCCCACCACATAATTAAAGCTATATCGTAATAAATGACTCTGACATATTTCTACTGTCTCGGTTGTGAGAATACCTCTACAAAGTAACATCTTATGAACATAAAATCGTTGTAATAAGAATGAGTTACTAATATACCGATCTCAAATTTATTTCATTTGTGTAGCATTAATATAACAAGTTTTATGACGGAATGATTTTATGCGTTCATCTTTTAAAAAATACTTTTGAGTTTGTCACGTAAACTTTCGAATTTCAAGTGGCATAGATATTCCAGATTGATAAAGAAAAACGTTATTTTGAGAATTTAAAATGTGATGTCGATAAATTACCTGTGATCTCCAAGTAAACTTCTGGAGAGCTAGATTAACTTGTAATTTATTTGAAAACTACACATGTATCTTTCTTTATAATATTTATGTTTATCTTTATTAGAGACTTTAATATTTTGTATTCGTTTTGTAGTTACTCATAAATTAAGTAAAGGAAAATTAAGAACTCTTGCTTAAACATGTGTTTTAATTAAGAACGGCTTGTTTTCTAATAATAAGGATGACTCGGGTAAAACTTCTAAGTTAGATAAATAAATATAAAGAAATGTGCACGTTAATTATTTTATATGATAAGTAACAATGTGAGTAAAGTAATTATTTGCATTAAAATGTAAATAATGGGAGAAGAAGGAAGTATGGGCCTTTTGTTTGGAATAAAAATTAGGCGTGAGTTCAAAAAGTTTGGCTACCACTGCTATACAGTCCAATTTTCGTAGTTAGAACCTTATATAAAATAAAAACATAAATTTTTGCTACCAAAATTGATTAAATTGTATAATTTTATAGTTAAATTATTATTGGTAATACATATCATTTGACCAGTAAAGTGGAAATAAATCCGTCAGTCCCATGTCAATTGTGGCATGTAAAAGCACTGGAAGGTGTGTGACAATACCTTTACTGGCAAAATTATTAAGACCCTTTGCTCTAGCTCATAGAAATTTCTGTCTGCTGGTATAATCAGCCGGTTCATAAAATGCACGTTAAATACCTCAATTTTTTTTTTACTATGTATCAAAATTGAAAGACGCGGATCGCAGTAAATTTACATATGAATACATAACAATAAGTCAAGTAACCGTTCAAGATGGCAGATGAGGCACTTTCTATGAAAATTGCACTGAAATGAGCTTCGTAGCTAAAAATACGCTGCCTATACATTTTGTTCGACCGGTTCCAAAATTTGACTTTCTCTGGTTCCTAGCCTAGTAATATTAAGTACCTTGGTTCACGGTTCCGAATTCCACATAAAAGGACAATCTAACCCTTTGGTTGCCATAAAATATGTTAATGTGACATCATTAACATCTAAACAGGAAACCATAAACCTGGTTCAGATTTTCAAATCTGAGATATGTGGGCATTCAAGATTAATTTTAATTAATTGACAACTCTTTTGTACAACATTATCAGAAAGTTAGTCCTCTCGTATTAAATCTATATTAATAAAATGTCTGTAATGAATATCGCGCTGTGTATACCTAAGGGAGAAATCTGAAATTTTTAAAATCAATAGTCCCTGTGCACAAACATATACACCTTGAAGCCGGAATTTTAAAATTTCAATCAGATTTTGACTTAATTAAAAATCAGGATGGAAGCAAAGCAATATTAATTAAATGAGTTTGTTTGCCAAGACCATTGTGCAATATCTAACTCAAGCAGAGGTCTGAAATTTTAAAAATCAGTAGCCTCTTTGCACTCTTGTGTATATTTAGAAGCCATAAATTTAAAATGTTGATTATATATTTTTTAATTAATTATAAACCTAGTCCAAGGAAAAGTAATATTACTATTAAAAAGAGTTTATTTGTATGTCATGAGCATTGCGTTGTATCTACCGTTAGAATAGTGTTATGTGTATATATAAATAGCATAAATACAAATAATAAGTCCCCGGGAAACGCTGGGCTTAAAGGCACTAACTTTAAAATGTCCTTACCCGCATGACTCCGGAGCTAAAACCATTTCTCCCAGGCAACGCTGGGTACTTCAGCTATAAAAACAATATTTCACAAAATATAATATTCTTATTTTATTGTTAGAAAAATCTCTGATATATTCCAAATTGAGGTAATTTTAAATTAATCTGTTTTAAAAGCCAAACTTATATATATATATATATATATATATATTAACTGAAACAATTCATAAAGTTAATTATTTGCGGAGTTCTATCCGACTAATTATCATAAATACAAATTTATGAAAACTTTTATACACTTAAGATGTGGCCAAAAATTCCAAATTCCAGAAAATATTTACAGAAGAAGCTGTATTTTCAGAAAACCACCATCTTTTAGAGATCAATTTCTATAGTTCCTAAGACAGGGTAGGTTTTAAAAAAAGCTGTTGAGGTCTCTAAAAAGGTTGTTTCGAGCTGTAGATCTGCACAGAATTAAAATGTCTAAGTGTACACTGGGGTTAACTACAAACTCTTATCTAGACAAGAAAGTTGATTTTGGTGAATTTTCACCTGGATACGATTCGTTAAGGACAGAACGCAAGTCACAGATGAGTCTTAATCCGGACATTTTACAAAACACTTTACTTCTTAACATTGTTGCGAAAAATACTGAGGTAGTGGATTAAATGTTAAATAGCAGTCAATACGGTGAATCCACTTATATTTGTGAGATTTAGAGATTGGTCAGTTTAGTTATTCGCAGTTTCGATTTCATTCGTTCTTCAATTAAGAATCGGAATCGAGTTCAGTTCCAAGATAGTTAAATATCAGTTTTAAATTTTTTATAATCAATACTTTTTAACCATCAGCGCTATCCTCACATAATTACTTTAGTGGGGTAAGGATAAGAAAGACAAAAATTTAGAGAAAATGTACTCCAATTTGCATGGTGGGAAAGTGGGAGATCATTTGAGGGGAGAGGGGACTAAGTATACCTGACTAACCAGACCATATGATACTGACGACTTTGTCCGCGTGTCCACTGTTACGTGTGGGTGGTTAGATGTTAGGGATGTCACTTTTATATGTTTTGTTGAGGACCAATAGGTTTAAGATCAATTTGCGCTACAACGCAGAATTTGGGACACTAAAACCTAGGTAACATAACCTGATTCGAAACCAGAAGAAGTCAGATTTTATAATCAACCAATTTCTAGTAAAAACAATTATCCCACGTATTCTTAGAAAAATAATGTATCTATATAAGTGGTACCAAATCTTTTTAACTAACGCTTAATTTTCCCCAGAGATCCCCCTTTCCTTTCTCTCCCATTATGCACGTCTTAATGTACATAATAGTAGGTTTACTATTTTTATTAATATAAAACTGAAAATATTATATATTTATATAAGTACAATCTACATATTTACGTTAAATGTATATTTAAGTTATTTATTTATTAAAAATTTACATTGAATTGATTTTTTAATAAACCGGTAGTGACTTTTTTTAAAAAGGATCATAAATATATTTTTTTTAATTTGAATTTTCACTTTTATAAAATATGACTATAAAATATTTAGTTATAAATAATCTTTAGAATTACAGAAAGATGAAATGATTTTAATATTGACCTCACGCCTACCCTGGAATCATCCTAAGTCCATATAAGGCGAGGGCGCAAACCCCAAGACCCTAACATAATCCTTTGAATGTATACTTCTCCTGGAAGCATGTTACAAACCCTAGGCTAGGGTGCACCCCCAAAGACACAAGAATAATCCCTGATTATAATAACTTCACAGGAATCACATTACTCTCCCCGGGGAGATGTTGAACCCCCCAAGATAAAAATAACAATCCCGTGTCTCTGTAACTCTCCTGGAGTCACATTACGGCCCTGGAGAGGGGGAATATCCCCCAAAACAAAAATCTCTTGTGTCTGTACCTTGCTGATCTGTCGTGAGGATTCTCGCCCCCGAGGCAGCACCAAATACGGACGCCACCAAAAGGAAAGTCCGCAGCAACTTCGGCAAAGACATCCGCCTCGCACTTTCCTCTAGTTCTGGAGTCGGCGGGTCGGCCGACCGATTCCCAACGAGCACCCGGCTACCTCCGTCGGCGTCCATCGTCCGTCCTTCCTTTCCTCAAGAGACGCTGCGGCTTTTTCTAGAAATATATTTAATGATGTCGACCCCCTGCGTCCGTGTGGAGCACTTTGAATAGGTATGAATTATATAATTAACCGTGGGAGTAGCTAGAAATACACAGTAGCCCACGTAAAAAGCACAAATATTTTTGTTATTAAGAAATATTATTTAATAATTATAACCATACCTAACCGATTAAGTTAAGCTATAACCATTGAAACGTTTCAAATAAAGCGATGGATATATTTATTGTTTGTGTCAATAATACCGAATTGTACATTTAATGTATGTATATTTATACTGTACAGTTAATTATTCTTAATCTCATGAGTTAACTATCATGAATAACATGAACAACTTTATTTAATGAACGTGTACACCATATATAAAAACAACACGATGATTTTTTTTTACACACGAATCTCTTCACTACATAATTTTGTCTTTAAAAAATTGCAAAATATCTTTGTTTGTTTAACTGTACTAAATATAGATTTATTGGGTCTTTACTAACACATACTTAATATGATTATATCATCCATTAGTTGTCGAAAGTTATTTTTTTTAGTTAGATTCAGATATGATTTTGGTTCACGATGGCCTAAAATGCATTTTTTTAAAGACGTTTCACTATGTTATTTTAAATTTCAAACTTGAGATTATTGGGGGAAAATAATCTTTCATCATTATTAAAAATAGGAAAAACAAAAGTTATCGAAGGTATTAATTATTTTGCTAATTTAAAAAAATAGATAAATATTTTTCGGCACAGATAATCCTAGATGGTCTGTTAAAATAGTTAAATTTGTAATGCTTGTTTTTTGTAGCGCTACACTTAATATAATTCATTATTTCACCGCACTATTGGTAGAATTTTAAATGTATCACGAAGTTCTACTGGATGTCTTGAAAAGTTCTACCAACATTTAGACAAATAAAACACTCATCAAACCGATATCATACGTTTTAAAGAGGAGAGAAATTCCATCAGTTGCATAGGTTAAAACGTTGTAAAATATTAAAGTTCAACAACTTATATTATTTATATCTGAAACATATCTAAAGTTTTTTTATCACGTGATTTTTTCTTTTTTTTTATTAAAACTAGCTCTTTTTTTCTTGTCTCGCCCTCCACGGCCCCACTTCGCACGAGCGACTGAGGACCTGACGTAGACTGAAGTTTTGCCCGCTGCGGATTCTTACCCCTACAACCCCTTTTCCTATCCTTACCCCCTTCCTACCCTACAGATACGAAGGATAAACGCGCTTGGCGCAGGAGCCTCGATTCTGCGCGCTAGACTGCAGTACAGTAACGTCCAAACGCAAAGGCGTCTCCAAATATGTTCTGTATAGTTTTTTTTAATTGGTACGTTCAACACAGTGGTTATATTAACGGCTCAATCTAAAGTTTAAGGATGAGAAGTGAGTTTTAAAATTAAATGTACCCACATTAGCATAGAAGGAGGATGGGCTCATTTCAATTTCCTGAAGGCTTAATTGAAATATTAAACCAGTGTTCACGATCGATTTTGTTTCCTTATCACCAGTTAAATATACTTTTCTCATAATAGACCCTTAGAGTAGCTAGCGTACACTAACAAACCATAAAACCCGCAGAGATTTAAAAGAAAAAGAAACCTAGCCATGAAATGTTACTCTTGATTATAGTAAAACTCTATAAAATAATAATCACCAGATTATTACATTGCATTAATTAATATTTTGATAAAACATTTTTAAAAAATTTGAAAGCTAAAGCTTATTTAATTAGAAAGAATTTGTTTCGTATCAAGCAATCAAAAAGAGAATAATAAGATAATATGTTGATAAATATATTCATACAAAACCTTTAACATTAATATTTAAAATATATATTTCAAATATAATAAATAAATTTAAGACATTATTGGTAAAATGTGAATAAAAAATAAAGTCTTGCACAACATAAACAAACATAAATATCCTTAAAACTGGAATGAAATTTCTATAAGCAAGGTTATTTAAACTGGATAAATTTAAATTGAAATAAATTGTTTGAAAAAATTGAAGTTATCAAATGTTTATTTATTATTTGTAAAATTCTATCCTTATCTCCTTTTTCTATTTTTTGTCATGGTGTCTCACAAGCCTTAGAATTTTCCAAATATGTTTTAAGGATAATGAATTTTGAATGTATAGAAAGTTAATTACACATTTGCGTATAGAAGGAAAGTGAAAAGCCATTAATGGAAAACAACCCTCAGTATACATTATCAGGATTCTATCACAAATAGTATCATTATCTTCAGTCCAGTCTATAGTGATGTTGACACCTGGGCCCATTCTATCACCGAAGTGGGTCCCTCCTAGATTCTGACTTTTGATAAGATGATTTATTATATTAACAATAGATCTTTTACTTGTTTGGCCATAAAGTTCATGAAATACACGTTAGAAAATATATGGATAAATATATATTATATCATATTTATACATATTTAGTCAAAAGTGATAGTGATTTCAAAAATGGAAAGCCGCTGAAAATCAAAATTGGAAACCAGGAGTTGAAAAGCATAGAGCAGGTCAAGTACCTGGGAAGTGTGCTGACAAAAGATTCCTACTGAACCAAGGAAATTAGGTCAAGGGTCACCATGGCCAAGAAAGATTTCAACAAGAAAAAATTAATTCTGGCCAGCAAGTTGAGTTTGGAACTAAGGAAGAAACTAATAAAATCATGTGGACAGATAGGGTGACAAATGAAGAAGTCCTAAGATGACTGAGGGAAAAGAGAACCATTTTGGATGTGATTTTTCGTTAAAAAGTAAACTGGGTTGGACACATCCATAGGAGGAACTGTCTTCTGCACAACATCATAGAAGGAAATGTTGAGGGAAAGAAGAGATTAGGAAGGAGGATTCAAATATTAGATAACTTGAAGGAAAGAAGAAAATTGTGAAAACTGAAGGAGGAGGCAGAGGACAGGGTGCTTTGGCGGTTTATTTTCACTGTCAGAATGAATGGACCTGTCGTAAGACAGAATACGTAATAATAATAAATAAATAATATATCAATCACTGATCAGATTTTTACTACTAGGTGGATATTATAAAAAAAAGTCTAAATATAACCTGATGATTCATCAATTATACATATATTTAAAAAATACCCACAATTCAGTTAAAATAAATAAATTATATGAGATTTTAGTTAAATTTATAATAGGTACAAAAAAAGTGTCAATCTGCTTGACTTATATGTCTGGCAGGGTATGAGTTGGAACTCACATATCAAACTCTTTTGAAATACATAATGGATTGAATTAAAGAGATACCCTTTCCCCATTACTTTTTGGTCTAAGCTTAGAGTATGCTATTATAATAATGAAAGAGAGTAGGAAAGGCTTGAAGTTGTTAACATCTCGCCTGTTGTCAAGCAATGTAAAACTCAAAATATACAAAACAATAATATTATAGGTTGTTCCCTAAGGGTGTGAAACGTGATCTCTTACCTTAAATGACGAGAAAAAATTCAGTGTTCAAAAACAAGGTACTTGGGAAGATATTAAGTCCAAAAAGGGATGATAGAATGGAATGAAGAAGGTTATATGATGATGTGCTACATACCCTTTATTCATTTTAAAACATCGTTAGAGTAGTTAAATCTTGCAGATTTGGTGGGCAGGACATGCAGCGCTAGTGGTATATTCTAGAGCCGTGTTCAGAGGGCTGACTGGCAAGCCCAACGGTACGAGAACACTGAGAAGATATACACGCAGATGGGAGGTTAACATTAGAATATACCTGAAGGTGTAATGAGGTAGACTGGATAGAACTATCTCAAGATGGATATGTGTAATGAGGGGGATTGGTTATAACTGCTTTAAGATAGGGATAGTTAAGAGTATTTTTGTAAGTATGACAAGGATCTTTCAAGTTAGTTATGCTATGGAATAAGTTATATATATATATATAATATAATAAAGATATTATTAAAAATTGATATACTCTTTGAGTCAGCCTGTAATAGATCCATACCGATGGAGTGGCTGCCATATAATGAAATATATATAGTGACAACTTCCTAGGATGGAGGAAACACTCCGACAAATAATCTCAGTTTTCAAGACCGAATCCGTTAATTTTCCATCCAAGTAGATCCTCGTCATGTGCCCTAACTAAGCTGAGTTGATCCACGTTCAATAGCCACTGTAGGATCACGTCTAGGGGGGTAGAGGGGGCAATTAGCCCCGTGTTTTATATTCTTGGGGGCCACATTTCACCCCCCCCCTCCAAATCTATTCAATTACAGTTACTATTCTAAATTTCGCATCAAATAGTGTACAGATAATTAACAGTAATAAGTATTCGCTTAGTGATAGTATTCCATTAAATATTCCTGAAAACCCTAACTTTATGTAATTTAATATATTCACGTTATTAGAGTAATATGCTGCAGTACAGTAGAATACACCACCATTGTACTACCTGTGTCGGTACACAGACAACTAACAGTGCAATGGTACAAAGAGGAAATTAATTTTGTTAACTTAATTGGTTTGCATTTAATAAAGGGCAGTAATTTAATGGGTTGATCAATTTTCTACAAAACATGAGTAACATAATTACCAAGTACATGTCGATATATTATAATGGTTTAATGCTAAAATTGAAAAAGTTCCGTACAAAAGGAGGCCTCAAATATTTGTGCCCAGGCTTCACATTATCTTGAAATTGCCCTGACCCATTGCTTCACAGATAGTATGGAAGCGCCGGGGATCGAACCCAAAACATTTGAATCGGTAACTAGATACTCTGACCACGAAACCACAGCGATGCACATAAATAGGCCTATATATAATACAAATTATAAATTAAGTTATAAAATTAAAATTCAACTTTCAGGGGATGCAAAACTGAGGGCATAACTGGCTTTAAGTCGCCATTCCAAGAGATAATTTCCTTTATAATTATAAAAATAAAATATGATTTGTCTCTATTGAGTGTACAAGTATTTAAAGTTAATTTTATGAACCAACTGATAAAATCAGTACACGGCTTACAAATTAAATTAATTTTAGAACAGACAAAATAACCACGTCTTCGTTTTATTTTCACATTAAATTTTGTTACGTATCAATTTGAAACATTTTTTTAGTAATTGATGACATACATGAATTAAGTAATACTGTTTATTAAATGACGTTGAATTATAACATCAATATTTTTTTTTAATAATACGAAGTTATCACAAATATCATCAAAATAAATGATTTAGGAAAACTAAATTGAGATTATACCTTTTGGCTAGATGAGTTTTTTTTAGTTTTAGAGTAATTTACTTTTTGATAGCAATATTCCAAACAATTCTTCGAGGTCAATAAACAACAAAAACACATAAGTAGACACAAGTAGGCACATTTTTAAAAGTATATGATAAAAAATATAATCGAATAGTTTATAGATGTAGTTGTTTTGATGGTATTTATTTAAACTGTAGTGAATTCCTTCAAGAGATATCAGCAAATTTTTACTATCAACACTTTACGTAGCATAACGATGCGCAAGGACATATCGTAGTATTGGTGTCAAAAGTATAAAAATCAATAGCAACAAAGTAATTTACTGAGCCAAAATGTCGTGGTTGGCGTTACTAAGCGATGGGGTAAAAACACAAAAACAACACAGCCATATTATATGAAAACACTAACCCGCGGTCATTTCTATTTGCTGTTGGCAACATTTCCGGTGGCTCCCTGGAGAGTTTTACTGCAGCTCGGTCATATTGGTACTGGCTGGTGACAAGGAGTACTTTCGGTCCTTCCCTAGAGAGTACACCACTCTCCTGCCGGAATAAATGAGTCCGGAGAGGAATTCAAATAATTACCTTCCTCACAAAAATCGGGACAGATTTTTATTTTTTGTCTTGCTTTCTACGGATTCTTTAGGATATTCGAATAATGTAGAAATGTTTTTAAAGTAATTTTTGTAAGTGATTTTTAAAACTTTTTAAGAATATACTAATAAAATGTTCAATAATATATATTTTTTTCATCGTCTTACAGCCCGTCAAGACTGTCCGTTCGTTTACACTACTATAGATAATGATGATGAATTTAGCTCGCGTCGGTCACATAATCTATTGAATCACTCTCGTAATGGACCGGTTTACCGGCTACAGAGAGATAGGGGCTCGAATCCCGGTTAGGTATACTAGTGGTGGTATTTTCTAAATTATTTCACACGCTCCGTCCAAGTAAATGCGGGTAAATTACCTATAAATTCAATCTTCCTCATCCTTAGCCTAATAATGTATGTTTGCAAACAACCCTAAGTAATCTCCATCGAACACTAAAATTAGAAAGGTGGAACTTAGGGATAATGTACCTACATTTACGGTGAGGAAGAGTGCTAAATCAGACCTGACAGGGATGTAAAACCAGACAAATATAGATGTAATATAAATATGTTATTCTCTATAGGGGCAAAATCGATTCCTAGTTTCCAGGCACAAAAAGCGTTAGTCATGTTAAGTTCCTGTTTTTTAGAAAGTAGGGTTATTTAAGTATGTTACTTTATTGTATTTAAAGAACATATTCGGAACAAACTGATCGTATAGGTACGCTACTTATAAAAACTTCATTTTAGAATAGACAACATCCAATCACCAGCTTTGGTGGACGAATGGTCTAAGGAATCACTCTCGCAATAGACTGGACTGCCTATGACGAGGAGATTAGGACTCAATTTCCGGGTGAGTGTACTCAAGTTGGTTATCCCAATGGTTTTTCTCTATCCCTCTAAGCAAATGTTGGTGCACTTCCTTTGAATAAACCTTCTTGATCCCTAACATATTAGCGTAATTAGTACACAAAATGCGTATAGCCCGAATCGGTAGTTAGAGTGGGGCTAAAAAAAAACGCAGTCCAACAGCTGATAATTAATAACCGTTCAAGAATCTCTAATTTAACAAATGATACATTTTTCAACTATGCTGAGGAACCTCGCCTTGGTGGCATAGTTAACTAACGCGCTAGTTTCATGTTAAGCTAAACTACCGAGGACGGGCCGATTAAGGTTAGAATCTCGGTCGGGTGAATTAGGAGGATTTTCCTTAAATGGTTTTTTACCTTCCTCAATGCAAATTCGGGTTCACTTCCTTTGAGTTCAACCTTTCCAATTCCAAGCCCATTAGTGTAATTAGTATTTATGCGTGTAACCCGAACGGGTAGTAAAACACGGTGCTAAATTAAAAAAACTATGCTGGGAATAGAATCTAGAACTATTAACTAAATAGGCCAACGCACTACCGACTAAAATGAGGTATTGAAATTTAATTGTCTCAAAACATTTGTGTCAAATAAGTCGAATTGATAAAATAAAATATAGAGTGTTGTTTTTTTTTTTCATTACTTGAGAACCAGAAGATATATTTATTACAATATTTGTTTGAGTCGTAACATTTTTGGTTGTCTCGCTCTTTCCATCACTTCTTTCTCTCTCTCTCTAGCATCAGTGGCACCCGCAGTGGTTTTTCTAGGGGATGAAGGTGGGAAAACATCTGCAGGCACTGGCATTATACTGTCGTTGTAAAAATACTAAAATATAAATGTCTATGAGCAGGGTTTTGCTTTAACCTTAACGCAGTTAGAAAATTTATAAAATATAAAATTTCATACATTTAAATTTAAAAACAAAATATAGTTATATTTATAGATCTATAAATAATTGGGTATCATAAATTTAACCTTAAGTCTGGAAATTTGGTGAAATTATTTATAAATTTATAATATGTTTATTATTTATTATACATTATACAATGATTCAATAAGCTTACTATCTTAGAAAGGTAGATATATTGAGAAATTGCTATTATTATAGCCAGGTGAAATGAACATTTTTGAAAGGATTTAATTTATTACATTCTTATAATTTGAACTCATTTCATAACAATACATAAAAACACAATCTACTTAAATACAAACTGAAGGCTTCTACGGTCATTACTAAATTTATTTATAGCTTTTCCTCTAAAAGCAGCTTTATTTGAAGAAAAAAAAATTGTAAGACCAGAGAAGATTAAAAAAATGTAACAATGTTTTCTTGTAAAAGAAAATATTTCATGTATTAAATTAAATTGAGAATCCTGGAGTGGATGGGGGCAAGTACCCCTCCCCCTCCAACCCTGTTGCCCGCTACTGCGGACGTCCATGTCTATCATCCATCTCTTTCTTTTAAAAGTCACAACGTTTCGGCGAAATGCGATCACGTCCTTGCGCGTTATGAATCGTGGAAATAAGCGTCGAGGCAACAAATATCTTGCGGCGACAAGCTGTTCCAAATTCTGCCCCCTTTTTAAAATTACTGGTAACGGCTGCAATAGCTTTCATCCTTTTTTTTAAAAAAAATTAGTGATACACAAAATACTTTATGATAATAAAAATAACATCTACTGTGCTCCCATGTTTCAAAATAAATTTTCTAACATATTTACGTTTTTATACTATATTATTTGTAAAAAAAAAATATATTTAGTTTTCAAAATACTTCGTTTTACTTTATAGCCTTTCAATATGTTTTACTCAAATATTTACAGTTTATTTTAGGTTTTGCATCCAATACAAGGTTAAGTAACATTTAATAAAGAAATATGGGAATGAGGTGGATATTAAAAAATAAAAGCACTCGTATTGGCATTGACCAAGTGGAAAATCGGACGTGTAAAGCCACTCTCGGAGCACTCAGATTTCAGCTTGAGTCCCGACCTTCCCTGTAAAAACATTGATGGCCTCAAGGTCTAAGGCATCAGGTTCTAAATAGACTGAGTAGTCTGTTAAATGGAGGTCCATGTACTCCCAGTCCACACTAATGCGGACACACGTACTCTAAATCAACCTTCTCCTCTTTACCTCTTATATTAATCCGTTAATAATTTGATAAATAGGTGTTGCGAGTATTTAATTACAGATTATTTTTTTAAATTGTTTTTGGGATTCTTAAAGTTCATTTTCTGAACAAACGTATTATATCAACGTACGACTTACATATCATCCAATCATTAATCTAAAAGGGTATGTCCTCCTTTTCTCAAATATGATTTTTCACTCAAACCGGGAATCGATCCTGGCACCCTTAAACTCAGTACAGAGTCACGTAACCGACTTAAATAAGGAGTCAACCTGCTATAGCTGTAAAATGTATCCATTGGTTTCTCGTGGTTTGTTGACGGGAACTTAGCGGCACTGTACCAGTGAATTGTTCCTCCCCTTTAGTGTCAAACAGTCCCTATTTATGCAAAGAGAAAGTATTGTAATCATGATGACTTTAGAACTTGAGATTATGATGAATCTCTACGTTTTATATGCACCCAAACCCAAAAATAATTTTTACAGTTATGTATCCCATGTTTGTCTGTCCCTGGTCTAGATCCGTAACGGTTTGATAAATTTTGTTTGAACTTGATATTTATATGTTATATGGAAGCCCTTCAAAACATGTTTGTAATTTTGGCATTAACCCTTAAATTAAGAGATTTTTTTTCATAAGTGATTTTTGAAAATTCCAAACTTTTTTAAAATGGATTTAACAATTTTGTTTAAAATAAATATCTAGGTAGCGTTTGATCTAAAATATAAAAATTTGTTCCATTTTTAGGCAGAAAAATCTTTTAGGATAGTTCACTGAAGAGTATTTTTTGAAAATTCGAAATTTTTCAAAAATTACTTTTATGATTTTATTTAAAATGTATGTATCAGGAGTGATTTACATCACAAAATAAAATATATACCTGTGTTTAAGATAGACATTCTTTTAAGCGGGGTTTGCTAATAATTGATTTTGTTTTAATTTGACATATTTAAAAAAAATCTCTTACGATTTTGTTCAAAATTTATACATGGGGACTATTTTACATGATAAATAATAAGATGTATGTTTATTTATAAAAAATAGATTAATTTAAGTTTAGTTTACCATTGACAGATTTTTTAAATTGGAGATTTTTGTAAAATGGCTACATATAATTCAAAATTGGTATTTTGTAATTGTTTTACATGTTATAAAAGAATATATTTTTATTTTTGCCAATATAAAAAATCTAAGGATTTTTGAAAAAAAAAATTAATTTTAAATTTTTAAAAATGTCTGAAAAAATCGTGTTTAAAATTTGTATATTAATTAATATACTTATTGTGAAAACGAAATATGATTGTTTTCCTGAGAAAAGGTTATTTAAGAGTAGTTTACTGAAAAATTATGTTTATTAAATTTTGCTACGTGCTATAATAAACTATATGAGAAAGTTAGTATAACTGTGTGGTACCATTTACTTACTCGGTATTTTTGTTTCAATACTTTTACACAAACGAATATCTACACCCAGGTGTCAAACTCCTGCTACTTTGTTTGGAAATTACCTGAACACATAATTAGGCCTTATGTTGCAATATTGGGATTATATGTTTATTATAATAATAATTATTATTATTATTAATGATATTATATATAGAATGGAAAAAATTGTGTTGTAATTCAAAGGATGTATTTATTTATACGAGATAAGTACAAACAATCGATAGTGTGGATACTCGTTTGAGTAAAAGTATCGAAACAAAAATACCAAATAAATAAATTGTACGCACAGTTATACTAACTTTCTCATATAGTTTATAATAGCGCGTAACAAAATTTAATATTATTATTATTATTATTAGCACCGCGTCTTACTACCCGTTCGGGTTATACGCACTTACGCTAATTTGTAATGGTAGGGTGATTGTGAGATGAAATGAAGGACCTACAGTTTAACGTGGAATCCGAACCACGGTGGAGACCTGGCATTCCTCACATTCACAAGATGTCTTGTCAGAGGTGAAGGAAGGGTTTGGTAATCCGATAAATCTTTGCTGGGACCGAGGATTGAACCCCGGCCACCAGCATAGAAGTCTGACACCTTAACCACTAGACCACCAGTTCACCCCAAAATTTAATAAAAATGTTTTTTTCAGTAAACTACTCATAAGTAACCTTTTCTCAGAAAATCAATCATATTCCCGTTTCACAATAAACATATTAACTAATATACTAATTTTAAACACGATTTTTCAGACTTTTTTTTTTAATTCAAAATTTCCACATTTTCGTACATAAAAACGTGATATTCATATATAACTCCAGGCTTATTTTTCGATACCAGTACTTACTGTGATATATCACTTTCCTTCAGTACGAGCACAGAATCTACACCTTTCTTACGATACTAGAAATGGGTATTTTTCTTCAGCCTTAATCACATAGCTCCCAAGTCCCTGGATAAGAGGGTTGGAAGAAGCCGGTACCTCGCAAGATTCCAGGAAGTGGACCTTGGTTCAAATCTCGGAACAAAGTCATATTGGAGATACACCAGGGTGCGTGTTCTGGAAAACCACACGTCTTGTGAGGAAATCCATTACTCTTTGAAGGATTGAATTCAAGCCTACCGGGTAGTAATGAGTGCAATATAATGCCCTTCTCCTGTCGATATTCTTGATTGTTGATTGGTTGTTCCCCTTCATAATTAATCTAACGAATCGGAGCCGCCATTTAAGTTGTAAAGCAGCGTCTCCACTGTCGAAACACAGAGCAATTTATATCAACAGCAACATGGTTGAGCCCCACTTCGGTGGCCGCATGGTCTAACGTGCTACTCTGTTGTTAGACTAGACTGCTGAAGACGGTGAGTTCTAGGTTCAAATCTCGGTCGCGTGTGTACTGAGGTTTTTTTTCTAAAATTGTTTTTAACTTTTCCTTCACGCAAATGCGGCTACACTTCCTATAACTATAGCCTTAATAATCCCTAAAACTATTAGCGTAATTAGTACATAAGCGTATAACTCGAACGGGTAATAAGACGCGGTGCTGAAAAAAACATGTTTGCAAATAAAAAATTGGGCGTTTGTTAAGTTTCTCTCTATTGTATTATGTTGATGTCGCAATCAACACAAAATGTTTCTTATTGCAAGTATTCTTTAGAGACGGTAGAGATCAAAATAAAATATGAAACAGATACTAATATTCAGTCGAATGAATAAATGTTTATTCTCTTTGGACGGATTGTTTCAGTTGAAACTTATACATGGTAGGAGTTATGGTTGAAAAAAATGTTGCCTTAGTAATTAGTTTATCGGCATGGCGTTTAAATGGAGTTCGGAGAATTGCATTCAATTAACTGATAATTACAAACCCCATCTGCGTATTTGGAAACCCAAAGACATGAAATGAAAGTTCAGAGCCACCAGTAAAACGTCTCCTTTCTGCATGCAAGTTGACACAGACTATAAACTGTTTCTTCAGTGTAGATACAAAGCCGTGTTGCACCTGGTTTTAATTATAGAAAACAAACACCAAAACATGATGCAGCAACGTCATTCCAGTGTGGACAGTTTGTTAACTGAAGTTAATTAAACAATTTAAGAATACGAAACATTTTATTACAAAATTGTGCAAAACAAAAGTTGCTGTATGTTATTCCAGTGGAGACAAAGCTTTAGAGTGTGTACACATTGTTTAATTGGTGGTCGCCCTCGTAGCATTAAATTCTCCCAGCGTAATATAAATTACAATTTAGGAATCACAATTTTAGACATGTTTCCTTACGATAGTGTATTTATTAGGTGAGTTTCTTTCTGAACGACATAATTATATAATTGAAAGTAAAATGTACGTATTCTACGAACTATAGTAAACAGTATTTAAGATTAAGATTCCACATAACTTTGGCATCACATATGGATTTATTCCTACATATTATAATCAGTGGTGTATCAAGATATATTCACAGCCAGGAGTAAGTACATCCTACCCACATTTCACAATAATACTTCATCCACAAAGTACAGAAGCTTTCCTTTTGGTAATAAAATAATATTTTGGTGTTGGTAGTATAATTCTTTTAAATATATATTATATATTAGGACACTAGGCAGACCTATAAAATAAATTTAATAAAATAAAGCTTATTAGAGAATATAGTATTGAGCTAGAAACAGATTCAGTGGGAAAATATTTTTTTACATTTTAAGAAATTTTAAAAATATGTTGAGCTGCAAATTGGCAACATATGAATTTAAAATAAAGTGAAAAATCATTAATTTCATAGTTTTAATATATGTACCGTACATATTATTATTATTACTAGCACCGCGTCTTACTACCCGTTCGGTTTATACGCACTTACGCTAATGTGTAATGGTAGGGTGATTGTGAGATGAAATGGAGGACCTACAGTTTAACGTGGAATCCGAACCACGGTGGTGGCCTGGCATTCCCCATATTCACAAGATGACTTGTCAGAGGTGAAGGAAGGGTTTGGTAATCAGATAAATCTGTACCGGGACCGAGGATTNGTTTGGTAATCAGATAAATCTGTACCGGGACCGAGGATTGAACCCCGGACCCCAGCACAGAAGTCCGACACCTTACCCCTAGACCATCAGGTCACCCTCCGTAAATATTAATATCTTATTATGTAATAACGTTTAGCATGAGATTACCTATTTTGGTATTTTAGTGACGTGTGAAATGTTTTATTTTCATGTGTTACCCTCAATGAAATAATCCTTTAATGGGATGATTCATCAGCTGGCTTGCGCTACATTCTTACTATAATTCCCTGGGCGAGGTCAATTAACAGCTCTGTATAATATATTAAGTTATAAATTCAAAAGTTTTAACACTGCAGTAGCCAGTGTGTGTAAGCAAGAAAAATAATAATTTTATGTCAAGTTGGTTATGTGAAGCGGAAGTAATCTTAAATTTATTCATATAAGAGAAATCAGTTAACTTGATAGTTTCTCGCTATCTTACTGGTATATAAAGTATTTTAATCGTAAAAAAAGATCGAATGTGAGATTTAGATGAATCTCGACGTTTCATGACCCCCCGAATCAGAAAATGTTGTTTTTGAATCTCCATCTGTCTGTACCTCCAACTAGAACCTAAACCATTTTACCGATCGTGCTAAAACTTGGTATCTAGGGTTTTCATAGGGTTACCCTGAGGGATTTTTTGGAATTGGATATCTAACCCTAAAATTAAGGGTAGTTTATTGAAGGGTGAAAAGAGAAAGAGTCAATTTCCTCAAAATCAGTTCTACCTATTTTGAATAAATTTAATTTAAAAACATTTCTAAATATTACACAGAAAATGGCTACTCTCAATATTTCGTAAAAATGACTTTAAAGGCTGCATAAATTCTTTTTTTTATCATATCTCCGAAACTATTTGAGATATTAAATTACTTATTGCTACAAATATGTATATCTATTTATAATACAAATATATTATTAGAAACATATTTTTATAAATCCGATAGCTTTCAAACTATATGCATATATATATGTATATATATATATATGTATATATATATATATATATCTTTTAACTTTGCGAACAAACGTAAAAAAATCTAAAATGTAATGTTAATAAATGTCGACGTCTCATGACACCTCGTACACTAAAAAGTGGTATTTACAATGCTGTCTGTCTGTGTGTATTTTTAACCCCAAAATTAAGAGTAGTTTAATAAAAAGCGAAAAGAAAATAAATTGATATTCTCAAAATCGACTCTAACGATTTTGATTAAAATTCGTATCTAGGCGTTAATTAAGATTATAAATAAACTAGCTATTTTCATTTTCCCATTAAAATGAATTTTAGGGCACTGTACCGAAGCGAAAATGTTCGTATCTCTGCACCTATATGAGATACTAAATAACTAATCATTGCAAAATTGTAGAATCATTAAAAATTAAAAACTTGTATATGAAATATATGTTGATAAAACCAATAGTTTCTGAAATATTGGCAAATATATTCATATAAATTTGTTAGCTTTAGTTGTAAAGAGATACTACTTAAGTCTTAACGCAATAATTCTCATATGCCATAGAGTAATTAAATATAAGTAAGTATCTAAAAAAAGTATGTTATTTTTCCTTAAACCTCTTAGAAGAAATGTTTGTACAGCAATGATATATTTCCACTTTAGACTCAATAGTCAATATTTACATTTTTTATTGGTTAAAATATATAAATAATTAAATATCGATGTGATGACTTGAAGATGTGCAACATCTAATAAAATGTTAAAATTTTAACCGGAAATCGAAATTTTAATACGAAGTGATGACCCTTGTGGACCCATTATTAATCTTTTTTATTGGTCCAAGCATACAAATGAGGACATTAATTCTTTAAAAATAAAAATATAATATTTAAAACAGACATTTTGATGAATCTTGACACCAATCTTGCCTTCTTACATTATTCTGTTCAGAAATCTTACGAGTTTATAGAAAGAGAGAGAAAGTTTGTGCGGTGCGCCGTATGAATCATTTCATACATGTATAACTATTTATAACAAACATCTTTTACTTGAAATATATTTTTATAAAACCAATAGTTTCTGATATATCTGCAAATATGTATACAATTTTGTGAACTCTAATTGTAAAGAGATAATACTTAAGTTTAAATTAATAATTATCTATGCCATAGAGTAATCAAATAGGTAAGAAGTTGATGTATTACCTTTAACCTCTTATGGGAAATGTGTGTACAGCAATTATCTATCTCTCTCATTTTAGACTCAATATTCAATAACTACCTATTTTATTCGTCTAAATGTATAAAAGATAAATTAAGTAGCAATGCGATAACCATAATATTTTGCTCCCCTAATAAAATGCCAAAAATTTTAACAGGACGTCAAAATTTTAATACGAAGTTTTGACCCTTCGGGACCCAATATTGGTATTTTTTATTGGTCCAAATATGCAAATGAAGACGTTAATTTTTTTTAAAATAGAATTATAAAATTGAAAACTTTGAGTCAAAAAGGTTTTACGTATGTATAGCGCAATTTGTTCTTGGGTTTGCTAGTGTCTATTATATTACGAGTTTTTAGTAAATATCTCCATTTTGAAACAATAGAGCGAGAAAGTCGATGTGGAGTTCCATACCATATATGTCCATTTGTAGTGGTATTCCTCCGTTCTAAGAGTGGTCCTCAAGACCAAAGGATCTTAGGTGGGCACCCTCCCAGTCCCCTTCATTTTCACGTTCGAAGGTCTAGAATTTCAACGTAAGAACACTCATATTATATTACTCATTGAATCATCAACATTTGTCGGGAATTTACCATGTACTGAAAGATAGTTAAATAAATGTTACTTAATAAAATATAACCTTATTTAAATGTTATAAGTAGGGAGCGTTATTTAAGACAAAATAATACCTAAAAAAGAGAAATTGAAATGTATTTGATTACATTGGATAAGATTGAAAAAGATTAATAGTAAGAAAATTAAGGATTGATTGACTTAAATCTTGATTTAATTTATAAAACTCACAACTATTTCTACTGTAATTACTTGCATTGTAATTTTATACTCTGGTTGTCTTACTTGTATTATAAAATATTTTATTTTGTTTCATCTCACATTTGTATCTGATCCAATAAAAATTAATTCACTATCTTAAATAATATTACTTTTAATTTTCATTTATTCATGGTATTTAACGTGCACTTTCTCAACCAACTAAGGGTGTACTGATGTGGATACCGAATAATCGTTATCGGGCGTTTATTATTCCATCGGCAATCAATCGTAATCGGCGATTATTATGCCGATTGATCGGTTTTTTAAGTAATATTTAAGGCCAATTTTTTTAAGTGGGAGTTTAGTGATCAAAATAACAACAAACACTACAAAAATATATATATTTATATATACACATTGGATCTGGGTTGTGGGCCATGCAAATATTACATAGCCAGATAAAGAAATTTAAGTTCATATCTTTATCAACACTAACAATATTGTTCCAACTCTCGTCGGTTTTTAAATAAAATCTTTTTGTATTTATTACATTAACTGTCATCATTCTCTTAAGCATATTTCCCAATAGATATTAATAAATAGTTGATAATCGGGACTAATTGGTGTAAATAATAGTAGCATTAACAATTATTTTAAACAAACGGTAATTGGTATCGGTAATCGATTTTTACTGAATTATTACACCTCTAGAACCAACTGATTACATCCGCATACGCCTGGCTGTTAATTCACTATTGTAAAATGAGACAAACACACTTTACTGATGATAAATTTTTTGTTCACAACAAGAATCGAATCCGGAACCCTCAACTCATTGGACATGCACGCTACCAACTGATCTAAGGTGTGAGCTTCATAATTTACTCTTTTTTCATTCTTGTCCTACTGATTTATACTAAATAATTCATATATTAAATCTACAAAGCTTAGATCTTCATTTCTAAATTGAATGCGATAGCACCCCTAGGATTTGTATTTCTACTTGTATTTTAATTGGTTTCTTGTTATTTTGATTTACCTTTACCTTTATTCCAAAAACAGTTTTCAACATTTTTGAATTTTTAATTAAATTTTCTTTTCTGCACTATAGTCTTACATTTTTTTTACTACTACTCTTAATCATTCTTATCTTATGTAACCCTATAAATTTCAATTTCTCTTTTCCAAATATTATCTTATCTTATTAAAGTATGGAACAACAAAACAAACAAGCAACTGAATCAGTGGACACGTGGTCTAGGGCGTCCACCTTGTCTGGTAAAGATTTCCGGTGACTTGGAGTCCAGGGTTTTAATCTCAACCTGGTGAAATTAGGGTGTTTTTTCCGCTAATGGTCTCCCACTCTACCTCTTCATGCAAATATGTGTGCATTAACTATAAAATTAACTTCTTCATTCTTACCTCATTAGTGTAAATATTTTAAGAGCCCGGATGAGCAGATAGACGACCAATAGCAACACACACAAAAATACGTGAGAAGTTAATATAATTCATAACGCTTGTAAACAGGATGCTATGACACATTTTAATAATAATTAATAAGATGATTTTTAACGATCTAACCAGATTTAGGGATATATTTGCCAGAGCGCTGAGAGGTGTTGCAGAATTCCACAAATTTGGCGTTATTTATTAAGGGATGTATTATTTAAAAACACAGTTCACACCGAAATTAAGGTGAAAGGTCCAAGGATGAAAAGAAGTATAATTATCTTAACTTTTATAATTTAAAAAATGCAAACGAGTTTTAATGATAAGGTGACATCAGCTCATTTTAAAATACATTTTACTCAAAATGTTAAAGATCTGAGACAAAAAGGAATTGTTATAAACATAAATACAGTCTTCCTCAATAAAAAATAAAATAAAACCCACTTCAGTGGCCGCATGGTCCAAGGCACTACTCTCGCAGTAGACTAGACTACCGATGACGGGGAGATCAAGGTTCTAATCTTGGTCGGGTGTTCAAAGGTGTATTTTTCCAAAATTGTTTTCCACGCCAATTCGGGTACACTTCAAATAAATATAGCCCTCCTGATCCCTAAAACTATTAGAGCCATTAATACACAAGCGTATATTCCGAACGGGTAGTAGGACGCGATGTTAAAAAAAATAGAAAAAAGTAGCCTTAATATGGTTACAAGATAAAATTCGAACATAATTTATACACACTGTTTTCTTTAACCACGTTTCACTACCTGTTCAGGTTATACATATATATGATAATTATTTTAATGGGGTGGGGATGCGATTTATTTATTTATTGTTTTAGTGGTTTCGAAGATGCATAGCTGTCATCCCTATAAGATACATGACGGTGTGGAAATATATTCCTTCAAACAGGCGGCACCCTTGAATACATAACACAAACAAAAGCCTTATAACGTATCATAGATTGTTTCTCCTACTAAGCCTGTAATTCAGTAACGACAATGTCCCAGTGGCAAGGTATCAAGCTGTGCTAGCGATAACACGTCCCTCTATCTGTCGGTTGTTCCCAGTACTGATATAAATCACGGACACGCCCCCTTGTCCAGGTGTATGTTTGTGTGCGTGGTTACAGGGGAAAGGGGTAAAAACCATGTGCATACCTATAGTGGCGATCCAAACAGGTTGACATCGGGTATACAACGTCCACTAAACAGTGAAACAAATACTAAAAAAATAAAATATGTCCCCATCTCCCTGACGGAAAAAAAACACCATGATGACGCAGGTAAACAAGTGCGGTTTGTGACGTCACAATGCCAACATATAAAACATGGCGCTATGATGGTTATCTCCCACGCGTCCAGATTGTTGTCTCAATACACACAGCGGTGAGGGAACATCAGTGTATTAAGGGAGCGCTATCTACTTTATTAATCTGAACTATACTGTGTTTTTACCATGAAAGGATTTAAAATGTAACTTTTGGTAGAATATGACGGTCAAATACTGGTGGCATTGAATTAAATCCATTTTACTATCTGTTATTGTATTATAGTGAGAAAAAAAAGTTGTACGAACATCATAAAGAGCTGCTTCAGTGGCCACGTGGTCTAAGGGTGTCACTCTCGTAATAAATTATATTGCCGATGCAGGGTTCAAAACCCGATTGGATGTAATGAGGGTGGTTTTCCCTAAATGGTTTCTCACTCTGCCTCCACGCTAATGAGGGTACACTTCCTCTAAATGTAACTTTTATTATGCCTAACTTATTAGTGATATTAGTACTTATGCGTGTTAGCCTAAAAGGGTAGTAAGACGTGGTCCTTTAAAAAAACTATATTAAATTGTTTCAAAACCTTTACCATGAACAATGCGAAAGTCAAGTCAGTGCAACAAACAATTTCTCTCTTAGATCGGGCTAAGCTCCAGATGCATGCGTCTATGGATGTGAAAAAAGTATCTATACTTTTCTAATATCGATATTTTCCTTTTTATACTACTATTATTTTGTTCGATACTATTTTACCAATACTTTTACTGACATTAATACTCACACTCCAATATCGGATCGGTATCGATAGAAACAACTTTTTTATCTTTACTCTTGCTGGGATTAAAATGTTTACCATGGTGGACTGTGGAGGAATAACAAATGATACTATTTCTCAATGTTCGATCATTCTCTGAATGGTAAGAAAGAAGCAATTCTTGCATTCAATCTCTTTTAGCTCATCATAATTCATAGCCGTAATGGTAAAAGTTAGATTGAAACATATATTACTTATAATAATTACTGTTAAAATAATTTTTCATCAGCTACAATTTCATAGACGTTTTGAAAGCTGGTATGGTAAGACCCTTTATAATTTCTATCATACAATACTACCTATCATACCGTACAAGTTCTAACACGTAACATACAGTAGCCCCATGGCTTCTTTGGTGCTGACTGACAGCTCACAGATGACTTCTGACAGTCAGAACTTAGGTATATACCTAAATTTTTACTGTCAAAAGTGACAGCTGCTAAACACATGTTTTTGCAGATCATATGGCTCGGCGTAGAGATACATAATTTGTTCTGGTAACTGTTTAAAGCTTTCAGCTGTCAGTAAGCACCGAAGAAGCCATGGGGCTACTATAGACGTGGAAGACCTAAGTATACTATAATATGGTTATATTATTATATTTTTCAGTGTTTAAATAAATTTGAAAATCAATTATTATGAA
>CABFVX010000082.1:0-17915 GCA_902151425.1 Timema shepardi
ATGTGTGTGTGTGATATATTTATATATGTGTGTGTGTGATATATTTATATATGTGTGTGTGTGATATATTTATATATGTGTGTGTGATATATTTATATATATGTGTGTGTGATATATTTATATATGTGTGTGTGGGATATATTTATATATGTGTGTGTATGTGATCTATTTATATATATGTGTATGTGTATGTGTATGTGTGTCATATATTTATGTGTATATATGTGTATATATGCTATGTTAACATACTAATATGTATTAGCAGAACTGTCCATTTCATGAATTGGACCTAATTTCTGTTCATTTCTTGACAGCTGACCTCTCTTATTGAACATTTCATGAATATATATAAATTGTTTTGTGTGGTTTTATTGTTTGTTGCTCCGATTTATGTGGGAAGTAACTGGGATGTGGGGAGTAGACCTTAAAACAACACAAAAAGTCATTATAAACATATGTTCTATGTTTTACACACACACGATGTTTGGAAACTCATAGCCCAAACTGCACATATAGTTTGTTTGAACCAAAAGTAATACAAAATCCATATATATATATAATTACACCTGTAAAAATTTGCTAATACCGTTAAATTGTGTTAGTTTCGGCTTACAGCGCCGTCGTCAGCTGACTGGAATACAGACCCCGACCACGCTATTTTTTCTTTTGCTGACTGATTGTAAAATGACTTCCATTGTTTAAATATGTCAAATCAACTGTCGTGGGTGAACCGTTAGTTAATATAAGTGTGCCTGCAGGCAGACAGTTCCGTACGCTGATGTATGCCTGCAGGGAGATATCCCACCAGTTTGTTTGTTTTCCAGCAAAATGATAGTCCATTAAGTTTATGTTTGTTTGCTTGCAGGAAGATAGTCCCGGCCCGGCTCCAGATGGAGTACAGTTCCCTCGTGCCCCACTACTCTGCCCATTCTTCAGTCTCCTCGACCAGCGACAGCTGCGGGGGCAGGCCGTCCAGGCTCCGTACGCTGAGACTAGTAAGGCGGTTGGTGGGGGCGGCGCCACCTCCGGGCCGACCCTCCTCGTTCGGGTTTTCTCTGAGGGGCGGCCGCGAGCACGGCACCGGCTTCTTCGTGTCCGCAGTCGAGACGGGCTCCGAGGCCCATTGCCAAGGACTCAGGGTGAGGCCACAGGGGGCCCTGGGGCATTCACATTCATAGGCCAGAGGTGGGGTCGTCCAATACGAGTTCCAAGGGAATATCAGGGATTTTATTTGTAACAGGGAAAATGGGACTTTTTTAGTTAGGGAATTTGTTCACCAGATAAATGGGGAAATATCAGGGAGTTAGTTGTTTTATAACAGGAAAAACAAGGAAACCTCAGGACTTTTTTAAATATTTAAGACCCTAAAAACAGGAAATGTATTTTTTTACAGGCGGTGAAAACAGTTTTTTTTTATCAAGATGGACGGGAAAATGTTATTGATTTTGTAATACAAGGGTAAACAGGGATATGTCATGAAATTTTATTAGAAATAAGTTGACATTAAGGAATATAAATACTTGTACAAAACAAAAAATAATGATTTCGTGCCTGAATATTAAAATATGAAAGTGAAAGATCTGGTTTCTCACATATTAACAAACACATTGCCCTAGACTAGATCTACTATCATTCCCCAAACACCAGATGATTGTAAAATGGTTGTATTTTTTACTTTAAATTATATTTAAATTAGCTTTTTATTAATATTTTCAGTTGGCAAAAGATTTAGGTAAGTCCAAAATTATAAATTTACTGTGTAAAGGCAGTTACATTGAACAATTAAAAAAAAATGCCCTAATAAAAATAATCCATAGTTATTATTATTTACAACCAATTATCTACCCTCATAAGTAAAATGAACATTTTTTAAACTGACTTTTGAATGGTCCATTCGATACCGGAAACATAGATATAAAAAGGGATATGTTTATATGATGCAAGTATTTTCTTTAAACTTTATGATCATTGTAATAAAAAGCAAATTTTCATTCACCAAGGGAAATTGGGAAAGTGATAAATTGAGGAAAATTTAAACAATGTTATTTGAAAAACCTGAAAAAGTAAAAAAAATATCTATAATGTAAGTTCTAGAGCCACCCTGAGGAGACCCCCTTTTAAAACAAATAATTAATTTGATTTCTGTGCTTTATTATTTTTTTTACTAACATTTTGTGGATAGTACCCTTCATAATATAGATAATGTACACATTATTTTCTTTATTTTACTATGATATATGTATATATTTTCTTACTATTAGTACATACTTAAGAAGACTGAGAATCGAATAATACTAAGATGTTTAAAGATTCAAAAGTTTATATAGCTGTACATAACAATACCCCATAGAAATTTAAACATTACTTACGCTAATGTGTAATGGTAGGGTGATTGTGAGATTAAATGGAGGGCCTACAGTTTAACGTGGAATCCGAACCACGGTGGAGACCTGGTATTCCTCACATTCACAAGATGTCTTGTCAGAGGTGAAGGAAGGGTTTGGTAATCAGATAAATCTGTGCCGGGACCGAGGATTGAACCCCGGACGCCAGCATAGAAGTCTGAATCAAAGTTAATTGAAATTATAATTTATCTGTAGATTAGGTTACGCTACCATGATAGTACCAAGTACCATGTACCATGATAATGTATTTATAAATAAATGCTTGTTTCAAAAATGATGTCATCTTAGTAAAATAATTTTGTAAGATTTAAGTTGCTATTAGAATCAGTTATAATAGACAATTTGGCTGACCGATTATTATTTCTTGGGTGAATTAATATATTTTATTTGTGTATTGATCAATTCTCCATACTAATTTATAAAAATAATAATGAAATATTGACATTTTGATTTTAAAAAAAATACCATATGCTATATATCAGCGGTTCCCAAACTGGTACGCTTAACACCAATGGCACATACAATTATTTCGGGTGGTACACCATGATATGCCAAACAAAACAAACAAATAAATTAACGCCATAAAAATATATAGGACCTCTTGAAATCCTATAAATATATTATGATCAAGTCCAAACAAATATAAAACAGGCTTAATCAGTGGTTGGAGAGGTGGCAACATTGGTTCAAGCTCGGACAACCGGTGTAGTCATGCAGCCTGTGGTGTTATATCTTTGGGCACCATTAAAAATGCACTGACATAGTAAATACTCCACATTACGTTGATGGTACCCCAAAATACGGAAATTGTTGGTCTTGTACGCCATTCGGAAAGTTTGGGAACCACTGCTCTATATGATGGGTCCTATCGCTGTCACGTGTGTCAAGCCAGGCTGTCGGTTAAACAAGATGTCTTGCTGTGCGAATCAAGTTTAAAAATAGAAAAAACTTATACCTCCATTTTGTTGCCAATTTATTATTGAGATTTACTACCCGCTTCAATGGTCGAATGGTTTAAGGCGTCACTCATGTTAAACTGGTCTGACGAAGACTGGTAGATTAGGGTTCAAATCCCGGTCGGATTTTTGAGGGTGGTTTATCCTAACTGGTTATCCATTCTCCTTCCACATGAATGTGGGTAGAATACCTCTAAAATGTGTCTTTCCTCATCCCTATCTAATTAGAGTAATTATAATTTATGTTTATTACCTGAACAAGTAATTTAGGACACAGTGATAAATATATATTGGCATTTTTCATCGTTTTTGTAGGTTGGTGACCAAATTATTCGTGTGAACGGGTTTCCCCTTGAAGACGCCATACACAAGGAGGTGCTCCAGCTTATACAAAACCAGAACCAACTGAGCCTTAAAGTGAGAAGTAAGTGGTTAGCAAATAATATCATTACAATAAAATATTATGTGAGTATGGGTGAAAAGGTCTTGTAAGTGACTAGCAGGTCTTGCGGGTGACTAGCCGGCCTTGTGAGTGATTAGCAGGGTGTGTGTGACTAGTCGGCCTTGTGGGTGATAAGCAGGGTGTGTGTGACTAGTCGGCCTTGTGGGTGATTAGCAGGGTGTGTGTGAGACTAGTTGGCCTTGTGGGTGATAAGCAGGCCTTGTGACTGAATAGCCGGCCTTGTGAGTGGTTAGCAGGGTGTGTGGAATAGCCTGCCTTGTGAGTGACTAGCAGACCATATGAGTGACTAGCTGGCCTTGTGAGTGACTAGCTGGCCGTGTGAGTGACTGACCAGACCGTGTGAATGACTATCAAGCTGTGAGTGACTATCAGGCCGTGTGAATGACTATCAAGCTGTGAGTGACTAGCAGACTGTGTGAGTGACTAACCGGCCTTGTGAGTGACTGACCAGCCTCGTGAATGACTATCAGGTTGAGTGACTAGCAGAGCAGGCTGTGAGTGACTAGCAGACCATGTGAGTGACTAGCTGGCCTTGTGAGTGACTGACCAGACCGTGTGAGTGACTGACCAAACCGTATGAATGACTATCAAGCTGTGAGTGACTATCAGGCCGTGTGAATGTGTGGCCGGAGTTGTTTCTACTTCTCAAGGGAATTGATGCAGTTGAGCAGTCAAGCCCATCTCTCCACTCATTTTCGTTATTGCAGAGTCACTGCACAAAGACTTGCACTTCTGTTTTATATATATTTATCACCATGTCTTTATTTTCAACATTTCATATGAATCATGACGAGGAAAAAAAAAGCTAACCATGTAAAATGCAAATAAGAGCAAATGAAATAGACTGCATCGATTTGTAAAGTAAATAATAATCAAAGAGTTGGGAGAAAAACTACACAACATAAACCAATTTCAAAGCAATAACATATTTTATATAAATTAACCAAACTTAACCAAAATTAAACAAAATTAACCAAACTTAACATATATTTAAGATTTTTTTTTTGCAGTGAGATTTTTACTAGAGTTTATCCACACTAGTAAAAAGGTTATTTATTGCTTGGCTGAAAGTAAAATAAGCCCGATATAGGGCGGCAGTTGACGGAGGACACAATTCACCCCCCACATTATAGCTTAACCGCTGTGACTTGTAGAATGACGGATGATGGGGCGGGAAGACTTAGAAAAAAGACTACACCATAATGGACTACTAGGCTATATGTACATTTAAGTCATCAAACATAAAATAAATGCTGATATCAGTCATACACTAGCCTCATAAAACATGAAATATACTAGTGACATTGTTTTTTTTATCACCCAGCTCATAGCCAGCCAATAATCAATAGTTTTGGAGGGGGGTGGGGGGGGGGTTGGTTGGTGGGCACATCCCCCGATTGCCAGAGGCTAGAAAAAATTATAAATGATGAATAGTTCTAGAAGCTGTCTGAAGTGGTTTTAATGGCAACATATAACCCCCTAACTGCTGGAGACTAGGAAAAATCCATTTATTTAAACACCTCTATAAACTCTTTGAATTGCTTTTTATGATAACACATCTCCCTAATTTGTACTTATACCTTAGTTTTGATATTGTTTGAACCACAAATAAAGCTATATATATATAGTTCATAAAATTTCAGGGTGGGGGTTTGAACCCCCCCCTCCCCCCCTAACTACGGCCTTGACTCCTCAGCCTAATCACTCTAAATACTAAATCTCTACAAGTAAAAATTCCACTAATACGTACAGTAATAATGATTTTGTTTTTCTGGGAGACATACCCTTTGCCATGCTATATCTGAATCCACAGTATATTGGACTTGTACTTTGTTACCAAGCAAATAATAATTTCCACTTAGGTTGACATTAGTGACTTTCAGCCAATGTTTGCAATAAAGAACCTTCCATTTTCTGTCACTTACCTACATTCCACCCGTAGATGAGGTGTACTCATCCAGCCTATCTGTATCTAACCATACAAATGTGTATCTTGAAGGTAGAATTTAGAGGAAATGTACCCATATTTGTATGAAGGTAGAGTGGGAAACCACTTAAGATAAACAACTCATAATAAACTTTGTTGATGATTGAATCCTAGCCTGCCCTTTACCTGCAAACCAGACTAAACTGATGCGAGTATGTTCAAAATTATTTTATTTAATACAATGTTGTTTTCGATTCAATGAAATGTAAATGTGAGTCAAAACTAAACCTCAGTGAAGTGTTCTGTTTGCTAAGAGGTAAATTAATATTCTGGGATCACGTTAATGTGTATTCAACAAATATTTGAGGATAAGCTATTAAAATATCTTCATGCATTAAATGTTTTGTCCAGCCTAGAACATATTTTTATTTCAATAATGGAAATGTTTTTAAGTTGTTTATTTTATTTTTATTTTCAGCAGTTGGAATGATTCCAGTTAAAGAGTGAGTATTTTAGTATTCTTTTGAAATTAAATATTTTATTCATCACCAACATCATAATTTTGTATCAAATAATGTTTTTTTTCTAAGCTAAGTTTACAAATAATGTTTATCACAATGTAATGGAAAAAGAATGAAAATAAATGTAATATAATTACAATCAAAATAATTATACATTGTTATTTTTGCTTGCTAGCATTTTATATATTGGCCTTTGGCCTTGAATCTGATGTACTTAAAGTTTTCATATGATGAGGCTTACTTCAAGGTTTCTATTAAAAATAAATGTTGTTTGTAATGAAGGGAAATGACGACAGGTTAATATCAATCTTAAAAGCTGAAGGTCTCGTTGATTCTTAGCAAGCGGAACGATCCGCTGACATGGCGCGTGATTGAGGAAGAAACGGTTTTACCTGCATGCAAGACAATGCTGCCAACCATGGAAAGTACTGCAGTGTGCAGTGTGAACGGTGGAGACGACGGTGTTACAGACGTCAGACTCTTCCTGAATGTACCTCCTCGTGCTAAACTCGGCTGTGGGTAAGACGACCTTGACATTACTTTGGATTCATCACTGTTTTGTTTCGTGGTTTTATCACTGCGTCTCACTATCCACTATAGCTATAAACACACATTTTAATTATGCAAATGGAGTAGGGAGGAGAAAGGTAGAATTTATAGGAAAAGAACCCACACTCGCGTGGAGGACGAATGGGGAAACCATTTACGTAAGCCCACCCTTAGTACACTTGACAGGGATTTGAACTTGATCTCCGTCAATGGCAGTCCAGTCTGTTGTGTGGGTTACACCTCCAGCCATTCAACTGCTGAAGTGAATTATCCAGTAGGACAACTTGAATGGAAACAATGATTAAATAAAACTTGAGATGGACTAATTTCAATTTTTAAAATTTTGAAATATATCTTAATAAGATCTTGTGATACTTTGGCTGCTAGATTTTTAGTACCGCAGCCTACTATACATATAATAATCATGCTAATGTGGTAGAGATAAGAAAGGTTGTATTTAGAGGATATGTACCCACATTTGCATGAAAGTAGAGTGTAAAACCGTTTGGGAGGAGGGGGGGAATCTCAATACACACATTCATCACCTTCTATCCTTTTGCGAGAGTAAAACCTTAAAGTAGAGGATAAAAAGGGGATAATTTTTTTTAACCTAGCATGAGAAGATGGGGAGCTGCTACTCTTAGTCTGCTCCTATGCAAACTGTTTTTTTAATCGCTTCACAACTACCACTGTAGTTGCTCGTTTTAACTCAGGTGCTGCATAAACTCATTATTTAAATTTTGTAACTTAGTATATATTAAAATATTTATACATTTTCATAAAATTTACCCCTACATCACAACTTTTTTTTTTAGTTAGAAAACTAGAAATACACTATGATTATCATAACTAACTATCAAGTGAATTTTGGTTCATATTTGAGTAATGTGATTTGATTACAGAATTTGCAAAGGTCCCGACTGGAAGCCCGGGATATTTGTCCAGTTCACCAAGGAGAACGGGATAGCCAGGGAGGCAGGACTCAGGCCAGGGGACCAAATTATTCACTGCAACGGCGTCAATTTCAAAGACATAACCTTTGGGGATGTGAGTTAGTTTTTAAAAATCTTTTGCCAAACTTATTAACACAATATAAATAAATGTATTTGGTCATAGTATTTTTAACAGATTAATTCTAACTAATGACTCTTAGTTTTAATTAATTTTTGCATTTTATCATCAATTGATTAAATTTAAATATTAATAAAAATAATACAGTCAAGGCCACACAAAGCATGTTCACTTTCAACCAATTTATTTTAGCAAACAAGAAATGAGTCCTCTTAGAAAATTCTTATGTTCTCTTATTATATTTACTTTTGTTTTCATATTTTTGGAGGTTCGGGCGTACAAACTAAGCTCACAAATTATATTGAACAGCAGGTTGAAGAAAGCTCGAGAGTTTTCATAATAGCACCCAGAGTTTTCATAGTAGTAGAAGAAACATCAAAGGAAATGCTTGCACTCTCTTGCTTGTAGTCGTGGTTTAGATGCGTTGGAGGCTCTGGGCTTCTTCACACAAAATCCACAATTTGTATTTTGAATAATGTTTTCAACTTATATTTTTCAATCTATTGTCTACATTTCACTTTTCTTGATAGAGTTGTATGAGCAAGAAATCATAAACTTTAGTGAAAAGTACAGCCGCCATCCCAATTTATGTAAGAAGTTCATACAATAAATTATGTATCGAGCAAGATTATAAATTATATGAAGAAATATAAGAAAAACCTATTTTTAACGAGCGGCATTGTATACCCGCTGGTCTGGGGAGGTATCGTCACCTTGTTTGGGGAAAGACCTTTTCACTTTGCTTCGGCTTCTGTCTCCATCTCTACTTCATACAAAGCTTTATGCGCCTTTTACAGCTCATTATTATCGCAAATATGACCCAGTGCGATCTATGACCACCTGCTTACATTCCATGTTCCCTGCTGGTCTGAATCTATGCTGTGCGCCCTCCTCAGGGTCTAATATATAAAGTTGCGCCTATTTCTTCAACTCACGGCTTTATGATAAATATGGCCTTGAATCCTAAAACAATATGACTCATCCCCAGGTTGGGATGAGTCTATTCTCGGTCGGTCGGTTAACTTATACAAAATGTATCCACATTTGTGTGAAAAGGGGCTAGGAAAACTAAACAGCTAAATCAAATATGGAAAACCACTCCTAGTTCAAGCAGTCGATATCGACTTCTATTTTATGTGTGATCCGATCTTTTGGGAGCTTGATGCATTAAAATAATCTTACCACCATCGTGGGTAGAGGCACGATATCATTGCAGCCTATCCTACTGGCGTTGAAATTATTCAAACCTATCATAAATTCACTTGTAACATTTTTATATTTAATCACAATTATATTTTTTTTATTGGGACTGTCTAGGCGGTCCATGTGATGAAGTCATCCCACCAACTGGACCTGATAGTGCGGAAACGGGCGGGCTTGGACTTGTTTCCTGGGGAGTCTTCCGGGTACAACAGTTCGGCAAGCAGCGTCAACGGGGACCAAAGTCCTAGTTGGGAGGACACCAAGAGGCTCTCTGTCGTTAAGGAGGAGTCAATGGAGCTAGAAGAAAGGTACACTTTTAATATTTATTATAAGGGGTGGAACCTATGAACACTTGACAACCTTGAATGCTAAGGATATTAAAAGATAAGAGAAAATAGTGTATTGGATTCGAGATCCCCCTCACTTCCCTCCCCCCGCACCCCCCAAAAATTAATTGGAATATATGTTAGAACTTGGATACTGTTTAGTGGTTAGCGCAACATAATATTACTAAAAAAACAACTTAAACACCAAACCCTAGACCAGGGGCCACCAACCTATGGCATTCAGAATGATTTTAAATGTCACGCTGAGTCATATAAAACCTTTATTTTTAACTGAAACTATTGATGTGAGTATTAATTTTAATAAAATGTTTTATGTTTCAATGATTCAATTGTTTTGTTTCAAAATTTCAATTTTCATTACCATTTTTTCAAAATTGCACGTTTTAATTACATTACTAAGGGAATTTTAATTTTCACTGTTAATCAATTATGCCAACCTCACAAAGCTTTTCTGTTCTATGTGACAGGCTGGGTCAGTTGGAGACGAACCAACGCAAAGGAGGTATTGACAAAAACAAAGATTGGGACCAAATCGAGTACGAATGGGAGAAGGCGGAGCAGAAATCTGGGAAGACCAGAACCGGGACGTCGCACAAGTCACATAAACAGTCTGGAACATCTTGCACTATTATATCTGTTGAAAACGATTCAGGACATTTCAACGGAGACACACAAGATTCAAATGTAACTATAATGTTGTCATATTTAAATTGTTATAAAATATCAATTCACTATAATAGAATTGTTGTAAATGAAGTGTAAATAAAAGTAAAAACACTTCAACATTTTGATGCCACATGGCAGCTTCCTCAGACTCAGAGTGGTGAATTGAACAGGAAGTTGTCTTCAGTGGTGCTAACTTATCCCCCCGCCCCCACACTTTTTCTTCCCGCTTAGCATCACGTCCTACCACCCGTTTGAGGTGTTACTCGCTAACTAAGATGTTAAAAAGATGAAAAATTTTAGGATGGATTAAAGAATTCCATTGAGAACTGTCAGAAAAGTTTTCAATGCGTGTGTCCTTCAAATTATACTCAGGATGGTACCATAAACTTTTTAAGGACATTCGAGACTTGATTTTTTTTTTCAAAATTTTAAATTGGAATTTGTTATAGAGCTAAACTATTGCTTATTGGTGGTTTGGAACCAACAATTATAGCCAAAACAACAAACAGGTCCCAGACCATTAATTTAACACCTCACTGAATGTATGAATATTATAATTAATGCATTTTGACAATAAATGTTTTGGTTACTAATATACATATATATAGTTCTATTTCCTCTTATTTTCATCATTTTTTTACAAGATTCATATTATAAATTCAGGATTTGGATTTGAAATTTGAATTTATAAAATAGTGGATTCAACCCATCTCTAAATGATACAAAATTTCAACTCATTGAGACTTTACATTATTTAAAAAAACAAAATAATAAACATCATGATATTCTTTTAAAACAAATATTTATATGGTCTATAAATCTTATTTCAGTCCTATACAAACCCAAACATAAACCAAGAAAACGTGACAGTGAATGGAACCCGCTCCCAACAAGGTCAAGACTCGGCAAAGTGCAGCGGTACAAAGCTTGCCGAGATCTGTATGATCTCTCAACAGCAAGAGACCACCACTGTGATCGTCGAGGTCCACCGCAGCGAGGTGGAAGATGAGCAAGAGAACGACAGGAGTATGCACACAGCAAGCGAGGCTAGTCCGGTCATGCAGAGGCCGAGTACAGCCGCGAACAAGGTGAGAATCGAACTGGATTCTTATTTTCTTTAACGTCGTGTTTTAGTACCCGTTTGGGTTTAACCTCTGATCTCTCCATCATCAGCTGACTAGTCTACTGCGAGTTTCACACCTTAGACCATGCAACCATCAAAGTGGGTTGGACTCTTATTAAGTCTCAATTCTACCGCCTCAGGTATGGCTGTCTCCCACGTAGATACCATAGTTTCATCATTATCATAAGAACTCTTTCCAGCTTGTGTCCGGATTAGTTTGGTAAAATGCCTCAATCTTCCTCTGTTCTCCCACCATTCGTCCTCACTCACTCTTGTCTATTCATCTCTTTTCACTCTCACACTTGTTATCTGCTTCTCCCATCTATTTGTTGATCTCCTTTGCATTCTTTTCACTCCAAACTTAGACTCCATCACTCTCCCTGGAATTAATTTCTTTTCTATCCGCATTACATGATTACCATCTCTGCCTTGCTTCCCTCTACTATCTCATAATAAGAAATATCTTTACATCCTTATTGTTTCCACCCTATGGTCTGGGTCGGGTTTTTTTTTACTAAAGCCATATATTTTCCACCACCGGCTTGCTAGGCCTGTCGTAGTTTCATATGCCTATAATCTTATTTTAGACTAGGACAGGAACAGCATCCAGTCCCCGGCCGTCAATTTATCAATGTGAAAGGTTAAACCCACATCTCACCATGATACATTTTCAGCCGTGCCGGGAGTCGAACCCAGGACCAATTAGCTCAGTAGGCAGGCACGTTACCGACTGAGCTAAGGTGTCGGATGTATCTTATATATGTATATTCCTAATATATTCTTTAAAAAATTACTTTTTATGGTTATAATTGTCACTGACTACATATCATGTTCTTAAGAGACTGCCACACATGCCAGATTGTCTCAAAACGCAACCTCGTAGCCGAATGTTAATGGACCGTGCCATTTCAAGTTTGATAAAAGAAGAAACATAGAACCTTCAAGAGGCGTGTTTTACCCCCTAAATTCAGCTATCTATCAATCAACACCTCTTGATTCCATGCTGCCAAACAATAGCGGTTATTTCTCCTCTTAAAACTGCACAATGCTCTATTTACAAAGACTAGTCCGAATTTCCTTCTAATTACTTGTGTATCTTCTTGTCTCTTCCTGGGGTCAAAAATTCTCATACCCCTTTATTTGATATATAGCAAACCACCACCACCCCCACCACAAGGTATTTGGTATGCTGCCACCCCACTTCAATATTACACATCTTCCTTTGGTATATCCTCATCCATTATCCTCTCATAGCTGTACCACCTTAATTGTGACTTCTCTATCTTGTTCTGCCCTGGTTACTCCTTAACTATTCCTCTCTCTCTTTCATTTCTCAGCCTATCCATACTGGTCACTCCTATAGTACTTCTCAGAAATTTCATTTCACAGACTTGAATTCTGCTCTCATCTTGCTCCTTAATTCAAAATATCTATATAAAATTGCTATCATAATGGATGTTTTGTTTGTTTCAGAGGACCAATAATAATTATTAAAGACATAATTAATTCTATCTTTCTGGTTTGTTTAACTATATATTCCAAGTCTGCCATAAAAACATTTATTTTCTTGGTAACAGAACAAAAAAAATCAGTCTCGCCAACTTAACATAGTAAAACACCTTTAGATATTGTCTTCAGTATAGCTTACGACATCCAGTGTGTAGCAGTTGAACCAAAGCTCACTCCGCCAAGTGCTGATAGTGAGAACTATCACGTTCTCATAACAGACAGCTGATCCGAACAATGGATAATGATGAATTTTATTCTAAACTATCAAGTGTGCTGGCACAAATCTAAAGAAATATAATATCTTTCTGATTATAGAACTATTTGTTAATGATTAAAAGTTATCTAAGCTATATGCAGAGATAATACTGCTGAATCTAAATAAACAATTTATTTATTTTAAATTAAGTGTATTTGGTATGCAACCTGTATTCATAATTATTTCAACATACAACTTACAAACTAACTTAAACTAAATCAATAAGAAAGTGTAGAAACAATGTATAATTATGTAAAGTAAGTGATAGGGAAGGAAGCAACCCTGAAAGGACAGTTAGGTTATGTCTAGATAGGAACAAACACACTTCTCTTTTAATTTCTTCTTACACTTTTACACTTCTCACTTCAAACTTCCACATTTTTCACATTGTTTAAATTTTCGGAAATATTACCTCATTCACCCCCCACCCCCTCCTAAAATTTATGCAAGGTGTAAAAGTGGAAGAAGAAATGAAGATAGAAGTGAGTTTTTCCTATCTTGGCCTAACCTATCCTTCCAGGTTGGCTTCCTTCACCATCACTTTACGTTACTGTACAATGTTTCTACACTGTCTTAATATACATTTCCAAGCCATTAGGCGATAATTAAATTTATTAAAATAAATCAAGCTCTATACTAAGTTGAACTATTCTATATAAACTACTACGTTTCAAAACATGGAAACAAACTTTGATACCTACAGTGAAAGTTGTACGCTGCGGAACAAACTTAAATTAATTATTAAATACATGATGATGAACACAGTTGAAAAATGACACATAAACGCAGGAAATGACCTTGGGACTTTTGGTTTATGACACCAATTGTCTACCACTGAGATATCCAGGAATATTAGCTGCGTTCAAAGTCATTCATGGCTTAAGGCAGTCTTTTTGATGGATGTGTGGATTCATTGACTACTTGGTACTATCATGAGAGTAAATTTTACGGAGCAAAAGCCAATCAGTAGCTTCAAATTTTCTTCAAAGATTATTGGTATAAAATGCTCCTCTTTATTATTTATTATTATGAAATTCCTACGGGTGCTCATGAACTCGCTCCCTCTGCAATATATGTCTCCTTGTTCCAGGAAAGAAAGTTGACCAATCTTGTGAAGAGTCCATCGAGTAGTTCGTTTGCAAGTGTGGCCAGTAGTAGCGCTAGCAGCAGCTTGTCTAGCGCCATCAGTCAAGAGCTACAAAGAAGATCTCAGGTTGGTCTCCAATTTTTAATACTTTGTTCAACATTGCTTTGTTAAATTCATTTTCCCTGAAGGAAAGGAAAAATGAATACATTCATTTACACAACCATTACTCATATAAATATACAGTTTTTTATTCTCAGAGAACAAGCTAAATTAAGGCCTGGATATAATGAGGTCCATCACCTCTTTACATGCAGGCCTCAAACTACCGATGATAAATAAATTATAACTATAAACTCTCGACTAAATACAGAGAAAAATTACAGAATAATTGAAACAATTTCGCATGTCTAATTTAAATTGCTAAATTTAATAAAATGATTTATTTTTTATATTCTAAAAGCTATTTTGTGTTTTAAATAATTTTTTTTAAATCAATTGTTTATTTAGTGTGAAAAAATTATTATTATTATTATTATTATTATTATTATTATTATTATTATTAGCACCGCGTCTTACTACTCGTTCGGGTTATACGCACTTACGCTAATGTGTAATGGTAGGGTGATTGTGAGATGAACTGGAGGACCTACAGTTTAACGTGGAATCCGAACCACGGTGGTGGCCTGGCGTGAAAAAAATTAATTTCCCTAAACATATCATGCATTTTTTTGCCATCCTGTCCTTCCATTTCACTTTTATATGTAGGCCATCATTTATGTTTTTTTTCAAAAATTCCATGATTTCATTACATTCTTTATTTTGTAGAGACAAGAGGATGATAATTTTAGAGAAGAAGAACGCAAAAAGGACATTCTTAAAACAATAGACGATGAAAAACGACAGCAACATGAACAGGTATGCACTTAATCAGCTATCTTGGAGAGTATAATAACTAAGCCAGCATTATAAACCATTTATATTGTCACTTGCATTATATAATTATTTATTATTGTTGATAGATTATTTGTCAAAATGATAATGTTTTAAACATATTCAGCAAAAAATTGGATCCCTCACCAAGTTTTATCTAAGTTGTTGTTATTATAATTATTATTGTTACTATGTTATTATAATTATTATTTTATTGTTGTTGTTATTGATATTATTGTTTTATTGTTATTGATATCATCATCATCAGCACCATCATGATTACGATCACAATCATCTTATTTTAATACCCGTTCAGGTTATACGTACTTACGCTAATGTGTAATGGTAGGGTGATTGTGAGATGAAATGGAGGACCTACAGTTTAACGTGGAATCCGAACCACGGTGGAGACCTGGCATTCCACACATTCACAAGTTGTGGTTAATACACGTCTTGTCAGAGGTGAAGGAAGGGTTTGGTAATCAAACAAATCTTTGCCGGGACCGAGGATTGAACCCCAGACCCCCATACAGAAGTCTACACCTTACCCATAGACTGCCAGGTTATTATTAAATCCGAATCCGAAGTGTCAAGGGATGCTATTTTTTATTTGTCTTAGGTGCCATCGACCCCCACCAACCCTAGTTATACCTCTAGCTACAATCCACTGTTCTTGACCATTGATAAGGCCATTTACAAGCTAACATTTTATGTAATTGTGTCGTTATATCCTAATATTTTTTTTTTTCAGTTAATGGAGGAGTTTAAGAAAGCCCACCGAAAAATGTTTGCTCACGCCATTGTTGCACAGAACTGCAACAACAAGAGTCAGCCGAAGCTGGAGCAGCTGGGACGTGAGGTGAGTTGAGTTGAGAGTCAACATAATTTACAAGTCATATGAGCTGCCGTCATATGATCAGTAGCACAATCATCCGTTCCTCAGTTGGTGGTGTGACGAGCTAGAAAGAGACGTTAACCTTCAAACATAAGAAAAAGATGATGTTGCCTACATATGTTTGTTTTACTGAAAAGAATATTCATGAAGTAAAAAGCTATTCTCTGTTCTTAAAAAAATACATAGCTTTTAATAACTTTTTATTTAACTCTTTTGTTTTGGTGTTCCATGTTTCACTCGCTACCTGTTTGGGCTATCTGCATATTTACACATTGGGATAAGGATGAGTAAGATTGGATTTGAAGGAAATATACCCGCATTTGCATGAAGGGAGGGTGAAAAACTATCTAGTGTTTCTATCCTGTGGCCGGATCAGTTTAGTAAAATGCCTCCATCTTACTCTTACACTCAACCATTCTTCCTTCATTTAGGATAAATTGGAACCAGTACACCTGACTAGGATTCAAACCCCTACCTCCCAGTTGCCAGCAGTCTTTTGCAATAGTGACACCTTAGACCATGTGACCAATTAAGCAAGTAAAAACCAATTTAGTTGTAACGTTGAGCTAAGCTAGGAGTAGGAATTGTTTTTCCACCCTCTCCCTAGGCAAATACAACTGGATTCTCTTAAAATAATGTTTACAAATTGTTATTTGTTTGACCTCTTGACCAGTTTATGATTTATTTTACAGACTTTCATAAACAAATTAAAATTATATTCACCTGCTTCTGTGGTCGCATGGTCTAACATGCTACTCTTGTAGTAGGCTAGACTGCCGATGATGGGGAGATTAAGGTTTGAATCTCGGTCGGATGTAATGAGGGTGGTTTTTCCAAAAATGGTTTTCCACTCTCCCTCCATGCACATGGTGGTACACTTCCTTAAATATAACCTTCCTAATCCCAAAAACCATTTGCATAGCTAGTATGTAAGCATACAACCTGAAAGGGTAGTATGACGCTTTGCTAGAAAAAAAAACTTTTCTGTGTTTGTTTGTCGAACCTGTCTTGTGAATTCATAGTCCATCTTAAGTAAATAAAAAATAAGGCTTGTTTCTGTACCACTTAGGTGTATATTAATCTTATCAACATGTTATCACAATGTTTTGAAACACTTCCTGTGATTAAAAGACAATTAATGGAAAAAAACCACTCAGGTTTGACCCATTATCTCAAGCTGTCTGATCACAAACATCTTTAAAATGTGGTTTTGTTTAACACTTTGGATAGTTAGGTGTTTCGTTTTGTGTAGAGAGTTTTATCATTTTATAATGTTGAGAGTATGACCAACGTTTAAATAACATTTTTAGTACAACTTAATTACAGTAGTTAAATGTAAAACTAGATATAATATGTCAAATCCACTTTTTTATCAAATCTAAATCTCTAATCTGAATCTTCATTTTATCTATAAATCCAGACTTTTGGATTATTTTTTTGGCACCGCGTTTTACTACTTGTTCAGATCATACGCCTATGCAGTAATTACACTAATGAGTTATGGATTAGGATAATGTAGAGAAAATGCACCCACATTTGTGTGGAAGAAGAGTGGGGAACCATTTTGAAAAAACCACCTCCAGTGCACCCGACCGGGATCGAGCCCTGATTTCCCTGTCTTCGGCAGTATAGCTAGTTCAACATGATATCAACGCGTCAGACCACTCGGTCACCAAAGCGGGTCCCAACTCTTAGAAATAATGGCAAGAATAATATGCTAACTTTTCTACATTGTTATCGCCTCTGTGCCCTAGTGGTAAGATTTCTTAGCTTCAGATCTAGAGGTCCCACTTTTGATCCTTAGCTCTATCAGATTTTTCTGTGAAGCAATGGGTCCGTAACGGAGTCAACTTGGCCGCGTGAGGTCAGATGAGAAGCTACTTGAATGAACAAGTAGTAGCTTCGTTTCTTTGCCAACAGACGGCAGCTGCTCAGTCGGTATGCCTCAGTTGTGGGCTGATGCCATGAAGCCCCCCCCCTCCCACTTTCAACCCCCCTCCCCCTTTC
>CABFVX010000082.1:17987-89029 GCA_902151425.1 Timema shepardi
CCACCCACTTTCCCCCCCTTTCCCCCCAAACAATGCTAGAGTTATTTTTGCTTCAACTTTGCTTTTGTTCATATTAAGTGGGAAATTAATGATATGGGTTCTGGTTGTTGGGTTTTCCCTAAATGCATTGTGATAAACCACAAGTAAGTACATCATAATAGCTATTAAAAAAAAGTTTGTATTTCGGATATACTTTGATTCGAAGACCTATTCCTATAAAACAAATTGTTAGCATGTAATATTCAATTGAGTTAATTTAACTCTTTAAGGGAAAGCATTATTTAAATTCAATTTTGAGACACTGGTATCTAAGTAACCGTGTATTTAGAAGAAGGTACAGGAAAGAGTGAAAGAAACAAATAGGACACACAATCTTGCTTTCAGAATAAAACCAGGGACAGAATCAACATTATACATTGCTACCACTGGACAAACGGGTAAATGTGCGCCCAGCAAAGAGAATCAACCTGTATAGCTCAATCTCTTGACCTACAGGCTGTAGGCTGACCTGTAGGCTTAGATCTATTGGGAAAGATGCTTAGGTTCTTTATTTATTTTCTTGGCACCACGTCTCGCTACCCATTCTGATTACACAACTTTCTACTAGTTTTAAGTGTTAAATTACTGCTCTGGGGCCTGGTATTTAAGTTCATCCTGTAATATAATTGGTTCTGAACTACTAACGAGCAGTATTAAGAGCTCTAAAATAAAATTGACTTGAAAAATTTATTATTAAAAAAAAAAAAGATTTTAGTTGCAAATATCCTTAAGGATTTGAGAGATTCCAGGGATCCCATCCTTAATTTATTTACGTAATATAGTTCAAGCTTTTCCTCAATTAAAAACAAAAAAAACTCGCGCAAACAATTTAATACTGTTTGGAATCTGTTCTAAAAACAAAAGTTCATTGTAGCATTTTGGTGTGGGGGAGCCATAACTAGGGGTGCATGGTTTGTTTACAGGCAGGACCTATCTATAATAATGTAGTATTTCTCTTCATCCCGAGACAGTGTGCTAGTTAAATGTTTAATGTTGCGAGTTTAGTGATGGGATGATTATAGGCTACTTGGATTAATTTAGTTTGTAAGTTGTATACTTACTGGTATCTCTCTTGTATTTACTATGAGTAAATTAAACACCCAAGAATTTAAAACAAAATAAACATCTCATTAATACACACTTATGAGATAAAACACACACACTTAAACGATACAGATTAAAAATATCAGATTTAATATTGAAAAAAATATTTAAATTTACACTAAATTGGTACCTGTCCAACATCTTAGCTCTTTGGGGAGAGTGCCTGCCTACTGAGCTAAGGGTCCCCGGCTCATTCCTCGGCATGGTCGAAAATATGGGCTTATCCTATCACATTGATAAATTTACGACCGTGGGACTGGATGCTGTGCCTGTCATGGTCTTAAGATAGCTTATTAGGCATATGACGACAGGCATAGCGAGCTGGAAGTATAAAATATATGTTGTCTTGAATAAAAAACTAACCAAGACCACAGGCTGGAAACTATAATTGATGTAAAAAAACAACTCTATGGGTACCTATTTAATTATATTTTAAGGTTTATCTGTAACTTAGTATGTGTCATGTTAGAGCATTCATGTGTGTCATTGTTATCTTCAACCAAATAATCCCTTATCTAATTCATTATAACAATTCAGATCTCAGATAATCTTAGTGTATATTTTCTCACGTGTTTTTAGTAATCATTCACTTTTAATTCTCTGTGGGAGTGGTAGCCATTGAAATACTTATTTTTCTTATGTTGGTACTTTACATGCGGAGTGTCGTGTGTGCATATTTGCAGAGGTGATAAAATGTATGATTAGTGCCTTAGTTTATCGTTGCACGACTTGCGCTTACTGTCGCGTGTTTTTACGGCCAAACGTGAAGGTGTTTTTGGCCTTGAAGTTAGTCCTTGTTCATACATAGTGGGTCATAAAGTTACCTGACAGTCAAAGTTGTAGGTGTAAACACATCTACCGTGCAAGTGCTTCTGCTTGGGATAATTTGTGGAAGTTCAGGGGGAAAAAAATTTAGAATGAACGGCGAAAACAAACCGTTGGTGATAATTCAGAGTTATTTGGTGAGTAATCTCAATTGATTAAATTAATGTGAGTCTAGTATTTTGAGACATTTATCTTACTGTATAAATTTATTTTAACATCCTTAGTTTAATCGATTGAATATTCATTTTTCTTTATCACTGCATCTTATTTTCTGAAGAAGGAAGCATTTTAGAGGTAATCTTCCCGCATTTGCCTGGAATGAGAGTGGAAAACTATTTTAGAGGGAAAAAAAACTCAGTTTCCCTAACCAGGATTCAAACCTCAATATCTCTGATATAAGCAGGCCCATCTAGCATAAGATTAATGGTTTAGCCACTTCGGTCACTAAAGCGAGTAATATTGAAAGTAATTGTTTTAAGAAAACATCATGTAACTATTGATGTTAACCAATTCAAATATTATGATTTTTTTTAGGAATGTTTATCTTTAATCACTCAAATCCTTAAGGAAATTTGAGGACTTTAGAACATATCAGATTCATTTCTTTCTTTTTCCAAATATTTACTTGGAATATTTTAAGCTACTTATTGGTTATTTAATGAAACAGATTTGTATGATACTAATTGTTGATTTAACAAAACAGAATTTTATGAATGTTATAATGAACGCATCGTAACAAACAAACAAAATTAACATTGAATTATTATTTCTATTTTCAATAGTAGCTTAACATAAATGTGGTTAAGTAAACCTTCTTTGTTTACTCTCTCTCTCTCTCTCTCTCTCTCTTTTTATATATATATATATAATGTTTTTAAAGGGATTCAGATTCACGATCTGTAGTTAAAATAAAGCTTCAGATTTTAAAAATAGTAGTTTCGACAAATCTTTCCTTTTTTAGTTTACTTCAGTGATAGGTCTGATTTTCACATTTAATTGATTAAATATGTATTTGAAACACATTTTTAAAACTAACAGAGTACATCGGTATAATACTGTGCTATATTGCTTACAGAGTGACATTTAAAATTAATATCACAATCTTTGACATTATAAAATTTTACCGAAATTATATATTTTCGTAGAAAATGTGAGTCTCTGTATTAAAAGAAAAAAGGTTTGTATGCTTATTGTATTTTTATGGGCGTATGATAATATCCAAAATAATTCTTAATATTAACTTTTCCTTTTTTTAAGAGATATTTTGTAGTCTTATAGTTTGTAATAGCTAACAAGTTTGAATTATTTCAATCTACTTTGAAAAGATTAAAAACGAATTACTTAAATTGCATATTTGATTACAATACAACCAATATGTTGTGGGCTAAGCTAGGCACCTTTTAAAAACCTTTAGGCCTATGGTAGGGGTTGATTAATATATTAAATTAATTGAATATTTGCTTTTTATATTTTTTAAACTAGTTGAATTTCTGTTTTTTTTCTGTTTGATGGCTAGCTATATAACTATTGTATTGAATGCAACATAAATACACTCAAAATTATGTATGCTCTGTAAATCAGTGGTTTCCAATTATGAGCCCACTTTTGGTGGTTCGCGAAAAGTTTTATAAATGGAAAAATTTTGAAATTGTTTGAAACTAGTCATAAAACAATGGGAAAACTAGGTGTGCCACGAAAGTTTGTCTTTCTAAAAATTGAGTTCTAAATTATTCGAAACACACTGATGTGAATTCACACCCAGTATTTGCATATGTGTGCAGGTGTGCACCTAGCATACTTTTGTGCTTGGTTGAACTTTCATTTTGCCCCCCCCCCCCCNCTCGCATAATTTTGGTCCCAACATTGTGTAGTGACCTCAAAATAAAATAGCTACAAGACTAAAATGTCCTGGTTTGTTGTTTTTCTTGATTATTAATAGTTAGAATTTTTATTAAAGATATATGAAACAATTCTTTAAACTATGCTCTAGTCCTAACATCAAGAAGGTGATAGTATTTGAATTTTTGCTGTAATTTAAGGAGAAAAATTATAAAATATAGTTAGTACCCTTGACATACCAAATTCAAAATTTTATACATCTGATTACCAATCATTATTTAAGACAAAGAAAACAAGTTTAAAAAAAAATCAATAATATTCACAAATTATTCAACTTATTCTATGTGTGTGTTTACATTTATTGGTATTTAATTTAGCAATATTATTGATTTAAAAGAGGTTTAATTACTCAATTTTTAGATCTAATCAAAAATGTATTAATGTGTTTTATTGTGGCATTCATGAAACAGCTCAAACAATAATATAAAGTCAATAATAAAATAAGAATTACTATAAAAAGGAAATTAAAGCTACTTTGGTGTTAATAAAACCAATTACATATATCTTAGTCTCATTACAATAATTCTGCACTTTGGTATATGAAGTGGGGAACCAACCAACTGTATATGGCATAATGGTCCCAACATTGGTGCAAGTGTAGGGGGACTAGAGAATTATGTGTTTTTGCAGTTTTTATAGCAAACCTTTTTTTGACTCAAATAAACCAAATATTTCTCCAGTAGAAATGTCTTGGAGCTTTAGTTTATACACAATGTGATAACAACAGGTTTTGAATATGTCATGAGCATAGCGGCATTAGATGAGGAACTTTTTAAATGAAAAGAGAAAGTTCTCACTAAATTCCAAGACACTCTCGACCAATATTCACAAACTGTTGATATAAACACATGAAGAAAATTAAACTCTATGTTTCTACTAGATAAATATTTTATTAATTTTGAAAAAAAAAAAAATGTTTTGCCATAAAAATATTTATCTTGATTAAAAAAAAACATTTTAATATTAAAACTGCAAAAACACTTAACTTTTCTTGCAACCCTTACAAATTCCACGTTAAAGGAAAATGATACAAAATCAAAAATATGTCTGTAACTATAACTAATGTATTTAAAAAAATATAATTGTAGTTTATTTTTAAGGCCGTACAGCATCCTGGGCAGTTGCCCACTTCTAAGTGTGGCTTGCATGTGTGAATATAATATGTTGCACATTTAAGTTAACATAACATATTTGATTTGAGTATATTTTATCAATATTTCAAATTTTTCTTAATAGACATTATATAATTTTCCTTAAGAAAATCTTTCAATCAAAACTAACCTTTATCTTTTCATAAAATATTTTACGTTGTATGATTACAATCAAAGGAATGTTTATTTCCATTGAACGCACAGCGAAACGTTCTTGGAAAGATAACTAATCACAAACCACATTCCTGAAATGATCTCAATCAAACAAGTGCATCATAACCTATTATCAGAATGTCAATATAATATTTCATTTCAGGAGAGCTTATTAAATTTTAATAATAGCTCATTTTTTTACTAATTCATATACTAAACCTGCTATGAAGATGAAAATACCCTTGAATTGTAAGGTGGTGCTTTATAGGGCATACTTTGCACCCAATGTCACTTATGCAACAGAAACATGGACAATGAATGTAAGAGAGAGTAGGAAAGAGGAGAATATAGGAACAAAGTTTGTGAGGAGCATGTTAGCTGTCATGAGTGTACCGAGCTCCTCGTCCCTTACCTGTGAGATTGTGCGCAGCGCGGTTTGCCCGTTCCTCCTTTCCCTTCTTGCCATACGAGGTTGGCTGGGCACAACCTCATCGCGCCTAGCGCCTCAAGTTGCGTGGCTCGTCCACTCACTCTGGTTTTGGACTCATGTCCATGCACGTTGGCCGTACACGAGCTGTTGGCTCTCAGTTCTGGGCTTGCTGAGAGCGAGTCGGGGTCATTGTGATGTTATCATGCGCGGTAATGGAGATGGGGTTTATTTTTATGTACAGTTGTGTAACCGAACCACCCAAGGGGTAGAATTAGAGTCCTGAATAAAGACTTGTGTGACAACATCCTGAGTGACTTCTTCGTACAACCCCTTGATAACGACGTGTTGTGCCGCACCCCAAGTCTGGTGCGTGAACCCCTGCTATCGACACCGGTGAAAATGGGGGCTGACACATGTCTCCCACAGCATCGGAAGGGTTCACGAGAGGTGTGAGCACATGAGGAGACACAAGATTTGGAATGAAGTTATCCAAGAAGAGTTGGGGTACAAGGAGTATATGAGACCAAGAATGAGATGGTATGGGCATGTAATGATGTAGAAGGAGGTAATACTAAATATAATAATGGAGATGAAGTATGTAAGAAAAAAACAGCGAGGAAGATCAAGAAAGAGATGAGAGGAGCAGCTGACGGAAAGGGTGCAGGTGAGAGGAGAAGGCTGGAAGCGATTAAAGGAAGAAGGATTCTGTAAGGATAGAGGTAGAGGAGGCATTTTACTAAAATATTATTATTATTAGCACCGGGTTAGACGCATTTACGCTAATGTGTAATGGTAGGGTGATTGTGAGATGAAATTAAGGACCTACAGTTTAACGTGGAATCCGAACCACGGTGGAGGCCTGGCATTCCCCATATTCACAAGTTGTGATTAATACACGTCTTGTCAGAGGTGAAGGAAGGGTTTGGTAATATTATAAACCTTTGCCTGGACCGAGGATTGAACTCCGGCCGCCAGCACAGAAGTCTGACACTTTACTAAACTGATCCGGCCACAGGCTGGAAACAAATTGATGAATGAGATGATATGACATTTACTAGAGAAGGATTGCATCCACTATTTGACAAATCCAAATCTTTAATTCATACACAAATCTTGAATCCGAATCTTCAGAAAATGTAATAATAAAATGTTTATGTACTACTTTAATTCCAAACTTTATCTAGAAAAAAATACTTGCCAAAAGTTTTTTTTTGTTATAATATATTCATTATAATGTCCATACAGTCATCTCGGGTTATCTTAATGATCTGGAATCTTGTTTATAAGTTTGACCTACATTTATGTTTTTCTAAACCATCAATAAGCAGTAAAAGTGCAATAAAACAGATTCCAATCCAAAATTGGAGATAACAAGATTTTTTTTTTTCTAATTTCGAATCTTCAAATCTTGTTGATTCAAAGGCCTCATCCCAAGGAAATATTAAATAGAATTATCTTATTGGTATATATGTGAATTCAAAGTGGAATTCTAAATTTAAAACAAAGTTTTTTTTTCAAAGTTAATTACTTCCTTTTCATCAATTAAATTACTAATCAATTTATTGCTATCTACGGTTAAATGCTTCTTTATATACCAGTACCTGCAGTGCTTATTTTTATCAATGTGTCTTATGACAGGTTTAAAAACGACTGAACAATTGATTTATCACATTTTTTATCATATTTCTTTTATCAAGTGCATGCATAACAATGTGACTTATTAGCAGCCGATATCAAATGATAGACAAATAAAAAAAAAATTATTCGAAGTTGTGGTGTTTTTTTATCACCACATCTCGGTACCCGTTAATAATGGGTGAGTTCTCTTCTTTTTCTTAAATCCTGATCTCGAATTCGTATCTCCATTTTACCTACCTCAAATTCAAATCTAAATCCTAATCTTAAAAATGAATTGAATAATAGGTTAACTTTCTCCATATTTGTAATATTATTTTTTCCCCAATTCTGATTTATTTTGTTAACATTAAATGGCAAATTAACTGCTGTGGTGGCCGCATGGTCCTGGGTGGGCACCCCTGTCCCCAATTGCCACAAGTGGCAAATTGTTTATAAATGCTTGGTGAATTCAAGTTTGCCTCATCTGATAATAAAACAAACTTTTTCCTGATGGCGTGTGCTGAGGCTGCTTTTCCTAAGGAGTTTTCCACTTTCTCGCCACATAAATGTGACTGTACTTCCTCTAAATTCAACTTTCCTCATCACTAATCCATTATCGTGTTTAGTACACATGCGAATAACCTGAATGGGCAGTAAGGGGAAAAAAGTAGCAAATTAACTGTGATATTTGGTTGCCAGGATTTTACCATAATCCTGTCCTACTAAACTACTAGTAAGCTTATTATTATAGCGCTAATAAATAAGTAATATTGATAGTTAAAAGAACCCAAGATTTCAAATATCCTTAAGGATTTGAGGAATCAAATATCCAAAGGGCCCATCCCTACTCATAATTTGTTGACAAACAAAGGTTTAGGATTCATTGGAAAGTGTCCTTTTAGAGATTAAGGATAGGTGGCAGGAATATTAAATCGGGTGATTCCCCGACAGGACCGGGAGTCGTTCCGAGTGAAGCGTCAACAGAAAGAGGAACTACACACGCATAACATGAGCGAACAGAGGGCCTTGGACGCAGTAAAGGAACGAGAACTGAGGCTGGACAGAGACCGCCAAGACATGACCGAGGCAGAGAGAGAAGTGACGCGACTCGTCAAGAAGAATACAACATCACCGCCACCTCCCCCACCGGTGAGGGATAGTAACTTTGGAAATCAATGGACAATATGACTAACAAAGAGTTAACAGTCGATCAGTCAACATAACCAAATGGGTCACTGCATTCGAGATATAATGAGTCATCTAACTTTCTAGAAACATTAAAAATAATAATCAAAAACAGTTTAAAAAAATATCTACATTCAGTTAAGATGTTTTGTGCCATTATATTTTTATAAAAGTTTCTAGTTTACTTCAGAATGTTTTCAAAAAATAAAATTTAGGTGTTTAAAGTTGAGTAAATGGTGATTGAACTTTGAATTTGACTCAGACGATTTGATGATTTGCACCCTCACCCTCGGTTATAAAGTAAGTATAATAGGGTGGTTTACAACAAAAGTACATTCACATTTTAATAAAAATATGTTTCAGATGCCACCAGATGAAACAGACTCAAAACCAGTTGCAGATGCTCAATCGTCTTCCACGACGCCATCTGTTTATGGTGTAACCTCTCCCCCTCCTTGCCCCACACCCGATTATGACACCACAAGCACCAACTCTTCCACGCCACCGCCATCGCTCAGTATTACCAAGAAGACCCCGCCACCAGCACCTGCAACCAAACCAAAACGTAATCCCACACCTAGTAACCCGCAACCTGCAACCAAAGTTCTTGTAGATACAATAAACACCAAATCAGAGAAAATAGAAAATGCTAGTCATGTGTCTGGGGACAAAGTCCCTGACAGTGTAGAGATGCAGTCGTTGGAATCCTTCACTCTCAACAATCCAGTCTCACCAAGTCCTAAGCCTCCATCGACATACTTTGCGTCTGGCAAGAATAACAACCCATTGCGAAATGCTGGGTAAGTAAAAACAAACCATTACAAAGCAAGAACAAATAAAAGCATAGTTTGATCTTAAATTCTATCGAAAATAAATTTTTTACCAGTATGCACATTAAAAATGAAGCAACAAACTGTAAGAATAATTTGATAGTGAACACAATGTATATACTTTGAATGAATGTCTTTTTTATCATCAAAATTGTTTCATTTAGTGAATTAAAAAAACCAACATATTCCAGTTACCTTTATCAACTTTTTTCCCCCACTATATCTCAACGATCTTAAATAGTTTTTGTTTTACAATGTTATACAGACATTTAACTTATCTTTGTTTTAATTGAGTGATATCTCTTAGTTAAAGTATATGTTCTTCAAATCACTCATGTCGGATCAATATTAAATTAAGGCAATATCCAGTTTGGAGTCTACATCTAAAGGTCTGCTAGCTTATAGGCGACCATTATGTACAACCGCCATAGTGCAGCCATTATATGTGATCCTAGCTGATTTGACTCTTCTCTCTCTCTCTCTCTCTCTCTCTCTCTCAACACACACACACACACACACACACACACACACCTTTTGTGTGGAATCAATGCTATAGAACTTTCATGTGATTTTGTCTCGATAAGTGAAAACCATGATTGTTACTTTATTTACCATTATAAGACAATAATTATGATACTATATCAGACACCTTAGCTCAGTCAGTAGCGTGTTTGTCTCCATTCCATATATTTTGATGTATTTTACTTGTTCTTTTTTCCAGCTCGACTTTAAATTTGACATCCACAGACACTATTCTAAAAAGGAACATAACCAATAACAAGTCTCGACCTGTGTCTGTAACGATCGGCGAGTATCCCTCGGGTGCAGAGAGAAGAACACCAAACCGATTCGACTTTCTTCCGCCAAGTTCCACAGACTCGAGTAAAGTTTCCCCTGACGCCAAGTCGCCCATCACCAGTCAGTTGCACTCTGAGCTCATGCACACGCTTTCAAGGTCGAATCTTAGGAAACATACAGACTTGCAGGTAAACACATTCAAATAGTTTTTTATGTTCAACTAGCAGTATTAGGGCTATAAGAGTAATTAAAATGTGGTTGAGCTGGGCATGAAAAACGCCACACAAAAAACTGTACTCATAATTGACTATGATCCACTTTTAATGGCCAAGACTATCTCAATATTACTTGTACGATGTAATCGAGAAAACAGTTTACACTTTATTATGGTGATTCTTGGACAAGAGCAGTGAGAACTTTGTTCCTCTATGTCCAGTGTCAACAGTGTTGTATTGTGTTCCCCTCTATTCAATACTAGCAATGTAAAGTTCTTTATGTGTTCTTTATCTAACGGAGAGTGTGAGCTATATGCCACTCTTCTTTGTGAAAGACATGTTGGGTTTGTTTCTATACAACTTTCCTGTGCCACATATGTATACAACTACGCAGATAAGTGAATTTATGGGAAAGAGGGAAAGGAACTTAGCACAGAAGGGAAATTAGTGCTCTTAACCACTATTAGATATGTAATTATTAATTATGTTGAGACCTACAAATTAATTTGATGTCTGATTGAGTTAATATTTCAAGATTTCCTTGTATAAATAATGCATTTATCATAACGTTGTTTTTTTCTAATATTTTTCTTAGGGGAATATTATTAATGGTTCACAGACAGAATCGTCAACAAAAGGAACTATAATAATCTCTGTGAATTCAACACAACCTACTACCAAAGAAAATGGGAACACTGCAGACAAAAGTACAAATAGAGTGTCTCAATACACAAACATATTCTCCTCGCAAATAGTAAACAATACGACAAATGGAAAATCTCCCAATTATTTAGCTGTGGATGGGAAAGAAAGTAAAAATCATCAGATTTCACAGAGTGCCAAACCTGCGATACGTGATGCGGCCGAGAAAATAGCAAACACTTTTGCAAACAATAACAGGGTGACAATCAAGATACCAAATGGAGTTGGCTCAACCGATGGGACTGTGAAAACGCTGACCAAAGGAGCAGGTATGATTTGTAACTGTAACTGTTTGATTACATTTATTAGGTGCGTACGAAGGTCACTTTTTTGAAGTCGAAACATAACTTAAAACATGTGAAGCAAAGTCAAAGTTTTTGTTGTCGCATACAAATAAATAGGATGTAATGGGGTAGACTGGATAGAAATAGCTTAAGATAGGTATAGTTGGTGTACTTTTGTAATTGTGGCAATGAACTTCCTGATACAAGAGAATAAGTATGGTTTAGTTTAAGAGGGATAGCCAGCACACTTGCCTTAGTGAAACTGGAGTAAAAATTGTTAAGATAAAATTAATCAGCGGTTAACAGTCAATTTTGCGGTCCAACCTAAAGCATCTGTCTACTGTCTTGATCTGAAGAAGTTGTCTGTTACAGCAAAAGCTTGTCCTTAAAAATGTGTTTGTGTGCTGACTATCCCTACTAATTTTAAATCATAAAGTAAGTTGTCACATAACCAGTACTTTTAACGTTTAAATTATCCATTAAGTGCATTTAGAAAAAGAGAAAGACACAAATAAAAACAAACAAATAATACTAAATTCTTTGTTGCCGATATACCTGAATTTATATATGCTTACATTATATATGTAATTATTCATAAGTCTGTATTAAAATTCTTTTTAGTAGCCATTTTTCCCTGCATACTGTTTCGAAAATGCAAAGGTTATCCATGGGTCAAAGTCAAAACAAAGGAGATTTTATCTTTGACTTAGATATTTCAAACACTCATAAATTATACATTCCTTGATAAAACTATATTAGGTTAGCTAATTTAATATTATATTTGGAAGAAGGTATGTTATTTATCCAAAACTTTTCAATTAGAGCATATTATATTTGCCAACCCTAAATTGACTAAACAATACATCAACTAAATGAATATATCCTCCAATATATATTTGAAAAATGTATTTTTGACTAATATTCAAGACATATTTTTAGAGATGATTTGTATGAATAATTACATAAAGATATGAATATAAGAAGAAATAAGAATAATACAAAATGTAAATAATGATTTGATATTAAATATTTTTTGTTAAAAGACATTCATTATAACATTCATGCATTAAGTAAGTTCTTCAATGTTAAATTAATGGTCTGGGCTCTGGTTGTTAAGTTTTCCCTATGTTGGGCTATGTTGGGACAGAAAAACCAATAAGCAGTATTATAACTATAAAATAAATTCCAATTCCAAATTTTGGAAAAAAAAAAAGAAAAAAAAAGTTTTAAATCTTGAATCCGATATTATCTCGAATATTCTAAAGCATTCTAGGATCCCATTCCAAATTTTAAATTTGTATTTCATAAGCAGTTTGATTTGCTGTAACCTTGTGTCCAAGTGTTTTTTTGGAATCTTTCAGATGATATATCATCTTCCGCTAAACCTACGGTGGGTCATTTGTCGGGATCAACACAACCGAATGGAATTTTGAAGAACGGTACGGGTTTAACTAGTCCAGACAGTGTGAAGCAACCACACAGGACAGTAGTCCAGCAGAAGAGCATAACTTTCGGGGAGATGTAAGAAACAATAATAAGAAAAGAGCACTAGTCACGATGACTATTAAATAGTAGCTCTGTTTCTTTATCGGAACTTTGCATGCTCTCTTCTGTGGTTGGTTTCTTTCTCGACTGTTAAATTGATAAAACTTCTTGAAAACTGTCGCACAATTTTTGTTTCTCTTGACTTCACAAATATACTATGTTACGTTAGTTTTAGGGGTGTGAGAAGCTTAGAAATCTTTTACTTTACTTTGAATATTTGTTGGCTTCGATTTAAGTTCAAAAGTAAAATTCAGGATTCAAATACTACAAAGCTTCGCCACACTAAAGATATATTTAGAATCCAAAACACATTGATATATTTTAAGACGAAATATATTAATTATGTTTGAAATATTGCATTTTGTAAACTATATTTAATAACATAGTTATGCAAAATTTAGTTTTTTTATCCAACTTTATTTGATTTGACTTTGCTTGGAATTGAAAAAGTTGACTTTGCACACCCCTATTAAGTTTAATTAATTTTAGCATCATCATAGTTAGTGTTATATTGTTTATTGTTCATTTAATGAATGCTAAGCACACTCCATTTGCATGCATAAACATCTTAAAATTGCAACCATTTCTATTATACACTCGTTTTTTTTTAAAGTAAAAATTGAAAGTAGGATAGAAGGGCAAGGTCCACACACCAAAAAATTGTAGTTCACAGTTATAAAACATAAAACACATCTGACTAATTTTTGGGGCACATTAGGTCTCTTCTTCAGTAGATATCCCGGAAGGGTAGTAAGATATGTTACATGAAATAAAACTTTCAATAACAACCACTAAAGCTGCTTCAATGGCCGAATCGTCTAAAGCGTCACTCTTGCAAAAACTGGACTACCGATGACCGAGATATTGGAGTTTAAATCCTGTTCGGCTGTACTGACTCCCCACCCCAAATAGTATTCTCTTCTCCCTCCACACTAATGCAGGTTCACTTCCTCTAAATTAAACTGTTCTTATCCCTGACACATTGGTGTAGTTAATAAATAAGTGTACACATCTCAAATGGGATAGTAAGACGCGGTGTTAAGAAAAATATCAAGCACTAAGCAAAGACTTGTTAAGTTTGCTACAGCAAGATTTACCTATACTTGAGTTTTTCAAGTTTATCCTAAAACAAACGAATAATAATACTATTTTTTATGTTAACAGAGCAACTGTGATAAGTGAGGTAACACCATCCAAATCATGAGAAGAGAAGTAAAATGAGTGTACGTGAAGATGATAGAAGATATCAGTAAACACACGTGGGCTAGTGAAAGTGTAAAAGATGAAAAACTGCTTGTTTTTGGTTAAATACACTAAAGTTAATCACCAAAAACGGCTTATATAATATAAGTATTTAATTATTCTTGATTGTGACCATAAACAATAACCAACCGCTTCCAAGGTACTCTAGTTAAAAATCCTGTAGAGCTAAGAAACATGGAGTGTCAAAGTGTTTTGTAAGTTGAGCCTTCTTCATTGGCACTCCACGTTTTCACACGTCACGTGAGCACAAATAGTTAGAAGTGTAGCAAAGTTGCATTAGTTACATTTGTTTGTTTATTTGCCAAAGTATTCAAAAATCTTCTGCTAAGCTAGGATCACATATTTAAAAAATTAAAATCTATGGGAAGAAGCTTAAAGAACTGAGATCTCATAAATAATCATTTAGGTCTGTGAAACACTTCCTGCTATCTGTCTCCTAATTCTATTACAGTACTACCTTGATGGTTAGAGCTAAACGACACCGAACCCATTTTGAACTATTGAAAACTTGAACTACATAGACAAAATGAAAATATTGCATGTTTTCAAGTGTAAAGAGTACTTAATATTTATTTTTAAATTACATTATACAAAAATAATTTAATACTTTCATGACTGTAGGTCTTAGAAGGTAGTGAGAAGTGTATTTTTTTAAGGATGAGAATCTATCAGCTTAGTAAAATTATAATATATCTTTACAAACGAAAAGAGGTTTACTTAAATAATATATATTCGCATCAAATGTCCATTTACTGTGTTGTCCTTTATGGTATTCCTTTTACATGTTCCTATCCGAATGTCCTATTATTCTTTATCAATTTCCTTTTTCTCCTTTTGTGTTATTTTGGTTTCCTCTTTTATGAAGTTGAGTTACACGTTTCACACTCCCCTCCTGAGTTCCATTAGAATGAAACTTAGGTTAGGGGATTGGGCGGTATCAATCACTTTTCTTAAAGAAGCAGACATTATCTCTTTGTCCAATGGCAGCAGTGTAAACTGTGTTATTCTATTAATTTAAAAGCCATATTGTGTTTGTTCCCTTTTATGTGTTTCTGTCAACATTTCTTGTACCTTCTTCCAAATATAATACAACTTGTCAAAATTGCAATGGACTTGATTTAAAAAAAACTACTAAAATGTTGGTTTCAATTATGGTCAACCTCTGAAATACTACTTTGGTTTGAACCCCAATATAGCTGAAAAAGTAGTTGTCCCATATTACGAGTAATACAGAGAGAACTCGCTAATATAATATAATCCGAAGTACTACAGTGACTCATCTTATGAGTTAAGCTCCTTCAAAAACAATAATTTAAAAATAAGCCTATAGTTGTATGCTCTACACAACTCAATGAACATATTTTCTTGCAAGCTGTGTTTTATTTTGTGTTTTTGTGCACATTTTGTGTATCCATATGTTAATACCGTATACAAATCCTATCTCAGTGTAGTATAATAATACTTACCCACCGTCAACACGTTTATTTTGTAGTAAGAGAAAGTATAGTAGCAATCACATATATCATATATCATGTAATATTAATTTTTGTATCTTTAAAATAAATGTTTAGTTAGCCGTTTAAAGCATTGCATATTGAATTAATTAATTTATAAAAAATAAAACTAGGAACATGTCTGCATGCACACTTGTTCACCCTTAAAGTCTTTCCTTGACGTATTACACAATGACCCTATCTTACAAGCTACCCCATATTGGAAACATGTAAGGTATTTTTCAGTGTAAACAGTCTGTATGTCAGGGGATGAACATTATAAGATCACACCTAAACTCTGGACATAATGTCTAATGTGTCGGAAAATAGTTGAATGCTTTCTCAAGATTTTTTTTTTTAGAAATGTAATAATGTACATACAAAAAAAAGTTCCTAGTTTTATTTTACTTATTTGAAAATCACCTAATGGAAGTGTATTATATGTTTATTTATTTACAATTGTTTTAGTATTTCTTTCGGCTTCCTTATAAAAGTGTTACTTTTCAAATAGTTGTATATTTATGACTTAAATTCATTTTTTTTTTCCCAGTCAACCCTTATTAAGCCATTTCAGAGCCAAGAGCTTATTTTTAATATCTCCTGATACAATTTGTTACCGTACTTATAAGAAAATAATAAAAAATTATACATAGTAAAGATATCATCCAATATCATGATAAATGATAATAAAGAAATGATTTCCTTTTGTATTAACCAAAATTTACATCTCAACAAATATTATTAAAACCTAATTCAATGTGGGCTGTGTAATAAATTGATACAAACTTGTAAGGTGCACTCACAATGGTTCAATCGAAACTCAATACTGAGAATGTATTTTTCTAAGAAAATATCTGGTCATGTGAATATATATATATATGTATTTTATTGATGTACCGGTACACTGTAGATTGTCAATTTTTTAAATTATTCTGAAATTAATTTCTAGTTAAATCAAATGTAAAACTTGAGATCATATGCTAAAATTTTGCTTAAATAATTGGTGTGTGTGAATTTTCTAAACAAATATCAGCTTAGAGCTCGTTTTGGAAAAAATATCACTACTTCGGCCATTAAAAAGCATCACAAATAAAAATTTTGACAGCTAAAATACTACAATTATGGTAAATTCTAGGCTTTTATGTCAATTATATATCCCTATTCATATGTAAAAAACCTTAAGAAATTGAATTGTAAGTTGTGTTATATAACTTGATTTATCAAAATAAAATAAAATATTACAAACATTTGTGCAATAAAACTATTTAAAAGTAGTTTTAATTAATAAGGTTGTATTTAAACTACCGCAATATATTTCTTCAAGCCTAAAATAAATTAAAACTTAGATTCAGCTTTGAGAATATTTGATAAAGTATTTGAACTGTAAAGTGGACCTAGCACATCCTTATATAATAATTTTACTTTTGGAAGTTGTTTCACATTTTGTCTTAACTTGTGCCATCTGTTTACTTTATTCATTGTTAAATAAATCGAAGATATGCAATTAATTTATGAGACTGATGAGTTTTACATGTAAAGTGTTTTAAGAAATCAAATATCTAAAGCACCTAGCGTAGTATTAATGCAACCAAAATATCATTTTAGAAGGTATGCTGATTTATTACAATAAATTGATAGATTAATTTTTATGTAGTAATTCACTATATGCAATACACCTGAATTATAATAAATGTGTGTCACATTTTATATTTGTAAGTATTTGAGACTATTGTAATATATTTCATTTTGTAAATGTGCTAGGAATAATTAATGATAATTTAGACAACAGTAAATAGTGTTTATATGATACAAGTGTAATTCTAAAATGTGTATATTTTGTGTGCAAATGTATATACGAATATATTTTATGTGAAATAAATACATCACATGTTTAAAGTATCCTAAAAACGTTTATTATATTCACATGCTATGTACTGGTAAGCAGGTATACCAACATTAATTAGTCTCAAATCTGAAATCATCTTTAATCCTCGAATCTCAAATATCTTTAAGGATTCGAGGGCTCATCCTTAATATATACATAATCATAAGTGATAATTCACATCAATGCTCGTTTCCGCCATTTGCTATTCCATTTACATGATCCTATTTCACATTCCTTCCTGATAAGTTCCAATAAAATGAAACCCATGTCAGGCTATTGGGCGGTAATAGTTAATTTTCTTCAAGAGGCAGCCATTACTGCTTTGTCTTGTGGCAGCACTGTAATGTGTAAACTCTGGTCTATTTTATTTCATTTTATTATTATTATTATTATTAGCACTGCGTCTAACTACCCGTTTGGGTTATACGCACTTACGCTAATGTGTAATGTTAGGGTGATTGTGAGATGAAATGAAGGACCTACAGTTTAATGTGGAATCCGAACCACAGTGGAGGCCTGGTATTCAGATAAATCTTTGCCGGGACCAAGGATTGAACCCTGGCCGCCAGCTCAGAGGTCTGACACCTTACCCCTAGACCACCAGGTCACCTATTTCATTATAAAAATCATATTGTTTATATTCTATTTTATATGTTTCTATCCATCTTTCCTTTACCTTCTACCATGTATAATAACAAAGCTTATACGTAATCACAAACCTATTCTTATTCAATTACAATCCCTAGCCTAATACATTTTTAATACAAAACTGGCATCTTAAAGGAATTCTAGTATCTACACTTCATTTATCAACTGAAATAGAATGATACATTTATTTTTTGGATTTGCAAAGAAGTAAAATAATTACACTCTCGGTTATATCCACTCGTTGGCTAAGTACCCACATTATTGTCCATCTGCAATAACCTACACTAACACGTTTGTTGGGTCGTCATCAATATCGTATGTATTTCTAGCTATGTTAGATTGCGTTCAGCAATTTGGAAACAAAAGGCTGGACTATTGTGTTCATATTTGTTTATCATTCTTAATTTAATGGTTGAAGATGTGTTTATTGACTTTTCGTTGAAGACATTCTTTTTTGAAGCAGAAAACAAAGTGTGCAACCAAAAAAGGGTGTACTAAGTTTTTAGGCAAGCCAATAAAAGGTTTACTATGGATTCAAAAGTTTTTCGTGGTCACATGACTATCTAAATCAATCAGAAGATATCATTTGCATTGGTGGTTATGCATCAGTAGAAACAATCTTAGATTTTCCCGCATGGTTCTATAAAATCTATTTGAAACCAATCAAATTTAAAAACCAACAAACTCATATAATGCGTATGTAGCTATAAAACAGAATACAAGCAGAAATATTTGTCCACAGTTGTGGGGAGATTTGAAATCATTTGTTAAATGTTGTTGATTGGTTTGTTGTTCTTGTTCTTTTTCAATTTGTTTAGTGAGATAGGTGGTCTAGGGACAAGGTGTCGGACTTTTGTGCTGAGGCTCCAGGATTAAATCCTCGGTCCCGGCAAAGATCTATCTGATTACCAAACCCTTCCTTCACCTCTGACAAGACGTGTATTAATCACAACTTGTGAATGTGAGGAATGCCAGGCCTTCAATGTGGTTCGGATCCCATGTTAAACTGTAGGTCCTCCATTGCATCTCACAATCATCCTACCATTACACATTAGCGCAAGTGCGTATAACCTGAATGGGTAGTAAGATGCGGTGCTAATAATAATAATAATAATAATTTAATGACTTAACACAATAATATGAAAATATTCATCATTGCATTAATAGGTGTTTATCCACCAGCATCATGGGTCCACATTCATTCTGTTAGTGTGTTAATCTCTACAACACTCATGTGGATTCTACTTTTTATTTTAAGTAAATGTATAAATCAAAATTTGAACCATTAAAATCTATATCTCAGATTGAATTAGTTCCAGTTAACACACAAAGAGAACATATGGTGTTACCATTTAGAAAGTAAATTATGGCTTCCTTTTATTGGATACATACAAATCATAAGATAAGTTATTGATTTATTATTGGAAATGATAATGATTTTTGTTTGAGTGTAATATTTATTGCTTCTTGTATAGGTTTCTATAGAAACAATTTTTTTTTGTATCTTCTTTTATTTTGTTATGACACTAAAAAAAATGGTTCATGTATCTTAAACCAATCTTATGATTGATCACTGACGTAAATAAATCACTGTAGATTTTTATTTTTTAAAGTGGAGATTTTATATCAAATTATGTTATAGCTAGAACTGTCATGTCTTTGAACAGAATACAGAAACTACTCTTCTCTGAGTACAGTCAACTTGAAGATCAAGTTTTAGTGGAAAGTACATTCGCTGAAACGACACGAAGTGGTGACGGCATGCGCCAAGTTTACTTGGGTAACGATGCCATAGTCAGTGTGGGGTATTTTATAAATTGTCAGGCACATCAGTAAACACACACAGACTAAACCTCAAATTTAGTTTAGCCTGGTTTATGTTGACAAGGTCAGGGTTTGAATCTAATCAAGAGTATTCTGAACCCAGGTCGAGGGATTGAGTGGTAGCAATAGAGTTTATTCCAGAGGCAGCCATTACCTCTTTGTCCAGTTGACAGTGTGTTGCTCTTTTCATCGTGAAAGTCTTATATCGGTCAATTGTGTTTGTTCCCTTTTATTTTCCTTATTTTGATCCCTTTCCTGTATATTCTTCCATGTAGAGCAAAATATGTATTCAAAAACAAGTGAATGTCTTGTATATCCTGAGTAATCATGATCTAGAAAATGTAGCCTCTATTTAATAAACCTACTTACTCATTCTCACTATGGCATTAGAAACAGTTTTTTTTTACCTGTTCCGACTATACACTTAAGTACTAATTATGCTAATGATTTTAGGAATTAATAAGGCTATATTTAGAGAAAGTGTACCCGCATTTGCTTGGAGGAAGAGAGTAAAACCATTTTGGAAAAACTCCCCTCAGTACCTATACCCAAGGTTTAACCTCAATGCCCCTGTTATCAGAAGTCTAGTTTATTACGAGAGTAGCGTGTTAGACCGTACGGCCACTGAAGTTGGTAAACTAAGTTCATTGCTGCACTAACAAGAGTACGCCACCTATCCTTATCTTGATCTAGTTCTATCCAGTCCATCTGATTACACCCTATCGAATTAATGTCCAATCTATTTGTATTATATTTTAAGGTGGATAGAAACATAAAATAGGAAATAACAAAATACGGCCTTTACAATGAAAAGGACACAGTTCACATTTTACATGGTTGCCACTGACCAAAGAGGTAATAAAATCGTTACCGCCCACTCCCCTGGCCTAGATGTCATTCTACCTGAACTTATCAGGAAGGAATGTGAAACACGTAATGCAATTTCCTAGAAGAAGAAAAAAAAACACAAAAGGGAGAAAAAGGAAAATGGTAAAGAATAAGATACTTATATAGGAACATGTAAAAGAAATAACATAAAGGACAAAAGCATTATAATTTTTACCCTTTCATTTATTTAATAAACAAAAACGCTAACTATCACAAGAGCATATAAAATAAAAACAATATATTGCTTCATCAGTGGGACCAGCAAAATTGGTGAAAGGTTAACATTCCATTCTTGACTGCGAAGTCCTGGGATATGTTTGTCCACAGCGCTTTGTTCATCCGTTCTTCCGCAGATGATAATTACTTGGAACATCCACCCTCATCTTCAAGTTGTATAGGCCTACTTTAAGTTAGTGGTGGATGTTTCTGGAATTATAACATAGAAAAAGTTTGTCTTGTTTAGGGTTGAGACTGATGTTACATTGTGGCCCAGATGAGGACTCGACCAACCCTCAGAGGCATTGAGTATTGGTTGGGCCTAATTCTAATCTTCACAGGATATGAGGGATTCGGATTTCACTTTAAATGCAGTCACAGGCAGAAATAAGCCCAATTTCAATACGGTAGATCTACCCCTAAAGATTTAGGCTTATCAATAATATGCCTAATAATGTAATAATAATACATGGTCTAATGGGTCACACTTACAATAAATTAAACTGCCATTTACGAGATTGGGATTTGAATTCTGGTTGGGTGTACAGAGAGTGGTTTTTCCAAAGTTATTTTACACTCTACCTCAATGCAAATGTGAGTACACTTCCTCTAAATGTTACCTTACTCATTCTTAATCCATTAGTGTAAATTATTACATAGGAGTGTAACCCAAACGGGTAGTAAGGGCCAGTTTCATAGTCAAATTTAGTACGCCTCAAGTGTAGCGCCGCACTTGAGGCGGTGTACTAAATTTGACTATGAAACTGGCCCAAGGCATGATGTTAAAAAAATACATCAAAAGAGAATTTTAAATTTATTATTTTTGCAGTTTGTTAGAAATTTTTTTTTAGCTTCCAGATGTTCTCTTTATCTATCTTTGAATGACACTATTTTTTTGTTATTTTTACTTTAAGTTGTCTCCTCTTTTTGCACAGAAAATTAATCCATTCCACAATCACCACATTGCTTGAATTATTAACTACACACCCATATATATATATATATATATATATATATATATATATATATATATATACACACACACACACTATTGTTCCCAAGTAAGGTGGTGGTTCCTAGCCTTTTTCAACTGACACCTGCCTTGATAAATTATCACATTTTTTGGATTGTTTTTAGAGAATCTAAAAGAAAAAAGTTTGTTTTATAGTCACTTCTTTATTTTATACAAAAATCAATGTAACTAAGGCATAATAATAGTATAATAAATTAACTAAAAATTAGTGTGATGGTTAGCCCTGCAATGATAGCTGAGGGGATGGTTGGGGAGGAGAATCAGGGGGCAAATTCATGGTTTGCGGGCTTGAAAATAAACATGTGCGTGATCCTACTTTTGTCTGGTAACCTAATAAATACATTATAACTGGTAGGCATGGTTGCCAATACCACAATAAAAAATATTTTAACAAAACTTACTTTGGAAAAAGGATTGAAATAAAAAATATCTTCAATTCTTTGCTGATATTTAACATTATTTCTAATTGTTTCACGACCGCCAATTTGAGAACTACTAGTTTAAGGTGGCGCTATATTGTACACAATCACAAATGATTAACCTTTTAAAATAAATAACATGTGTCTAATTTTAATTTCAAGGTTTGACGCCGACAAAGTTGATTTTGGCCGCGGACATAATTCGGTCTGCAGAGGAAGTGAATGTGTCGTACTGTTACGGTCTGGACCCTAGTATAGAGAACTTTGAACTCATCTCGGTAATACCCGTGGAATGTGTCAACCTGAGCGTTTTTTGCCGCCACAAGAAGCGCGCCATCAAGGCACATTTCTGTAACAATGTTACTCGTTTCTTTGAACTCGGGGGCTTTGAGAATCGTAAGGTAATAGAAGTGATTATGTACTAAATCTTCTCTAAAAAAAATACAGTAGACTCTTAATTATCTGGGTTAATGGAAGGTAGGAGTGACACAGATATCAAAATACGCGGCTAATCTGATTTAGCAGTATATTTAATATGCCATAACATCACAAATTAATAATTCTTTAACAAACATGTTTATTTAGAAAATTACAGTCTAATTTAGATAGGAAACAAGCTTGTTTTAACAGTAAACAGTAATAAGTTACTAAAATAGTTTTCATAGATGAATACATGATGTTTGCCAGACTACAAGGTCAACAAAAAACTTATTGGATATTCAAATTTTTTTCAGATGGATATTTCACACATAGCTGGGAGAGGGTGGGGGGGGGGGAGAACCAGAAAACTGAATATAGTTGAAAAGTTGATAACCTACACACAAATAATCAACTAACTATACATTAGAGACTATTGAAATATAATTTGTTTACATTTTTGATACAAAAAAAAAGATTATATGCTGATAAAGCAATAAAGAATATAAATGGTCAAAGCTCAATCATAATCAGGATGTCACAAGTGATCATAAAAAATCTCACTTATTAGGTGGAGAACAGAATTAAAATATCGTGTCGTGTCCCCCCCCCCTCCCCCCAATGCAGGTGCAGTGGAACCTGTGGCGCGAGCAAATCAAGTTCCTGAACCCCGACCACCCGGGCTCCTCCCACTCGGAGACCTCTGTGGCCAGTTTCAGCAGTAGAAGCACCTTGTACGTAGTGTCCAGTAACCTGGTGAAGAGGTCACAGGGGCACCCTCAACTGTGGCAGCACTACGGGATGGGGGCGGGAGATAGCAGGCAGGTATTGGATACTTTATACTGTCCTTGTGGTGAGTTGGGGGTGGGAGATAGCAGGCAGGTATTGGATACTTTATACTGTCCTTGTGGTGAGTTGGGGGTGGGAGATAGCAGGCAGGTATGGGATACTTTATACTGTCCTTGTGGTGAGTTTGGGGCGGGAGATAGCAGGCAGGTATTGGATACTTTATATTGTCCTTGTGGTGAGTTGGGGGCGGGAGATAGCAGGCAGGTATTGGATACTTCATACTGTCCTTGTGGTGAGTTGGGGGCGGGAGATAGCAGGCAGGTATTGGATACTTTATACTGTCCTTGTGGTGAGTTGGGGGCGGGAGATAGCAGGCAGGTATTGGATACTTTATACTGTCCTTGTGGTGAGTTGGGGGCGGGAGATAGCAGGCAGGTATTGGATACTTTATACTGTCCTTGTGGTGAGTTGGGGGCGGGAGATAGCAGGCAGGTATTGGATACTTTATACTGTCCTTGTGGTGAGTTGGGGGCGGGAGATAGCAGGCAGGTATTGGATACTTTATACTGTCCTTGTGGTGAGTTGGGGGTGGGAGATAGCAGGCAGGTATTGGATACTTTATACTGTCCTTGTGGTGAGTTGGGGGTGGGAGATAGCAGGCAGGTATGGGATACTTTATACTGTCCTTGTGGTGAGTTTGGGGCGGGAGATAGCAGGCAGGTATTGGATACTTTATATTGTCCTTGTGGTGAGTTGGGGGCGGGAGATAGCAGGCAGGTATTGGATACTTTATACTATATTGTGGCAAGTCAATCATCCAAGTTTTAGATTATCCAAACTGACTTTGTCACAAACTAATTTGGATAGTCACTGTGCTTCTCTACTCAAGTACCTATGATTCTTTCAAATCTGTGATCTCTAACTATTATTACAGGTTATTACATATTAGGATTTTTAAAAAATACTTGAAATTAATGTTTTATCAGCAGATAATGCACAACCATTGGGGAGAGAAAAACTTGTTTCTTGGACACGACTGCAATGAAAGGATTTGTCAAAGTAGAAATTTGGCTGGGGCATCTTTGAGTGGGCTCAAGATGCTGTACAAAAATACAAGCAAACGCAGCAAGTAAGTAGTATTTAAATAATATATAACTGAAAAGTCTTCAAAAATTATTTGGATAGTCTTTTTTAATTTCTTATCTGCATTAACCAATATAAATACAGACCGATTTAGATAGGAAGAAACTTTTACTTTTACTAAAACGATTTTAATATACAGACAACTCTGGTTATATAATGAACCTTAATGGACTCAGATATTTTGTTCACTATGTCCGAAGTTCACCAAAACTGATTAAATAATAATCATTTTGAAGGTAATTGGTTCTGTTACTGACAAACAAAAGGAGATAAAAACAATCTCTCTTTATTGAAATCTATTAAATTATCTTAAAATAATCTGTCATATGCTGCTGTTTGTTATATACTGTTTTAATTAATATTTTTTCTAGATCCTTCTCTAAAGTCTGTGCTTTCTACACACTTTATTTCACACCAACCATGCGTTCAGAAAATCTTAGAACTGTATTCATACCCTCCAACGTCTCCCTCATTGCCGGGACACTTTCTACATTTTCCTCATCATTTTCACAAGCTTTTTCTTGCGTGCTAGAACTGTCTTTTATAGCCTCAACAATGGTGTCCATATGATAGGATTTCATTTGTCATAACTTCACAACAGGCATCGATAAAGTCCCTTGAGAGGCACATCGTATTCTTCCTCGAACGCCACACTTTCAATAGCTAGACCAGCGTGCCAGAAACAGTTATGTATTGTGGGCGGTTGAAAAACTCCTTCATGCCTCGCAAATCCAATGCTTAGATTGTATACAGCATCACTTCCTTCCCGTAATGGGTCTTAAAGCTTTGGATCACTCCTCGGTCCATGGACTGGAGGACTGACATAGTGTGACGTAACAGGAACATCAACTTGATAGGGCTGAGGTTTTCAACATGAGGATGAGCTGGGCAGTTGTATAAAAGAAACAGAATCTCCATTTCTTTCATTCTCAGCTCTCTACCCCACGTGGTTTAGAGGTTCTTCTTAAAAAAAATTGTTGACATCATCCAGGCTTTGGTAGTGAACTGGTAGCTCACTGATAGTTGCTTAACGTTTTTGAAGCAAGTTGTGTTCTTGAACTTCCCAGTAAGAAGCAGTTTCCTCTTCTCTGACTCTAACATATTGGCACAAACCCACAGCGTTACTAGGTTTTCTTATAGCTTACCACCAAGGCATTTTCCCTCTTTAAATTTTAGTTTTCTGTCTGGTGTCAATTGATAAAATAGTCCAGTCTCATCTCAATTAAAAAGTCTTCAAACGAGCAGTCAACATAAATTTTAGGCTACTCCAAACTCAGCCATTCCGACGTTGTTTGTTAGTTCATCGATTTCGCTTCCCTGCTTACCTTACCTGCCGTAATGTCTTCTCCCACCTGTCCATACAGGCAAACTCTTTATTGTTGTCCAGCAACTTAGGCAGCTGCTCAGATTTGCTCTTCAGCATTGAATCATTGAGAGTGAATCATTTCATCAAAGCTTTGTCGATGTCTCAATCAGCTGGCCTTAATTTTTTTTGTATAAGGCTTGTTTGTATCCAAGGCACTCAAAATGTTGTCCTTGTTTTTCACTACTTGACTCATTGTTGATTTATCTAAACCATACTTTTGACACACATCTGCTCGAGAAACTCCAATGATAATGTCTGCCTTATTTACCAAAGATAACACTTTAAGCTTAGACATCTTGATGTTCACTGATCAAAGATTTTAAATAAACTAAGTAGAAAGAAAAAAAAAAGATTAGTGAAAACCATTACCAAAAGGCCATAAGTTTTAACTCTACTGAAACTCAAAATATTTACCGAATTTTGTTCGTCTTAAGAGTGTTTCGATAATACTGACCAAGGTTGAGTCTCTCTTTCAAGGTATTTAGAGTAGAGCATGTGATTAATTCAAACAATAAATGAGCAAGTACGGACTTTCCTTGCTTCGTGTAGGTACCCCAGCTGCCACTGTTTTGCGGTGGAATATTAACAAATAGCTTCAATTATTTTTAGGTGCATGACATTAAACTACTTGTCTGGACTATCCACACATTTTTTCTGGTGGCGTAGGGATGAGTCAAATATAATTTAGAGGAAATGTATCTGCATGTGCATTGAGGAAGAATAGTGAACCAAGACCCGGTTGCATGGTCTAACGTGCTACTCTAGTGTTGGCTTAGACTGCCAAAGATGGGGAGATTGTGGTTCGATCCCAGTCAGATGCACTGAGGGTGGTTTTTCCTAAATAATTTTCCACCTTCCTTCCCTCTCAATTAAACTTTACTAATCCCTAACCCATTAGTGTAACTGGTGCATAGACATATAAATCAAATGGGTAGTAAGACCCAATGCTAAAAAAATAATAGTGAACCAAACATACAACCCAAATGGATAGTAAAACGTGATTCTAAAAAAAAGAAGTGAGCCATTTTGGAAAACTGCTCTTAGTATACCCAAGAGAGATTCAAAGCCTATTCTCCTGGTCATCCGCAGTCTAGCCTATTGCAAGAATTTATAATAACATGATATTTTCTTATTCTAGTTGAAATGAAGTTTGAATCTGTCGTTTTTCAAATCTTTTAACAGCCCGGTTTAACTTAAAAAGACGCACTTCCCCTCACTGGATTTGACGTATTGTTTGTTGCAGTAATAAACACAGCATAAAGAGCAACTCTTCAGACAACATTTCACCGAAAGCCATGGTCGTCAATCGGTTCGGTTCAGGTGTCCCTGAGAACTGCCTCACAGGACTTCTCCTTAAACCCAAAAAGAGTTCGTTGCATTCGATTTCCTGCCAACGTGACCTCAAACTAAACAATGTAAGATAAAACAGTAGGTAATAAATTCTTCTACAAACCCATTTTTTTTGCAAGCATTTAACATGCATATGATATAGCGATGGGTTGTTTTGATCCAAAGATGGGAATGAGCTGCTATTGCTTCATGAAACTGGGTTGACACTGTCGAAGCATGCTTGGACCGAAAGTACTCAGACGGAGTTTACTTGGACCAAGTTTAAAGCTTGTACCAAGCACACTCAAGACAGTATAATCGGACCAAGTTTAAAGCTTGGTTGGCACGGTCAGAGTATGCCTGGACCAAGCACACTTAGACAAAGTACTCTCGAACCGAGTTTTAACGCTGGGTTGACATGGTCAGAATACGATAATATACCAATACCAATAAAATAACAAAAATAATAATAATAATAATAATAATAATAATAATAATAATAATAATAATAATAATAATAATAATAATATAGTAAAATGTTATTGATGTTAACAGCTTTAGATAACTGTGCTGTGATTAAGTGTGATTTGTAACCAAAAATAAAGGACCGATATTGGCAAAATTTTGGAACCAAGCCAATACTAATATGCATGAACCCAATAACTTGTATAATTTTCCAATTATTTATTAAAACTTGTAAGTTTTTTAACTAGTTCCCAAATTATTCAACTAACTCACTAATATGTAACTTTTAATTTCAGTCGTCCAACTTCCCGATGGTGTTTGGTTTCCCCATGTTTTTCATAGAAGACAGCTTTCCGTCCTGCCTCTATGAGCAGGCAGAGCAAGCGCTCCATCTGTGGGAGGACAGCAGGACTAACAGGAGGGGCAAGAACCGGCACCCTCGGCGCTACGGTCTCGCCCCCCAGCCTTTCTTCCTGCACGGTTTGGGATCGTGGCAAACAATGCCTGGAGATATCTATACAACTCAGGTACACTTTATTTATAATTGAACCTGTGGAAAACTTTTCATAGCTTACGGATGGGAAACAGTTCTTAGTTTTAAATAACATATTAATTTTTTATGGTGCAGCTAAACTAAATACTTCACCTATATCTGCTCATCTCTTGGCTGGTTAACTGAATAATATTATGCGTGGACCAGAGTACTTAGTCAAGTGTGTGTTTCTGCCATCTTCATTTGACATCAGTAACAGTAGCCCCATGGCTTCTTTGGTGCTGACTGACAGCTCACAGCTGACTTCTGATAGCCAAAATTTAGGTATATACCTAAATTTTGACCGTCAGAAGTGACATCTGCTAAACACATGTTTTTGCATATCATATGGTTCGGCGTAGGGATACATAATTTGGCCTGGTAACTTTTCAAAGCTGTCAGTCAGCACCAAAGAAGTCGTGGGGGTACTGTACAACGTTTTTATCATTTGAAAATAATAATGATTTAAAATATGGGAAAACTGTTTCACTAATTTCATTTCCACTTTTTTATAAGTCTTTTTTATCCCTTGTGGGCTATACACATATGCACTAATTACAATAATACTTTAGGGATAAGAAAGGTTGTATTTAGAGAAAGTGTACCTACAGTTGTGTGGAGAAAGAGTGGAAAGGAATTGGATTTTATTACACATGAGTGGGTATCTATGAATTAAAAATAATTTACAAGAATATAATACACTCGGTTTTTACTGGTTCAAGATTAGTTGGAATATAGCAAAGTATAAACTAAATCATATTTTCCCAAATTTAGTACAAAATGGGCCTATCTATTAGCTTTACATAAATATTTCACATATGAATTAATCAACTAAAATTTACTATTTCCTCCCACTATTTACAATATTTACTTATGTTTATAGTCAAACAAATTTTAAAAAAATTCTGGTATAAATTATAAATATTTATAATAAAATAATATCCAATTCGCTGATTATAATTTTTGAGTGATTATATTTTCAATGCTACTGATCAACTTTTATTCTTAGGTACATGATGGCCACTTTCTGAACCAAATGATTCTATAGACACGACCGGCCGTTAATCCGTCACTGTAAAAGGGAAAATCCTAATTTCACTAATGATACATTTTTCAGCCATGCCGGGAATCGAGCCAAGCGGTCTTAAGTCAGTAGGCAGACACACTAACGTCTGAGCCAAGGTGCTGGACCAATTTTTATAATGATTATATATTTAACATTCTATTATGGGAGGTGTGCTATATTTGAAAGAAGGTTCAGGAAAGGTCGAGAAACACATAAAAAGAAATTAACACAATATGGTTTTTACAATGAAAAGAAGAACACAGCCTACACTTTACATTTCTGCCACTGGACAAAGAGTTAATGGCTGCCTCTTGAAGAAAATTAATCATTACCGTTCAATCCCTTAACCTAGGTTTAATATTGGATATAATAATATTTCTAAGAAACCACTGTTTATTTCATCCACATTTTTCAGCCTAATCTTAGAAATTTAGTATGGAGGTGATTATAAATCGGTGTGAATACCTCCTCGTGGTCCTCGCTGGGCAACGTAGAGGAGGCGAGGTGTTCTGATATGATGATCTGATAAGAGTACTGTAGCATAATGATAGGCCAGCTGCTACGGCTAAGCTCCACCTCCCCCAAGTGGTGAACATAATTGCAGGGGGCCCTCCTACTCCTGGATGCAGGTGAAATCACATACAGGTTTTTTTCCCTAAGCCGATTCAGCCTCGGCGCCTTGAGGGTGGTTATATCTGAGAAGTCACGGACTTATATATATGAGAGCTAAAAGCATACCTAATTAGGTCATGAAGGGTGTTGTTTATTTCATCCAGATTAAACAGGCCGTCTCTGTGGTGAACCTCCGAATGTGCCCTTCTGAACCGGAGATGTGCCTCCAAGTGTCCCACCGACAACTCGCCTCCTCCATCTCCTGCGAGGCCCTGCATCTGATCCCTCACTTACGCCAAAAGCTACCGAGTCGCACTACCAACAAACGACTAATGCAGAGGAGACCTGTCACTCTATTTTGGACGCCAGGTTACTCGTACGCACCTACAAATACACGGTCCGCGTATAAAGAGCTCCGTGACCACCTGAAGAGAGTAAAGCTTTACCAGGAGACGAACGACAAACAACAGGATTGTGAAAGTTAGTTTGAGCTTTTAGAATATTTTGTTTAGTTTTCTTTTTATCAGGTACATAACATTCTATCTGTCCTGTAATATCGGGTTTTTAATAACCAATATCATGCCTGATCTTACAAAGCAAATATGTTACAGAAAAGAATAATAGGAACAAATAGAAGGCTAAACACAGTCATGCTATTAAGATAATGTGAGAGAGTAGGGAAGTCTTAACATTAAATGGTATATTACAGCTATTAAGATATGCTGATGATTTAGCTTTGTTGGGTAGTGGTAAGAAAGCTCTTGGAAGAAAGGCAGACATTTTACTATAGGCTAGTAATAAAATAGGTTTAGAAGTGAACACTGAAAAGACTAAGTAAATGATCATTCACACAAAGAACACAGATTTAAGACTATAGTTCACAGATTACTTTAAGTAATGTATCATGATTAATGAGTTTAAATATTTAAGAATAATTTTTACTAGCAATAAGACATTAAATTAGAAATTAGATTGGGAAATGAATGCTATTACTCGGTCAGTAAGTTGTTGACATCTTACTTGCTTTAATTCAAGGAATGTTAAACTTAAAACATCAACAGAAAAATAATATTACCGGTTGTTGTGCTCTATGGGTGTGAAACGTGGTCTCCTACCTTACATGGCAAAAACAAATTTAGGATGTTTGAAAACAAGGTGCTTAAAAAGAAATTTGGTCCAAAAAGGAACTGGGGAGTAGAAGCAGTTACATACCATGTATTCATCACAAGATAATAATATTTAGCACCGCGTATTACTACCCGTTCGGGTTATACGCTTTAGTTACTAATTACTCTAATGGATTAGGACTTGGGAAGGTTGAATTAGAGAAAGTGAATCCGCATTTGCGTGGAGGGAGAGTGGAAAAAACATTTAGGAAAAACCACCCCCAGTTCACCCGACCGAGATTCGAACCTCGATCTCCCCATCCTCAGCAGTCAAGCTTCAACACGACAAGCACGTTAGCCAACTAAGCCACCGAGGCGGGTTTCATCACAATACATTGTTAGGATAATAAAGTCGCATAGATTATAGAGGGCAGGACATACAGCGTGAAGGGGGGATTCTAGAACCTTGTTCAGGTAACTGACTGGCAAACCCAATGGGAAGAGACCAGTGGGAAGACCTAGACGCAGATGAGTGGATAACATTAGAATGGACCCGAAAGAGAAGGGGGGAGGAGGGTAACGAGGCGGACTGGACGAAACTAGCTCAAGATATGGATAGGTGGCATAATATTGTAAGTGCGGCAATTAACTTTCGAGTTCCTAATGCCATGTAGTATGTAAATAAGGTTATCACGATGAAAAGGGGAGCATATTTATGATTTTACGCCTCTGATTCTGAAAAGCAAAAAACACTGATCACACTTTATATTTGAGAAAATTGGTCATTACTGATGTTCATAAGTTGAGAGAATGCGTGGTAATGTTTGATGGCTTACACAGTCATTATCTCTTCTTCCAGTGGCAGCAATGTTAGATGTAAACTGTGTTTCTCTTTGCAATGTCAAAGCTATTTTTTGTCTTTCCCTCCTATTTGTTCCTATCCTTCTTTACTTTATCTTCTTCCATGTTTAAAATTATGTACTATCTCAAAAGTAAAAAGTGGTTTTATCCAAAGATACCTATCCTGCTTGGTTATTCTTATTTTGTAGTTTGCAATTTGTATCAGAATACTAAATTACAGATAACCTCAAAGGTGTTAGGCCGGTTCTTTTGATTATTGACACCACAGCGGGACTAAGAACAACGTAAATAAACAATTTGTCAAATGTAATGACGATTTTAAGCACTGGTTTAGCAAAAAATGTACCGTAATTTAAATAAGTTTTAATTTATTATCTATGTTCTACCGTTACATAATTTTTATTAATCAATAATATGCTTAATGCAATTTATTTCCTACATTTTATTTATAACTATATGAAAACAATGTAAATTAGTACAAGGGACATAATGGGAAATGTCCAGTTCCTTTGCTTATCCTGTATGTTATTTGTTACTTTGACATGTTACTATATTCTCACACCTTAGCTCAGTCGGTAGCATATCTGTCAACTGAAGTAAGGGTCCAGGGTTCGATTTGCGGCATGGCCGAAAAAAATGTATCATTGGTGAAATATGGGTTTACCCTTTCAAAGTGATGAATTAATGGCCGGGGAATGGATGTTGTGCCCATCCTAACCCTTAAGATTAATTATAAGGTATATAAAGCTACGACAGGCCTAGCAAGTCGGTAATGGAAAATATATGGCTTGGATGAAAAAAACAAACTAATCTAGACCACAGATTGAAAACATTAATGGACATACAAACATTTTGATCCCTACCAATTTTCCTTTTCTCCCCCTTCCCCCTTTTTTTTTTGGTTTCCTCCTTTAGGAAAATTCATTGCACGTTTCACACTCCCTCTTGATAAGTTCCGATAGAATGAAACTAGGTTTGATGGATTGGGAGGTAACAATCGATCTTCTTTGTCCAGTGGCAACAATGTAAAGTGTTGACTGTGTTAGAGGGGGACCAGACTGGAGCGAGCGAGCGACTGAGCGCACATGCTTGAAAGATAGAACTGAAACTGGTTCTATTTTTCAAGCACGCACACTTGACTCGATACAGTCTAGTTTACAGGCGCTAGGCAATATTATTGTATGTTAGTTCATTGAGTGCTAGGAAAACATCTCATTTTGACATTTTTATTATTATCAATAGGTTTGGCACACTTGCTACTAACAAACTAATTTAATTGGTAAGATCATAGACAATATTTATATGTGTAAAACTGATATGTTAAAACACTTCAATATTATTATCAAAGTAGGTCTTTACAAATAAGAATCCCCATTAGCGTGAAGAGAAGATCAGAAAACCCCAACAATAAATCACTCGTCAAAAATTGCCCTCAGTTCACTGAGCCAAGATTCGAACTTTGCCTCCTCATCAACAACTATCGAGAGCTATTTACTAATCAAGCGCTCGCACACTCACCAGTTTGGTCGCCCAGTCAATCATGTGCTTGCTTGCATGCTTGTCAGTATGGTCACCAAACCCTTATTCTTTTCATTGTATAAAAGCCATATTGTGTTAATTCCTTTTTATGTGTTTTTTATCCACCTTTCCTGAACCTTCTTCCAAATATAGCATAATGTAAGGTAAATAAGCCAACCTGAACGCATAAATGAACAAGACCTTGATAGAAATAATTAAACTTTTCTCTTCATTTCTTCACACACATATTTTCATCACTAGAAAATGAAAAGATAATCTCATTTGTTTTCTATCAATCCCGGATTCAACTATCCTTTCAGGTTGGCTTCCTTCTCTATAATAATATGTGTTACATTATTTTACAGTATTTTTTAAATATTTTAACTTAGCAAATTATTATAATTAACAGTCATAAATTTGTTATTTTCAATGTTGTAGACAAAGAAAAAATGAAGAGATCAAAATCACAAATAAATGTTATGGATTTAAGTGAAAAGTAAGTATTTAAAATGTCTTTGGTGGGTATATGTCTAGACCTAACAATATTGTTAGGATAGCAAATTAATAATTCCAACGCTATCAGGTACTCTCATTGTTGTGTGAACAAATAAGTTATCTCCCTGCCACACTTAATACTTACAGCAGTAAATATAAATCGTAGCAATCTCCTTGCTACATATATCTTAGCTATGTCATATTAATTGAAAAGAAGAGGTAATTATTAGGCGTGACAAGGAGATAGATATATTACGGGTCTAAATATATCCAGAAGTAGTCTAGGTTAACACCTTTTGTCAAACATTACAAGATGCAGAACATATTACTTTAGTACCATGGCAACATGAAAGTAGATTTAGTAAAGTTTTGTGAACTCAGAATAATTGACCCTTCTTATGTCCATTCGACTATAGATATTAGCAACTTTCACTTTGATATAACATTATTTTAATGTTAGGGGTCGTCTTTAAAGAAGTATAACAGCATTTTCATGGAGAAATAATAGGGGTGAAAAGCTTAATAGGAAATACATCAGGATTAAACTGAAGACGGGAGGGAAAATACTTTTTGGGGAAAAGATATCACTAGTGTACTTAGTCAAGAGTCAAACTTTACAGTTCAATTTTCACACAAAGAGCCTTTTATAAAATAAACATAATTGTGTTAGGTCAACATTGATAGAATTTTATTATTATTTATATTTTATAATAAAGTAAATTAATAAAACTAAAGAAAAAGGAAAAATAAACTATTAAGAGTAAATTTGATGAAGAAAGCCCACCTACAAAAAGTGTGGTGTGGTGTTATATGTACTTTCTTCTTTTTGTGTTTGATAAAAGCAACAATACCGAAATATTATGATATTTGTGTTAAAATGTGTGTGTGACTACTTCTACTATAGAAGACAGAAGAAAGGAAGAAGATGTCACCTTTGTGCATTGGACTCTTCCCACATTTTTCCTCTTTCCCTAGGTAGGCTTTCTTCATCAAATTTATTCTTAATAGTTTATTTTTCCTTTTTCTTTAGTTTTATCAATTTCCTTTATTATAAAATTATCCATCCATTGGGCCACCTCATTTTTAAACATTATTATTTTATAGGTATTGATGATGTCTATCAAAAGTGATATCTGCTGACGTATGGATATGTGAAAGTAGGTCTAGTAACTCTTCAATCTGTCAGATAATACTCTTACTGTGAAAATTGGACTGTAGTTTCAACCATCTGGGTAAGACTAAGGTTTGTCTACAATCATCGCATAAACCAGAACAGTAAGCTAAACATAAGACTATATTGCTTCTGTTCATCAACAGTACTTATTTTCTAACACCCATTTTGTTTAACCGCTGACTTTCAATTATTGGCACTGAAATTCTTTCAGGGACAGCATGGGAGCATTCGCGTCATATGCAATTGAAGAGAAAGAGTTGTTGGACACAAACATAAGTAAGAAAGTTTTTGGGTGAAACAGTGTCAATATTTTGTCCTTAAAATAAACATAATATAATTGCATAAAATGTAGCACATATAGAAGTAAAAACACTAACATATATTTCTTGGAAAGTAGACGACTAAACAGTCAGACTTTTCGAAGAAGATGTTTGAGGTATCCAAATAATTTGTAGAAGAAGGCTAGCAATACTAATACTAATAATAATACAAATATACTAAAAATAAATTATGCAATAGATAATTTAAGAAGAGAAAATGTTTAAGAATATAAAAAGGAAGAAGTCAAGTCTTATGATTCTTGGCATTACTTTGACATTCTGTTATACTATATTTACACTAAGGGCCAGTTTCATAGTCAAATTTAGTACGTCTCAAGTCCGGCGCTACACTAAGTTCATGACGACACCTACCTAAACTCGAATGGAATGGGCCAGTTTCCTATGCGAGAACGGCCCATTCCATTCGAGTTTAGGTAGGTGTCGTCTTATACTTAGTGTAGCGCCGCATTTGAGGCGTACTAAACTTGACTATAAAACTGGCCCTAAGGAAGTGGAAAACGATTTAGCCTCCTAAATAGTGTGCCCTACTTTATTCCAAAACCCACAGCAATGCCACTTATGATACTAGTCCCTTCCTCCCAGATGGTTCCTATCCACACCACCGACGCCAACGAGATCTGACAGTGATACACCTGGAAAAACTACTCGAACTCGATGTCAAGTGGACCACCTGGGAGTTTGACTCGTCCACGTTGGCCTATCAAATCACCATGATAGACTGCGATCTCTTTCTTAGGGTAGGTTACACGTATGACCAATTGGAGCTAATAAAATATAGACCAGTTAGTGACATCCAGGTGCACGTTTCAGAAAATAAAAATTAGTTTAAGCCGTCTTTAGACTGCCTCAATGGTCTAGTAGTCAGAGTTTATGGATACAGCTCTAGAGGTCCCAGGTTCAATCCCTGGAGCTTCCAGATTTCCTGTGAAGCGGTGGGTCTGGAAAACGGGGCCAATTCAGCCTTGTGAGGACAAATGAGCTAATTAAATGAAAAAGTAGTGGCTAGAAAACTGAGCTTAACGGCCGCAAGTTTCTTTGTGCTGACCACATGACATTCCTTTATCCGCAAATGTTGGCACTATCATCGCCAACAGACAGTGGCTGCTCGGTCGTTGGGACTCGATTGTAGTCTGACACCATAGAGGTTTTTTAAGACCTCTTGGACTCATCAATAATACATTTACAGAAAATGATTCTCAAAAATTATATCACATTGATGATTTACAAAGGGAACAACAGTTAAATCAGAACAAACGTGTACTATGTAAAAGAATGTTTAAATTTTCGATTTAATCCAAGGCTTCAAATTGGTATAAATAGAATAACTATATAAAAAAATTCTAGCTATAAGTACCTGCATCAATACAAACTAAATGTCTAGCTCATCTAATCTGGTTTGCTGATGACAGGAGGTCAGGGTTTAAATCCTGGACAGATATGCTGAGGGTAGTTTTCCCTAAACTCTTTCTCTCTTTTTTTGACAAATGCTGGTACATTTCCTTTTAATTCAACTATACTCATCCCTAATTCATCAAGGTAGCTAGTCTTGATGTATAAATGGATACAGTGAATGAAAATAATATTATAATATTTTTTCTTATTAGTTCCCAAATGGGTTGTAAGATGCGGTGCTAATAATAATAATAATCTTATTAGTTTTTGTTGCTGTTATTTCAATTTCTAAATTTCAGAAAATGCCGATTAAATTGACACCCTCACTAAACTTTTACATAAGAAAGTCAATACGATCGATCACATTTCAGATTCCACAGTCCGAGATGAGAACAGTGTTAGTGCAAAAATCATCGAGGAATGCTCCCAACCTGCGGGCCCTAATCGCCTTCTCCCGTCGAGTCTGCTGTCTTGTCGCAACAGAGATTCTAAACGAAGAGTCACATAAAGTAATACATTACACGATTTTTTTTCTATAACAAAGACTTTTTGGACAAGGTTTTTTTTAGCATTGTGTCTTATTACGTGTATGTGTTATACAACTATGTACTAATTACTCTAATGTGTTAGAGATTATTATTGAGGTTGAATTTCAATGAAGTGTACCCACAATTTCATAGAGAAAGAGTGGAAAACCAATCAGTAAAAACCACCCCAGTACATCTGACCGAGATTTGAACCCCGATCTCTCTTATGATTATCAGTTCAGTCTATTATGGAGTGACACCTTAGAGCAATAATGTGATATCTAAAAAATGCAACTAACATTTTAATTTTCCTTAAGTTGTGTAGAGTGTTAATATATTTCATTGACAGGTTTTTTTCCATCTCCATTCGTAGGTCCGAGCACGCCTGATATCTCGCTACATCAATGCCGCAGACAAGTGTAACAATGTCCAGAATTTCCAGTCCTGTAGGAGCATACTGGCCGGTCTACAGAGTCCATCGGTTTACAGGCTGCACCACACGTGGACCCTGGTTCGGGAGAGCCACGCAATGAAATATTAGTAAGTTTTGAGTCTACAAAGGGTTGTCAGACCTTATTGATCAAACCAAACATCCCTCTACCCTTCAAGTTACCTCCTACCTCTTTACGCCAAAAAGTGGTTGTCTATTTCCATGTAAAAGTCCGTGAAGCTTTTTTTTATCTTTCTCTGCATTTTACTAGACAACAAGGCTATACACATTTAATTGCACTAATAGGATATTAATACCTGTTTCGGTGGCTGCATGGTCTAAGGCGTCACTCTCATGTTAGACTAGACTGCCAATGACAAAGAGATTGAGGTTCGAATCCAAATCGGGTGTACCGAGAGTGGTTTTTACAAAATGATTTTCTACTCTACCTCCATAAGTGTGATTAGTACATAAACATATAACCCAAAAAGGTAGTAATATGTGATGCTAAAAAAAGAAAAAAAATATGAGACTGACATCTTTATCTGCGTGTCCAACAGTGCATGTAAACACTTTATTGATTATTATTTTATGGCACATTATATTTACCATGCTTATCACTGAACTGCAAATTAAAATTAAAATCTTTTTCGTCTCCCATTAGTGTATTTGAGAAGCTATGTCGGAGGTACTGTGACCCTCGGCTGCCAAACTACCAACGGATGTTCTACAGAGCGAGTCGCAGGTCCCCCTATCTTCCCTACATAGGAGATATATTGGGTCGCTTGCTTGATCGAGTTCCACTCTATCCCAAGAGTTTTCTACGCAGCTCTTCTACAAATCGAACTGTGAAAAGTGGTGATTGAAAATTATATTCTCTGTTGATTATCAGGCTACTAACATACTTGAGTCATAGGCGCTTGGAATCGTTAAAGCGGTGTTTCCCAAACTGTGGTATGCGTATCCTCAGGAGTACACAACATCCCACTGGGTTTTATTAATCATAATTTTTATTATTATTACTTTATGTTTGATGAAAAAAAATGAGATATCTAGGACTATTATAAGCTTTTACTTCCCTCTGTCACAGATTTGATTAGCTCAAGCTTTGTTAAAATGTATACCAACCGTTTATGAGGAGCTAGAAAGAGTACATTGGCTTGGCTATGACCTTGAAAGGGGTACACATCTGATGAAAGTTTGGGAAACACTGTTCTAGACTTCACTGGATTCCAAGCCACTCATATCTTGCCTGGTAAATAATTATTAAAATTCTAATGGCTGGGTCTCTTAAGAAATACTCTGAGATGGTTGACCAGTGCTTGAAATCATATTTAAAATGTATGTATTGAAAATATTGTGTGCATTATTTAATTATATTTTTTAACCCCATAGTTATTAACAACTTAGGCGTGAAAAAGGTGGTTTATTGGAAATGTACCCACATTAACATGGTGAGCGGATGGGAAAATCTCAGAAATAAATGACAAGGGTAAAACCACCATTGAATGCACCTAACCTTGACCTTCTTGTGAATGGTAATCCACTATAGTTGCTAGTCTATCACCTTAGACCACAATACCACAAATGCAGATGATGTTTTAATTCAAAACATAAATATTTCCTTTAATTTGGTAGCATATTTTTGGAAAAATGTTGCCCATTTGTGATTTTTCTACTGAAAAACAAAAAAATTAATTATTTCTTGACATTGTATTTTAGTTGATTTTTAAATCTCTTTTTATTAAAGGTTTCAAAGTTCCAGACCAGCAACAGCAGTTGCTGCCAAACCTAATGAAGAGTAATGATAGTTTAACTACTAAAACTCGGATACCGAACATGATAAGTTGCCTACTATCTTTATTCCATTCGAAAGAAAATATAGAAACTTCATCAAAGTCATCATCTTGCTCAAAAAACGATAAAACACTTGCCAGTCTGAAAAGTAACACCGATCATAATAATTCAGAAGTGTGCCTATCTTTTGAAAATCTAGGTGACGCGGAAAATGGTCAGCAAAGAAAAGGACACCTTGACAATTTTTTAGAGCTATGTCAATTATTTCAAGAACCGCCTGATGTGGCAACTAAAAGGCTTAACGAGATGACAGCACTCCTTGCAAAGTGTCAAAGGGCAGCCGCTAAGTACGCCCTTAACCAAAACAACTTGGCGAAAGAATTCCTTTTAAAAGCTCGCTATCGAGAGGAGAGTGACAATTTTATCTTTTCTTTTAAGTTAGAACCGATGTACAGCTCGCTCAAGATGAAGATGGTTAACAGTAAACTTCAGATAAAAAGTTCATTTTACTTTGATGAACATCTCTTTTAATTGTTGGATTTTATTACATGACATATTCAAAAAACAATATTAAACTTTATCCTCATTTAGTATTAAGATTGATGAACACTATTACGATGTGTTTGTTACATTAATCATTTTTTTAGCCTGATTGGTGTTATACTATTTGTGTGTACCTTTATCTTTTAAACTTTTGTTTATATGAATTTTTATAATGTAATAATATTTTATATTTGTACAAATAAATAAATGTTCAAAAACAATACAATTTTATGTTAAGTTACATTATATAAGTGTATGAATCCTCACTTCTCCTATCAAGTAGAAGAACTGACGATTACATATACACACAAAGTTAAATAAGGAGGTTTTGGGAGGGATAAAACATAAGAGAAATATATAAGTTTAACAAATCAGTTTAATTAAATGTAAACAAGAGAAATAGAATTACATATATATTTAAATACATTATTGATCAAACAATCCATTGTTATTAAAGATAACTTATTCAGTTACCATGATCGTAAACTTCACAATATGCTGGAATAGAAATAAACACCTTGGTGACAAGGAACTAACAGAAGTATGAAAATGAGGATCAACGCTCATTCTCCTACGAAGGAGCATCTACCTCAACATATCAACACTCAAAGATAAGCCATAATATATGAAGATAAATCAGCATAGCTAATACCTAGCTATTTATGAATAATAGTGAAATTATAGTGAATAAAAACAAGGGGTATTTAATCCTAATTTTCTAGAGTAACTATGAGAATTGGTAAACAAATAAGCTAGCTAGCTTGAGTTAACTCCTTAGAGGGTTACGAGAACCTAAGATTAATTTCCTTGAAGAGGAACCAGCATTTTACAAATAGTACATGGTGGACAATCAGGCATCTTTACGGTTTATGGTCGGTCAATCTTATCTGATTTCCACCATAAAGAGATCCTAATTATGGACATATCGTTTAGGGAGTAATTATTATTCCCTAATATATAAAACTAAGTCTTAAAGACTTAGACAAAGAAGTTAGATACACAGACATAGTAATTAAAGACTTATATTCATGATAAATAGAGCACTAAACCCTTAATCTAAACTATGCCATATGGGCATAGGAAAACATGTCATAACTTAGACGAACAACTCTATATCTCATAGACATAGAAAAAGTGTTAAGACTAACATTCAAAACTATGCATTATGGGCATAGAAAATAAAGTTAGACATCCTGACACAAAGACTTACGTCTGATGGACATAGACAATACAGTCAGACATTCTGACATATAAAACTATGTCATATGGACAAAGCAAAATATAAGTTTATAACCAAACTCGGATTATAAATTGTAGATATTTAAAGTCTCAGAAGAGGCTTCCTCCGCGATGGGGTGGTGAGACCGACGCCTGGCACATCGTAGTGACTCGTAGCTACTCCAGCGAAGTAGGTTTATGCCCATGTTCTTCCTCCATCAAATTGATACAATAAAATATATTATGTGAAGTGAGGGATGACGTTTATATAGTTATGGACATGACGAACTCAAGGATGGGTTATCATCTGGACACCTAAGGGGATAAGGGGAGAAGAGGGAGTCAAGTTGCGGAATTGCGCTGTGTGACCACTAGTGCTCTTTGCTGGTGTGGCGCCCAGAGAAAATTATCTGCCTTTTTCTTGGAAGCATGGCTTGAGAGTAAGACGTTGATTTTCTGGGGGTGTCGGCCTGATCAACTGGGGCAGCTTTCCTGGAGCATTGGTATTTTCCGGCAATATAAATCCACAGTGAGTTAACACCTGCCAAATATTATTTTAATATATTACCACTTGTAATCATAGTGTTAATTATATTTACGCTATTTTATGTTTACATGTAAAACCGGCACTTTTACATGCTACATGTAAAATTAATTTAAGTTTTCATATTATTCATGTGTTACAAGATTAGTAAATGTATACTCTAAAAATTTACACAAGTTGGTATGTGCGTGTAATGATAATGGAGAAGGAGAGGATGTCAAAGAAAATTATGGAAATTGAGTTTGTAGGAAAAATACACCATAAATATCTCAATTTTTTTTTAAAGGAACAAGTACAAGAAAACTATAGTGTTTATTAAATGCAAAGAGATAACTCTAAAGATTTAAAACTAAGACGCAATGATAAGTTGAGATTATCATGTGTAGAAAATTATACCAAAATGAAGCAATTTATTTTGGCCAAGATGGTGTTTTGTTAGAAAAATTGTAAATATACACACCTTAACATTCATTCCCTTCCATCCCACCGTAAATATAATGCAGAGAGATAGAATGGCTCAAATTCACACAATAAGTGTCAGAACATACTATTTTATCACCGTGTCTTACTATCTGTTCAGACTATATATGTATATATGATAATTACTCTAATGGGGCAGGGGTGAGGAAGGAAGCATTTTAAAGGCAATCTACCTGCATTTTGGTGGAAAGAGAGTGGGAAACCATTTAGGGAAAACCAACTTCAGTAGATTCGACCAGGATTCGAACCCAGGTTTTCCTTTTATTACCAGGCCAGATGTGATGACTTAGACCATTTCACCACTGAAGCGGGTTGAATCCAGGAACGACAACCAACCAACTAAGATAATTCCAAACAAGATGCCGAGTCTGGATAAGTCTGTCTCTGAAAAACATTCGACTAGCCAAAACACAATTATGGAACACTAAGACCAGACCATCAAATGTAGCAAGTTTCCTTAGTTTCATATTTAGATTCTTAAATTCAATTAAATTCATCATGTAGGTATATTAGGAAGAAAGTCAATAAGTAACTTTACATTTATTACCGTTTCCGGCCTGTGTCAGTTTTTTATTCAAGACATATACTTTTCCTCTACCAGCATGCTAGGCCTGTCATATCTTATAACCTGACTTAAGACTAGGATGGGCACAACATCTTGTCTTTGGCTGTTAATTTATCAATTTGAAAGGGTAAAACCATATTTTCATTAATGATAAATTTTCAGCCATGCCGGAAATCGAACCCAGGGACCCTTAGCTCAGTAGGCAGACATGCTACCAACTGAGCTAAGGGGTCAAACTCAATATGTACCTCTTAAGGCATATTTATAAAATGAATATGTTTATTGATAATTTTCTCCCTGTGTTTAGCAATAGCAAACTCAAGCATCTTAAAAGTAATTCAATTCCAATTTATTATGTTTACATGGACCGAAGCTCTTTAAAAAAGTACTAGCCTAAAATATAAGTTGGTATCAAAACTTGATGCATGGGTGCAAATGTACAAAAAATAAATAAATTACAATACAATATTAATTGCACGAGTACAACAAACAAAATTAACAAAAATAAAGAATGAAATGAATCAATAGAAAATCATCCCTGAGGTATTACACAATGATAATGTGTCAACAAAACATGTTTAGAAACATAAAAAAAAAGATTACATTTTGCTGAGTTTCTTAGAACCAAGCCTTACTACCCATTCGGGTTATACGAATACGAATTAAGTACACTAGAGGTTTTAGAGAGTAATGAGGTTATATTTATAGGAAGTGTACCCACAGTTGTATGGAAGGAGGGTGAAACCAATTTTGCAAAAATTTATTTTGTTTATCGAGTAAGATTCTATTGGAAGTACTTGCAGCATTATCAGCTCTAAATGTGTTTTATTTTAGTGAACAATTTGTTTTCGAACAGTTCAAATCCATTATATGTGTGTTGCTTGAGTTGTCAGATTACGTTAAGTGAATCTTGATCACACAGGTTTTTTTTTTACATTAAGTGAACCTTAAGTGAACATTAATACGATCATGATCCTAGTATTACAAAATTAATGACCCAGCAAGTTAAAAAAAGTTTCTCAACGGAAGCGTAAACGTTCTCTACCCATCGCATTATTCAAGCCTTTGGTGGGAAATCCAGACATTATGTTAATGTCAACTATAAAAACAAAACTTTTGAAGTTTTTTTTAAATTGCTAGGCCTAAATAATTTTCACAATCCTTATTAACTTAAAAAAAATGTATATTCTCTTTTTAAAAAAAAAAAAATTCTGGCTCATTTGTCTAATGAACTCATGAAAGGTTCTGTTTTTGACTCCCTTGCCTTTTCAAAGCTGAAAATGTTATTTTTAAGTTGGGTGTTCCCTCCCCCTTCGTGTTAGATAACCGCATTAAATATAACAGTGTGTTTGTCCTTGAATTAATTTGAATAATCCCGATAGTTATAGAGTTCCTACAGAACAAATTTTCCCCTTTCTTAATATCCCAATATAAATTAGTCTTCTTTGGATATGATTAATATTTCTTGTTTCATTATTCCATGCTCATTAGATCTAATAAATATTAATAAAAATAACTTATAAACTTCTTCGGTTCATTAAGCCACAAAGTAATTTCAGTTGAAAATAATAATGGTTAGATCTGTGCATTTAATGAAAATCCCGCTAGGAGAAGCACGCACCGCGACCTTTTAGATGGTTTCTTGCATGAATGTCTTAAGTACAGATTTACCCTACAAACTGCGTATACGTAGACACAAGGAAAATGCCTATTTAGGGGCCACTTAGAAAGAAATTCCTCCGCAGAAGAGGCAAGTAGTTCAAAAAACTTGTAATTATACTGTTTTTGTGAAACTCCTATTAATTTAAATAAACTTATTTATATTCCAAACAATTAATTATCCAACAGATATGTGTAAATTCAGATTTAAATATGTCTTAAACAGTTAAATTATTAAAATCAGCTGATGATTCTTCTGCGTGATGCGGTTAGTTGCCATGATTGATTTCGAGCGTCTTTTAGGAAGAAGAATAGTGTAAAGTTTTTGTCAAAATGCGTTTCAAATATCGCTTCCTCAGTTATTTTATCGGTAGCTGATTGCTACTTAAGACTTAAATTGTGAAAATTTGTACATATTAGGTGAGATAAATCTTGTTATAAAAGACTGTATTGACATTTGCGGATGTGCTGCCAACTGATGCTAGGTCATGTAGCCATTGCACTTTGGCAATCGGCGATTATTTTATTAAATATGTTCGTGGATTCGCATTTCCGACAGCTAGAAGTATAATTATAACTAATGTTAATATCTTTTCGCTCTGTTTCACCATGTTAAAAATATTGTTTCATTTATATTTGACTGTTTAAGGTCTATTTTGGGAAGTTAGTGTAGGGGTGCGGTATTTCTTTCCTAGCAGAAAAGTTCGGATGACGAGCACAGATGTCATGGCTGTAGTACTATTTTGATAATCGTTAAAGTGGATGTTTTGCGTATTTTATTATGTTTGCATTTGTCATAAAATGGTCTTAATGAGTGCGATGTTAGAGTTAAATGATACTTGAAATGTATACAAATTATTGTAGTCAGTGTTATGGTTAAACTTATGTTATTCTTTGTTCAAAAGTAGGACTAGCGCAGCATACTTGATTGTTATGTACGATTATGACAGGAGGATCCATTGTTTCATTTATTAAATTATAGTGTGTACACTAATATCGTGATTCTTGTATAAATTTGATCAAATTATGGAACTTGGAAAGGCTTAATTTTCTTATCAAATAAATATTCTAAATTTATTACTGTAAATAAATTACTAGACCTAGACTACTTAACACAAATTAAAAGGCAGACAACTTAATTTGTTTTTAAATAAATAACATAGGGTTTTACCTAATCAAAATAGTTAAAAACAAAATAAAAAACTACATTGATGTTTCTGTGAAACAATCATTAGTGAAATAGAGTAAAGACTTACAATAAAACAATATTAAAGGATTTGTCAGAAAATAAAAGTGACATTCCAAATATTAAACTAAGTGAGAACCAGTCATAAGTAATGATTACTAAGAAAATAATTATTTCCGATTAGGTTGATATTAGTGACTTTCAGCCATTGTTTGTAATAAATAATCTTCTACTAAGTTAGCTGTCACTTGCTTAACTCACCGTAGATGGAGTATATATGGCTACCCCACAGACATAATATATTTTCCATTTGCTGTGTAATTGGCTCTTCTAGCATTGTGATTAAAATTTAACACTGAATTTTTGTTGGAACAAACGCCCGCTGCTACAGCTACTCGAAAGAACTTTCCTATTTTATTTTGGAACAGGTGGCAATCCTTGAGGCTCTTTCCATGTTTTCCGATGACACAAGCCTTAAAACACTGCAAGTTAGAGAAAATCATGAGATTTCTCACATCTATCATTGTTTTCCCAACTTAACAATAAGTGGTTTCAACAACTAAATTATAACTAACAATGAAATTTGACATAGGCTAATTCATCTTATACTATTTTCAAATAAAAATAATTAATTTACAATTAAAGTCATGAACCTTGCAAATGATAGCAACTTACTTGGAAAAAAAAAATCTCAACCTTAAGTTAGCTTTCCAAAATTAAATGCATATTTTCTTGCACTGTGATTAATATTCAATTCAATAAATCAAAACATTATTGAAAATTGTTTATGTTTTCACTAAATCATGTCTTATAGCTAGTAAGTTTAGCGTCAATTCCTGACAATGGAATTTTTTTAAGACTTTATATCAATCTACAACTACTTTGTCCCAAAAGCCAACAGTAAATAATAACTATATTTATTCAAGGCTTATTATTATTATTATTATGTGTTCTGTCTTGCGACAAGTCCGTTCATTTTGTCAATGAACTTAGACCGCCAGTGCCCCTTGTCCTCTGCCTCCTCCTTCAGTCCCATAATTTTCTTATTTCCCTCAAGTCATCCAATATTTGAATCCTTCTTCCCAAGCTCCTCTTTCCCTCAACCTTTCCTTCTATGACATTGTGCAGAAGACAGTTCATCACAAGGATGTGTTCGATCCAGTTTGCCTTGTATGGTACAGAAGAATCGCATCCAAAATAGGTCTCTTCTCACCCACTTTTCTTAGGCTAGTCCTCTTTACTTGTTCATTTGTCACCCTGTCAATCCACCTGATTTTCTCAAGTCTTCTCCAGCAGCACCACATTTAATACTTGTATCACACTTGTGATAAAGTAGTCTTCAACTTAAGTGGGGGCATTAATATGATTTTACAGCACATTCATATCCAAATATTGCTTGCTGCCTCACTTGTCCTACATTCTGTTTTTAAATCACAAAATAACCCCTATCGATGGCCGTATGGTCTAAAGCAACGTTTCCCAATTACAATTAGTCACAGAACTCTTTTTTATTATGTACAACCTAATGGAACCCCTCAAATATTTTGAGCATACAACATTAAAAAAAATATACCGCAGGTGAAAAATTTTCTTGGTTTTCTTAAATTAGGCCTACCTTTAATTTTCCACATTTTGTCCTCTTTCATGTCCCAGGAATAAATCCAGCCAGCCTGTATACATGCCTGTCAGAGAAAAAAAATTACAAGCTTTTACAGTAGTCTTTTTAAATGATAATTATATCATATTCTGTGAATTTTATTATTAATAGTGTAAAAAATACAAAAAAACTTCAACATACTTTTTAGTGAACAGAGTGTAGTATTTTCTTTTTCTTGAAAATTCTTCTTATATCGGGTCTAGTTGTTGACAGTTATATTCACATGTCGTTTCCAATACCTCGTTTTGGTTCCTGAGCATAGCGAGAATCTAGTTTCGCAAACATACGAATGGCAACAGTAGGCAAACTTTAGCTGCCCGCTGCAACAACTTAGGGTATTTTTTGTGTAAATTGACCCCAAAGCAATAAGAAAAGCTTTAAATTTTTATCTTAGTTGACTTAGTTGACAGAAAACCTTGCTGGTTGATCATATATGAATGGCTTTTGAACCCAGTCATTTTTCTCACTTAAGGATGGAAAATATTGATTAATAATATATTGCGAAGATGATCTTCAATGTCACTGCAAATGTCTTCAAGTTTGAGTTTGGATTCTTCAAGAAAATCCTCAAGTGTTGGAAGAATATCCACATTATTTTGCTCCACTGCTGAGATCCAAAATTGCGGCTTATGAGACAGTGAAAATATTTGATCTCTCATATTAAAAAATGTTTACATTTTTTCCTTGGTGTGAGAAACATACTTCATTTAGTTTTGTAAATATGCCAGCAAGATATGGAATTTTGGATAGCCACAAAATGTTTGTCACTCGATCAGATAATAAAAATTTATGACCCATAAAATATGCCAACATCTCTGGCCCCAATTCAAGCATTCTAACAAGGACTTTACCTCGTGAAAGCCACCAGACTTCTGAATGCAAAAGCAGGGCCGAGTGATGATTACCCATTTCTTTACATATAAATATAATTTTAAATAATCGTTATTTTAATGATCGAATTTTAATAAGATTAATAATCTGGACTGCGTTGTCTAACACAGTTTTAAGCATTATTTAAATAATTTTAGCTACCAGTGAATGTCTTTGAAGAACACAGTGACAATTGGTGCAGTTTTTTGCTACTTTTTTTATTTGTGTCCCAGCACCTGCTACTTTTCCGACCATTGCTTTGGCGTCATCACGGCACACATCAACACATTTGTCCCAACTTATACCGTGTGTGCTCATAAAATTATAGATACAGTTAAAAATGTTCTCACCAGTGGCATGAGTTTGTAGACTTTTGCATAGAAGCAAGTCTTCTTAAATTACTTTTTCAATAAGTCATATTTTACAAAAACCAACAAAATGTCAAGACATGCATCATCGGTGGACTCGTACAATTACAGTGAGTACCCATCACATTGATGCAGCAGAGAAATGGTTTCCGTCTGGATGTTATCAGCAAGATCATGAATATGACGCGGAAATGTGTTGTTGGAGAGTGGAACAGCTTCATCTTTGGTACACGACTCCTCACTTAAAATATACAACACTATATCTTTTGCACATGGTTTTATTAGCGGTTCTCCAGTGAGTGCTATGTGATATGAGAAAGCAGACATGTGGAACTCGGAAATTAAAAATTAATTTATAGTTGAGAAACAATTTAAGAAAAATAATGAGTTATCAAAGGGTAAATCACTATCAAACATTAGTCACATGATAACAAACCCTATTTTTATTAAAGCATTGCTTTTTATGATAATCAAAAATAGTATTTACAAGAGTTATAAGTAATTTAAATTGTGATAAAACTTAACGTTTAGACTAACTAGATAAGTCAGAAGTGATTTAACAAAAATAAATCAAATTTGGGGTGTCTAAAACAGTTTTTCCCATACTCATCAACATGTTGTCATGTTCCGTTACTGTTTAAATGATAATTGTTCTCCGAGAAGAAATAATTTTTTCAGAAAGTTACAAATTTGTATGCAAATACAGATTTGCTTACAGAAACTTAACTTTACGTTTAAAAAAAGTACACCATTTTATTAAACTCATATTAAACAGTATTAGATTTCTTGCTTGCGAGGGGTGACAGGGTGTGAGTTGACTCTCCTGTTCCTGAATTTTAGTTTGTGAAGAAGATTGTTTATAACTAAGTGCTTCTCACGTTTTCTTCAACTTGTTCCTTTTCTCTGCAAATTCGGGAACAGGAGAGTCAACTCACACCCCGTCACCCCTCGCAAGCAATAAATCTAACAAGTGTACAGTAATTCTCAGAATTCTGCAGCCAAGTGAGAGGTGGAAATAACCATATTTTACTTCCTGATTAACACATTCACTGAAAAACAAGTGCAGAACAGAAAAGAATCACTTGACGAGCTCTAAACATCCAACTCCAATAAATGCAAATGCTTGTACATAAGCAGACAGTGCTGTTAACTATTTTGACTTTTGCAGAAATTTTGTTCTTGTCCGCCAGATATAAATGGACCTACTATATTTTGAACTGTGAATAATGTCTAGGTCAACAATTTAAAAAAAAAAAATTTCGCGGAGTCTTTAGAAACCACATTTGGGAAATGCTGGTCTAAAATTTTTCCATATGTGACCCCCTTTTGCTTGATAAATTTTTAAGCTACCCCGGTTAGGTATAAAATAGTTTTCCAAATCAAACCTTTACTGATAATAAATTATAAAAAAAAAGTATCTTAAAGCAATTGTTTGATATATATATATATTATTTTTACCATTATTAAAGATGTAAGCAAATTTGCATACTAATTAGATGGATATGCTTGTTTATTTTTACACAAAGAAATAAATCTCGGCTGAATATTTGATACTGCAGGAAGTAAAGCATCTTCAACGTTTTTCAGAGTTGGTCGATATTTTGATTTTGTTATCATCACTGCTGGTAATCGTCAATGATGAGATCATCGCTTTGCATAAAAACTTATTACGAAATTGCAGAAGTATGTTTAGGGCCATTTCAGAAATGGTTGAAAGTTCTGTCCTAATTCCAAGCTAAAACTCACTTCCCCTAAGCTTCCATATTATGATGACATCTTTTAGTAAAACTTTCAATTTTATCTTTTAAAATAAATATGTTACAATTTGGTTTTGTGTTCAGAACCAAGGCTGCGGTGAAGTCGCGCAACGCAACATGGGCGAGCGCTGCCAGAAACATCTCGGATTCACTACACATTTAATTTTGAATTAATCTTTGGTTATTGAGCGTTCAGAAACCTTTTACTGTTGCCAAATTTTTCGTAGCCCCAACTTTCAGTTACGCAACCCCATATGTTTAAGAAGGCCTTGTCTAAAGCAAGCATAAATCTGCAACCTATTTAGACCCCTTTCATCCTTCGATCAACATGTGAACTTATCAAAGGTGTCGAAATCATCCTTTCTTTTTTCAATTCTAACTTTGTCGTTTGCTTTTTTTTGTCCATACCTACCTCCTAGGCCTATACTTACCCTATTCATCTTTTATTCAATTTTTACTAAAATACTTTAAAAGTCCCTTGCTTTCTAGAAAATAAATATAAAATAAAGGAAACTAAATTTAAATATTTAACTATTTAATTAATCTTATAACGTTGATTGTAAATGATTAAAGGTATTTTGGTCACTCAACTATAATAAGAAAGAAGCCTACTTGATATTATATTTGTAAACTTAAAAGGCACAAAGATTGATTATTTTTAATGACTATGTTTTTTTTATGCAATCAACTAAAATTTACTGTGAGATAGATGTGTTGATCATCAGCCAGTTGCAGATCCTGATTTAAAGCATCATTCTCGTGTTAGACTGGATGTTGGTGCCTGTAGACTGAGGTTCAAATTCTGGTCGAGTGTACAGAGTTTTTTTTTACAAAATGATTTTCCACTTTCCCTCCTCAAAATTATCTGTACACTTTCTCTATATATAACAGTCTTAATCCCTAAAAACATCGGCATAATTACTACATAAGTGTATACGAACTTAACTTGAATAGGTAGTAATACACTGTGCTAAAAAAATAGTGGGAAGAGTGGGATGGATTTTAACCTCGACCTCCTCGTCATTGCCTTAGACCATGGGACCACTGATGTGGGTCTAGTTAGTTTCTTTTTTACTGTGTGTTCACTGTGTTTTACAATCTGTTTGGGTTATCTACCTTGTAGGCCTACACTCGAATGAGATTTGAACACTTGGTGTCTTCATCTTTTGCAATCTTGTCTTTCGCGAGAAAACTGATTGGTCTTAACGCCTTTACAACCAAGGCTGTGTAGTCGATAAGCCAAACCTTCGTTTCTGACTCCTCTATTTATCTATTATCCAATTCCAGTTTTGGCTACTGTATATTTAACAAATTTACAACAGTAAAATGCTCAAATCCATCTGACTTCATGATAAGCTTCTTTTACATTTTGAATTTATATTTGAAAAAATTGATCAGTTAAAATTACAAATGTTGGCGCTAAAAAAAAGAATTAATTACCATATATTTTTATAATATTATAAGTTTTTATTTTGAGGCTGCCCAGAGTTGGTACACTTTTACCGACTCACTCGCCCACAATTGTTTCTGATGCCACAGACAAATATATTATTGTTCCTATCAAACTGTCCTAGTTTTGATCCCCATTGTTAGCATAACTAGATATTGTTCTCAAGAGAAGAGTAGAAAACAACACTTTATAAAGTGTTTGAATCATTTTACCAACTAAACCATCCTCATATTGAATAAATCTTAATATCGCCTCACATGTGTACATATCTTTTTTACCCTATACAGATAATGTAAGTAGGCTATTGTTGCTTACAGTGAATCAGGATGGTGGTGGATTCAACTCCTCGGCAGATGGTTCACAAAATGCAGCCGACAGGAATGACTCCCAAGGAGCTGTCGGAAAATGATGATATGGCAACATCCTTGGTTCTCGACCCTCACCTTGGCTTTATCACGCACAAAATGAATGTTAGGTGGGTTGAAAAAACAAATTATACACCAAATAATCTTAGTTAAAAAATATCTTATCACTTATTTTATTATGACAGGGAAATTTAATTGTACAGCCAAAGCATTGGCAAATATTTTTTTATATATAGTAAGTATAGCAGACTATATTTGAAATCAATCCACCTTTTTTAGTTTTTCCTTAATACACCCTACTGTTGACCTCGGTGATCTTAAGGTAAACTGCTGGCCGCCTCAGGACATGATGTTTCCCCAGCCAGGGTCGACAGATTTTTCTAGACTGATAAAAATTCGTAGCACAACTTTCTTCAGAGGGGAAGTAAAGTCGTTGGTCCCATGTCGATTGTGGACTGTAAAATAACCCTGAAAGGTGTGTGAAAATACTTTTCCCGGCAAGGTGACTTGGTGGTCTAGGGGTAAGGTGTCAGACTTCTGTGCTGGGGATCTGGGGTTCAATCCTCAGTCCCGGCACAGATTTATCTGATTACCAAACCCTTCCTTCATCTCTGACAAGACATCTTGTGAATGTGGAAAATGCCAGGCCTCCACCATGGTTTGGATCCCACGTTAAACTGTAGGTCCTCCATTTCTTCTCACAATCACCCTACCCTTACACATTAGCATAAGTGCGTGCAAACCGAACGGGTAGTAAGACGCAGTGCTAATAATAATAATTTCCCTGGCAAAATTGAGGCTCTCGGGTTTTGCACTTGCTCATAGAAATTCTTGTGTGCTGATATAATCAGTCGGTTCAGAAAGTGCACGTTAAATACCTCAACAATTAAAAATATACTACTTGATTCTTACCCCATAATTTCATTAGAGAATGAGAATGGAAAAAAAGAGGACACTGAAGAAAAGGTTAGAAATGAAGTATGTAGTAAAAAGACCGCAAGGGAGGCCAAGAAAGATGAGAGGAGTAGATAACAAAAGTGTTCAAACAAGAGGAGAATAATGGAAGAAATTAAATAAGGAAGGGTGGTGGAGGAATGAAAAAGATGGAGGCACCTGACCTGGCCACCGTATGGAATTATAATGAATATTTTCACTCTAAGAAATATATTGGATCAATTTTTTATTGAGTTTGAATAAACTTCTTTTATATATAAATTCTGAATCTTGGATCTCATTAATAGGAAACATGATAAATATAAGAGTTTAACTTCCTTAAAAATTAGTATGAATTTTTTTTTCTGCATTTCTAATTATGTTTACATCTAATTATGAATTAGGTCTGAGATTTGTTTGTAAGGTTTATCCTATAATGTTGGGCTAACCACTAGTAAGTAAGCATCATCTTTAAAAAACTAAGTAAAGATTTGGCTTATATTTTTAAAATTTTGAATATGTTGTGTTTTTTTAAAATCCTTGAATCTCAAATATCCTTAAAATATTCAAGGGATTGGAAGATTCAAAAGAGGTAATCCCTAGTTTGCATTTTCACCTAATGGTAGAGGGTGGTCATATTCAAAACATAGTTGAATAGAATAATATGGAATATTACTTAAGCCAAATCAAAGTTTCGACTATTTAAAACTAGTGTTAATCTTGGAAGGGGTGGGGTAGAATTATGTTGCATCCAGCTATAACGTTAGGTATAAATACATTTAAAAAAAATTGATTATAAACTTGATATCCTAAACTGATAAGTTAAATTATCATCACAACATGTAGTTTAATTTATTATTTCGGATTTTAGTCATGTGGACATTAATTTGTAATGTACACTCCAATTACATTTAAAGGTAACAGCATTCTTACCATGATGGATTAAACTATGACCCTATCATATAAGTTAAGCCATAGTGGAATAATGCAAGGTAAGCTTTCTTTCTACCTTGCAAGGTAAGCGAAGGATATATAACAGAATAAAATGACAAAAATGAAACATTATCATGTAAGATACCTGCCTCGGTGGCATAGTTACCTAACGCACTAGTCGTGTTGAGCTCGACTGCCAAGGACGAGAAGTTTTTACATTAATTTTTAATTTTACTGTTTTCTTACCAATAACACAAATTTAAGATTTTTTTTTCTAAATAAACACAAATTCTTTGTAATTTGACAAATACCACATCATGCATTATAATTTTCAACACAGTAACTGGTGATATCACTATACCAGGGCTGCCGTCTATACGAATAGTATCCGTTTTTACTTATTTTATAGGTATAAAATTGATCACAGGAAAAATGAATGTTTTCAGGATATTAAAGCTTTTTTTTATTTGAGTTTAGCATAAATCACGATTTCTACTTAACACATTACAATACCTAAATCTTTATGGATCAATTCTTTGTTTACAGCCTTTAAAATATTTCAAGCTATGTCAAAGCAAGGACATTAATATATATAGACTTTGCTAAAGGTGGTCATGTTTGGCAAAATCATATCTATTTTATTTTTATTCCCCTCTCCTTAACTTGATAGTAGTTTAGTCTTCTATGATGACATGTTTCGGGGTTATTATTATTTGGTCTTAACCTAAGTTGATAAACAATTATTTTGGTATTGCTATTTTTAAGACTCAAAGGTGATGAATGATATTTATAAATTGAGTTTGATATTACTAAGCGTGAAATGTTTTGTGTGTATTTATATTTTATTTTTCTCCGAATATGTTAATAAATAGTTAAATACACAAAATGAATGAAACATTTAGACACTTTCATCCTAGTTTTTTTTAATGAATTCTAATTTGACTCATATTTATGTAAATAATAACATTGCTTTCAGCATATAATATTATCACTTTTTGATAAAAAAATAACACCACTTTTCCCTTAAAAATAACCTCACATTTAGCATGTCTCTATCTATTACTTTTTCATCCTGCAATCAGTACTTAACTGTTTCCGCTAACACTTAAAAACAATGCTTTGTTTAATTCCAGGTATAGGCCAATTAAAGCAAATAAAGATGAACTTAAATTAATAATTGAGGACTTTATTTTGAACCAAGACTATGTTAAGGCTTACAACAGACTGATGTCGGTGGAGTGGTGGCCCAGAGCTCCTCACGCCAAAACTAAACATCAGCAACAACGTTTAGAGGAACATGTATGTATATATCTATCTACTTGGGCGAGTTTAAGTGCTCTAAGCATAACAAGGAGTTTGTCCTGTACACTTAAGTGGTTTGAAAAGTAAATTACAGAATAGTATATACAGTTGAGTCTCAACTATCCGACCTAAACAAGACCAAAAAGTAGCTTGAATATTGAAATGTCTGATGTTACGGAAACAAGGGGAGAGGCTTGAACCAAACAAATCAAAATTAAATTGAAGTGCAAAACGGATATGAAATGAGGATTAGTAATTAATTCATAATATAAATTATGCACTAAATTACAAAACTTATTTTATTCATATAAACCAAACGAAGGATTTTAAACCAATTGAACTAAATTTTTATTAGATTCTGCAGTAAGTTTATGCAAAATGTTTAAACAAATTAGTACTTGAAGTTTCAGGGTGGCTACAGACAGGGAAAACCGGGAATAGTAAGGGAATTTTACTAGGTCAGGGAAAACCGGGAAAAGTCAGGGATTTAACTTAAAATTACAGACAGGTCAGGGAATTTATAGACTGCAATAGATACAAAATGCAAGTGCCAAGATATGGTGTTCTAACATCAGTTGTTTACTGTATTGGCGCAAATATTCCTACAAAGCTCTATTTTGTAGCAAGCTATCTAGTGAGCCCGTCTAATAACAGACTGAAGTCGGAACTGAACAAAGAAAGAGTGAGTGTAACTAGCGAGTGCAGGCAGAACTGATGTGTGAGCGAGAGAGAAGTAGGGATGGTTCTTGACCTTGATAATTTGATGACGTCACTCATACGAACATAGGAGAATCTAGAACTAGATATTCGAGTCTTTGTCATACGCATGAGCAAGTACTGGAATAGCAACTCGTTTAATACATCTTACGCATGCGCAAGTATTGAAAAATACATTATATTAATTACAATTTTAAAACTACTATTCCTGGATTACCTAACAGATAACGATTATTTTAGTTCAAAAGAAGACGTAAAAACTAATACAATTTAATTTAATTCTTACTAGATTTTTGTTAAAATGTTAACGTGACTGAAAAAACAGTTTGCCGAAGTGATGTTCCATTTCCTTCATTTCTAATCGTAACGACTCAGTTTTTAAAAGTGATAATGTTCCTTAGTTCATGCTGTGCTGTCTTAACTTCCATTTTCGCTAATATTTCCACGTGGTTTTTAACTGAGACATTCAAATCAAACCCTTTGATTTAAAAGTTTTACCTTTTTTCAGTTTTTAGGCGCGTGTGTGTACTGAAGATATAGATTTAAAATCCGGACAATGTCGAAATATAAAAAAACATGTTTCAATGAATCGTGGTTATTAGATTCGAAGTTTGAGTGGGTTAGGCCAGCAAAAGATGATAACTACTCCGCCATGTGTAATTTATGCAATACAAAGTTCACATTAAGTAACATGGGTAAACGTGCTCTGACAAGTCACGCTATAGGCAAAAAACATCAAGCTGCCACTTTGAATAAAACGCAGAGTTATTCAATGACTGCTTTTTTAAAAGGAAATTCTTCCAATTCCACCATTACAACTTCTGTCCAGTCAGTTGCTGTTAATGTCATCTCGCCATTACTACTACCACCATCTTCAGAGTCAGCAAAAAATGAGGTAGGCCTACTTAAGTTTTATTTATTTGTGTATTTTCTGCTGGTGGAGGACAAATTATGTTTTATGCAAGCTAAAGGGAAATTAGAATTATTATTAATCTTAAATAAAATGTTGGGTATAGTAAATAGGTGGACTATTTGGATACAGCCATAGTTAAGTTATTTTCAATTAAACCAATTTACCCAGGCTTCTTCTACAATATTGTTACAAAATTAGATAAAATAAATAGGCAGGTTAGTATATAATTTTTTTTTCGCTTTATAGGGTGTGACTGAGATCGTGTCTACAGCTGTTGCTGTGAAGGAAGCCGGAAGACTGAGAAACTTTCTTGTGAACGATGATGTGACAAAATCTGAAATTATTTGGTGCTTGAATTCTATAATGTCACATACTTCAATGCGGGCAGCTGAAAAAAGTGTTAATCTCTTTAAATTAATGTTTCCAGACAGTACAATTGCAAACAAAATACAATTAGGAAGGGCTAAAATTGGTTACACAATCTTGTATGGTTTGGCCCCATACTTTCATGAAGACCTTGTAAAGATGTGCTTAGAGTGTCCAGAAATAGTGATTGGATTTGACGAGTCTCTAAACAAGGTTGCCCAAAAGGGTCAAATGGACATTATGGTACGCTTTTGGAATTTAAAAACAAATGAAGTCTCAACACGCTACTTCACATCGACCTTTCTCGGCCATGCGACAGCTGCTGACCTGTTAAAGGCTTTTTCAGATGCACTTCTAGAATTGAAAAATGTCAAGCTGTTACAGGTGTCAATGGATGGACCTAATGTCAATCAAAAGTTCATTCGAGAGCTAAAATCCACTACTGATCCAGATAGTCCTACAATGCTAGATATCGGAAGTTGTGGCCTCCATAGTCTCCATTGTGCTTTTAAAGCAGCAATAAATTCAACCAATTGGGGGCTTGTTGAATTTCTTCGGGCTCTGTATAATTTACTAAAAAATGTTCCTGCGCGTAGAGCAGATTATGTACATTATAGTGGCAGTGAACTCTATCCTAAAAAGTTCTGTGCAGTCAGGTGGTTGCAAAATATAGAAGTTGCTGAGCGAGCGGAAACTATTCTCCCCAATGTAGTCGCATATGTAAATGAATCCATTGCAGCAAAGAAAGCACCCAATTGTCGTAGCTTTCATATTATCTCAACGTCTGTGAAAGACAAGCTACTTGCACCTAAACTAGCTTTTTTTCAGTCCGTTGCAATCATGGTAGAACCATTCCTCATTCAATTTCAATCAGATGCTCCTCTTGCACCCTTCTTGTATGAGGCTTTAATTTCTCTTATGAAATCTCTAATGAAGAGATTTGTAAAAAGTGATAAGCTGGATTCTGCTAGGTCATTGCTTGAGTTAGGCATTTTCAACGAAACCAACCTTTTAAATGCAAAGTACGTGGATCTTGGATATGCAACCAGAGAGGCCATTAGAAAAACTAAAGGTGTATCAGAAAAGGAAATTCTGCTCTTTAGACAAGATTGTAAGACATGTCTACAGAAGCTATGTGCAAAGCTTCTTGAGCGTTCCCCTCTTAAATACAAACTAACCAAAGCCATATCGTTCTTGGACCCTGCAGTAGCTGTGCTCAAGTCAACACGTAGCGAGCGACTGAAGTCTACTTTGGAGATAGTGTTAGCAAATAATTGGATCACTGGTGTTGCAGCTGACCTTGTGGATCGCCAGTTCAATAGTGTGTGTAGCCAACCAGATTTTTTGGAAAAAATGAATGCTTTTTCAAAACAACATGATAGACTAGACACATTATGGATGAGTATTATTCCAAGTAATGATGACAACCAAAAGTTGGTATCATTTCTCAGATTAATTCTCATTCTTTCTCATGGGAATGCCAGTTTGGAAAGAGGTTTTTCGATAAATCGAGAATGTATTGTGGAAAATCTAAATGAAGCTTCTCTCATTGCACAAAGGCAGATTTATGATTCAGTTAAAGCAATTGGTGGGATAGAGAAGGTAGACATTACCAAGTCTTTGATACATTCTGTCCGCAATGCCCGTTCAAGATATAAGGATAGTTTAGAACAAAAAATGAAGGACAAGCAGAATGGAGAGAAACAAGAGGGAGATCGGAAACGGGCAGCGGTATTGCAAAAAGAACTCCAAGCTAAAAAACAGAAAATTTTGTCAGAGGCACAAAAACAAGCCGATATTTTACAAGAAGAAATAGAATCTTTGAAGAAGAAATAGATGCAATTTCACAAATCTGTTAGTTTTTACAAATTATCTACTGTAAGTGCACACTTAATTAAAAATTATTTTATTTTTTGTGTTTTGTTAAACAATGGTGACAAAGTTCTAGCTAATGACTTTCTGTTTTGTATTTGTTTGTTCTAATACAATATTTGCACAGCGTCACAAATAGTATCTAATACATTTAAAACTGAAAAACTTATTAAATTGTTTATTATGTTTATGCCTCATATTTTTTAAAGATAACCTAGGCCGAGGTAGCCTATTTGATTAATGTAATAATCACCATTCATCGAGGTGAACTGGGGGAAAGTTATTTTCACATTCTCTATTTGCCTGTTTTTATACAATATTTGCACAGCGTCACAAATAATATCTAAAACATTTAAAACTAAAAAACTTATTAAATTGTTATGTTTAAGCTTATATTTTTTTTAAATATAGGCATTTGTGATTGATGTAATAAATGTAAAAATCACCATTTATCTCTATGAAGTGGGGGGGGAAAAAAGTCAGGGAAATTTGGACAAAAATTTCTGGAAAACCTGGAAAAGTCAGGGAATTTTACAATAGAAGTTCTGTAGCCACCCTGAGTTTGTTTTTCCCCAGCTTTACTTCTCTTTCTTACAGCGAGGTCACGCGGATAGCACGTCATATATAATATATGTTGGATAGAGTGGAATGTCTGGTAATCAATGGTCTAATGATGGGGGGTAGGGGGGAAGAGACAACTATTGGCCAAATCTTGGGTAGGGGTCAATAAATTGCGGTAGTGTTAACTGAGCTATCCCCAGGACTTTTACACTGATTCTACTGACTGCCAAACTAAAGTTTTAAGTGAGTCCTTTAGTACCATTGTGTACTATTACACTTACCCCATCTGACTGGCAAAATTTTCTGAGGAGAACATTGGTTAATGTGTTTGTTCTCATATGCCTACTCAAATTTATAGGTGTTTAGTGATAGGTAGGTCATTATGTTATCCTGGCCAGAAATTTATTGTAATATGTACAAAAAGTATGTTATTTTTTAAATAACTTAACGGTTTAATCGAATAGAAAGGAATGAGTAAGGTTAATATTTAAAGGCAGTGTGTCTGCATTAGCATGGAGATAGAATAAAGAAAACCCCGTGCTAAATCAAAGGTGGAAAAAAACCACCTTGTGTACACAGTTAAGATTTGAACCTCTGCCTTTCCATTTGAAATTAGTTTATTACAAATTAGACTCCTTAGGGCCAGAACCAGGGGATGCAGAACAGATCTGAATGAGGTTCAAGGGAAATTTAGGGCAGTAAGAAGTCCAAAACATGTTTTTAGTCCATTCTGGTTCTTGTAAGGTAGTTTCATTAGGTGAAAAACAATGGCAGATGAGGCTCGAAACCAACAATATGGGCAAGTTTCTCTTCCCATTTGGTCGTTCAATTCAACTATATAATAATTGTGTTGCTAGAAGATATATTGGAGCGTTGATTTTCTGAAAACTGGCTTATTAAAAACGGAAGTGAGTGAATGAGTAAATGAGTGTAAGTCAAGTGAGGCAGTATTGTGTAGTAATAAGATTTTCTTTAATCTCGCTAGCCACCATAGAATGTTCAGTGTTGTTTTATTTCATGCATTATGGTTTTTGGGTAAATTTTGTACTCAACATTTTGTGTTCTGGGGAAATAGTGGATTATTGAACATATTCTACTCCCCTGGCCAGGACTTAGAAGCTCATTCAAATGATAACAGTTCACCCTTGACATTATAAGGCCAGTTTCATAGTCAGACTTAGTACGCCTCAAGTGCAGAGCTCTACCCAATACAGGACAACATTTATCTGGACCAAAATGGAATGGTCAAATTATATTCATAGTCTCAGCTCTAAAATAACTGGTGTTAAGTCCCCTTGTTATTACTTGTATTGCTAATATTTTTAATTACGTTACATTTTTGTAAATCTATGTTGATTGAAATATTATTGAATTAATACTTTTTTAATTGCTTATTGTTTCAGCTTTACAGGTATCTGCGTGTATTTGATCGAGAATCAGGATTTATTATTGAACCATGCTATCGTTATTCCCTTGAAGGCCAGAAAGGAGCAAAAATATCTGCTACGAAAAAATGGTAAGGCCTACTCAATCTTAAAGGCCATTATATTATAATCTTTTCAAATTCATTTTAACTTTGCCAATAAATTTAGTTTGCTATATCCAGGGAAAATGTTTAGATATTTATTGAGTGTTAGGATAACCTTAGGTTATTATAATGAGTTTTAAAAAGATTTCTTTTAAAATTGACTTTTGAAAATAGAGATTAGTTGACTTGAACTGTGAAAACAAGCACTCATCAGAAAACTGTAGGCCTCAAAGTTTACAATTAAAACAAAATAAAATACAAACTAAATGTTAACATTATTTCTTATAATCCATTCATACATTCAGTTAAATGTTAAATTACTGATCTGGGGCCTGGATGTTAAGTATCCTTAAGGATTTGGGAATTCAAGGGCCCATTCCTACCTACTTTTGACAGTAGTGTTGATTTGTAAATATAAAATTGGTTGCATTGTACATTTGGTTTAGACTTTAGATATTTTTATATATGCAAAAAAAAAACTTTTTCAACCCAATCCCTGAAGCGGCTGTTGTACGTCTTTGTTTGCCTGAACGTTCCCTGGTGAGGACACAAATAGATGTTTCATTGTAATGCCATCTCTCAATGACTTACTGTACTTTTAGCTAGTCTGAATACTTCATATTGAAGCTAATAGATGGACCTACCAGCTCATTGCTATGACAACGAATAAACCAATAAATGAGTAGCCAAAATATGTGTCAGATAAGAGTATACAAGTAGAAAAAATGGCTGCCAGGCTTGTGTATATTGCTGTACTACACACGTACCATCTAGCCCATTTGAAACTTCACAAATATGTTTAACTCAACAAACAGTATAACCTAACCAGGCTGGCTTCTACAGCTGATAATATAATATAAAGTATAGTTTGAATCTTTCAACTTTATAAGAAAATTTGTTCTCTACAAGATATCCATGTTTCATTGTACTAACTTTTAAGGTGTTTGTCATTTTCAGCACATTAGTTTAGAGTTAGCGTCTGCAATATATAAGTTTGATTCTATTTTAAAAGATGACCTGACTTTGACATTCATAGTTAATATATAAACCGAAATTATAATTTGACCTCCACGAATCCTTCCATTGTTGTAAAATGTGTTTCTCTTATAAATTATAGGCCTGGTATATTTGATAGTTAAAGAAATTGTTTATAAAGGTATTATAACAAAGCACGGTTAAGTTCTTAAAATTGATCAAACAAATAATATGGTACTTTAATTGTAGGTATAAAAATGAGAAGATTTCCTGCTTGGTTGGCTGCATTGCTGAGCTAAGTGAGGAGGAAGAAACGCTTTTGCTCCATCCAGGAAAGAACGACTTCTCTGTTATGTACAGTTGCCGCAAAAACTGTGCCCAGCTGTGGCTTGGGCCAGCTGCTTTCATCAACCATGACTGCAGAGCAAATTGCAAGGTCAGGAACTTTAAAAAAATAGAGCTATATTTTTTCAAGAAAGAACAAGGTTGTCTTCCATAACCAGATATACCGTACTAACCAAATAACTCACCCTCGAATATAGGCCACACCCTAAAAATGTGATCTCAACTAAAGAGGGGGGAAAAATCATGTCTGAAAATGACTCCATTTTGAAAATAAACAAAATACATACACTCTATTTCCTTTAGATTTTATAATGTTCATTGTATTTACATCTTCTATTACCAAAATTTTAAATTTGTTGTTAATCCTTGACTTTGCTTTTTGAATCATTATCTGCTACATGTACTATTCAAAATTTAGTAAATATATTATATTTAGTAGAAGGTACAGGAAAGGTGTATAGAAACATATAAACGGAACAAACTCAATATGGCTTTTACAATGAAAAGAACATAGTTCACACTTTACATTGTTGCCCCTGGACAAAAAGCATGGTGGCTACAGACAGGGAAAACCTGGAAAAGTCAGGGAATTAAAAAATATTTAAACTATCCCATTAATTTCCCAATTAAACACTAAAACAAAAGTTATGTGGTATAGAGCACTAGGCTAAATCATGGTCTAAATTAGGAGGAATAGCCAGCACACTTACCTAGGTGATACTGGAGTAGAAATTATTTAGATATAACACTAAAACACCTCTACTGATTTCTAACCTGGTGTTCTTAACAGACATTAGAGCATTTGTTTTAACAGTTTGTCTGATTGTGTTACAGTTTGTAGCCACAGGACGTGACACTGCATGTGTAAAGGTACTGCGTGATATTGCAGTTGGTGAAGAAATAACTTGCTTTTATGGGGAAGACTTCTTTGGAGATGGGAATGGTTATTGTGAATGTGAAACGTGTGAAAGGTAAAGTTATATTCAAGTTTTCAAACATTAAACATAATTATTTGAGAATAAACTTAAAGGTGGGATGAAAGGGAACACAAGAAAAGGCCAATGTTTTTTTAATTTATATGGCAAAAACTTTTTTTTTTTTTTTTCAAAATAAATAAAATATTGCTATAGTACAAACATAGATATTAATTTCCTTTATATGGTAACTATATAATAGTTGTTGAATATCTGTCATGAGCATAGTGGCATTATCCAACAAACTTTATAAATGAAGAGAAAAATTTTGCCTGGAAAAGTCAGGGAATTTTGTAAAAATATGTTTTGTAGCCACCCTGATTCATTTTGAAGTAAAAAAAACCCTGCTTCGCAGATGCCTACTTGTGAGTATAATTATTTGGAATGGCTCGTTAATATATTATATGTATTTTTGCTTCTGAGTTTATAATTTTAAAATGATTATACTAATTTTTTTAAAAAATCTTTTAGGCGAGGAACTGGTGCATTTGCCAAGGCAAAATCCAAGATGGAGGACCTGAACTCTGGATACAAGCTTAGAGAAACCGACAATCGACTGAACCGGACAAAACATCGTCAACCTCCCAATCAGAAACCAGAATTTATCGATAAAAAACCTCTTTCAGAAAACACTATAAGTAGTCGATCATCTTCTACAGGAAGCGACACTAAAACAAAAACTGTTACGCCTCTTAGTGTGAAAGATCTGCGACAGAAAGGTCTCACCAAGTATGACGCTGAACTCATAATAGCTCAAGGTTGTAAATTTTCAGATATCGATAACCACACTAATGGAATAACCCACGTGACTCGTAGAAGTACCTCAGAGAAAATGAGTTCTGCAAATAATGTCCGAGAAGTTCAAGTTAGACCACATTGTGAGAGATCTGTTCGAGATCGCATCACTCGCAACAGGCGAAGTGTAGTTCGAAGAATGAGTGATTTGGATAGTTGTGTAAAGACCAGGCGCGGGGGAACGACAACAAAATCGAATCGTCTCCTTCGAAGGACAAACGGAAGATATGGCAAGTCTGAAAACAGTTCATTTTGCTCTACCATTGAGGATGATGATGACAATATCTCACTGTCCACATTGGCCAATCGTAGCACAGGAACTTTAATTGACGATATGCAAAGCAACGCGAGTAATAATTCTAGTGGAAGTGATAGTGGTTCAATAGGCAATTCTGCCAGTCAGAAAGATAATTTGCGGAATATATGTAATGGGAAAGGTCATAGTATAACACTGGCCTCCAAACAGGGTATAACTTTAAGAAATCATAAGCGTCTCCATGAACCTGTAGAAACGCTGAAAGAAAAAAATAGCACTGGCAATCGACCAGGAAATCATACAATTGATCGTATGCCTAATGGTTGCCTTAATAATGGGCAGTTATTAGAGCTAAAAGATGACGAAATATCTCGAAGGTCACAGGAAAAAGTTCATGACACAGTGGTTTCATCAAAAGAAAATGAAAACAATTCAACTGTTTTCGACTTGAGAGATGAGTCTCGCAACTGCCACAAGAATTTAAATACACAACTTGAAATGCTCTCTTTAAAACATGAACAAAGGATGGGGGATTGGAAACCAAATGGGCAGTTTGTTCATAAAATAACTGTTGACCACAATCAGGATAAGTGTTGGGGCAGTCATTTGCAGAGAATAACATCACCGATATGTAATTTTCGTGCGAGTGGGAGTTTCCTAATGGGTACTCATTTGTCAAAAACTGGTGTGAGCGGTAATGGCAGTCAAGAGCTTCAGGATAGACTATCCCCACCATTTAACAGTAAAGATTATGATAAAAATAAAAAAAATCTTTTAGCAGAAAAATTTGAGGATTCTGACAAACCTGTAGATTTAACTTTGGTTGTGAAAAGTGAAAATATCTTTATTTCTTTACCTGCTAGGCCTATCTTAGAGTGTGAATCTGATAAAATAATTAGTGCTAAAAAATCTCAAAGGTACTCTGGAGAGATTGGTATGACTGCATCTTCAAGTTCTGATAGGGAGTTAAACCCAAATAGTACAACTACATTAGGAATCGTTAGAAAATCCCCAGAAGTAGCTTTTTCCGCACCTTTAAAGACTCATGACTATATAGGCACTGTGCCTGTGACTTCCAAAAATAAATATGAAGAGGGTTGCAGAATTATATCTGCAACTTCAGCAAAGGAATGTGGAGTTGTGGCAAATATCCCACAGAGTTCAAGAAGCTATGACGAGACTTTCAAAACTGCACCCAGAACAAAACTTCAAGATTCTCCAAGAACCATGATTATGACTCCAGGAAAAGAATGTCTGCCTAAAGGGGAAAGTTTTTTTGTAACACCCAAAATAGAAAGCGAGAAAACACCATTAAAACCATCTGTTGCTTTGTTATCAAACTGTAAAGAAACTCGTAAATCAGTTTCTTCCTTGTTAATTAAGGAATGTGATGTGATTAACAAACCTGTGTCCATTACTGAAGAAAATAGTTATCATAAAAAGATATTCTCAAAGCTTGAAGGTGAGCAGTCGAGGGAAACATCTGAAAATACAGTTTCAGAATTTAATATAACCCATATTTTATCGTCAAAATTAGACTGTGAAGCGATTGATGTAGCTGTGATCCCCAGTAAGAGAACAGAATCACAAACATTGGAAAATAACTATAAATTAAACAACATATCTTCTGTAATTGTTGGCAGGGAAAGTGATGTAAAAAACGGAATTGTGACTTCAGTTTTAAATGAGTTATGTGGAGGGACCCAAGACACTGAATCATCTTTTGCCGTGGAGTGTGAAAAGATCGAAGAAACTACCACTTTATGTGGAATTATTGACAACTCTCCAACTGTACCTGCTGCTGTTATGACTATTGATCAAGCTCATGAAAGGACTAAAGATATTTATGAGTTTGACGACAAAGAAGATGGTGGTGTGGATGAACCGTTACTACTTCGCCGCTCAAGAATAGCAGCAGGACTTGTGCCAATAGCAAAAACTGCACCTGTCACTACTTGGAAACATTCTGAAGACGTTTATGAAAGCAAATCGCCAGAGCTACCAAAAAGGCATGAACACCATAGCTTTAACCGCACAGACCACAATCATTATTCGTCCAGCAGCGACTCTAGCCCGATGAAACCGGAAGGGGGAAGACTGAAACTAACTTTGCGCATGAAACGTAGTCCTGTCCTTGATGAGGTTATTGAGTCTGGCAATAGTTTGAGCGAGGATAGCTATGAGCCAGAATATGAAGTACTGAGAGTTGAGGGTGTTGGTGATGAGAATGACTTAACAGACTACCATAGGACTAGTTCCCATCGTAAGAAAAGGCACAAGACGAAAGATAGAGAAAGAAGACGTAGGAAGTTTAGGGACATGTTGGAGGAAAGAGACTACGGTGAAGGTTGTGACAGAAAAATGTACATAAAAGAAGGGTCTGATCGAAGTTCCCGAGAACCCATTACTCATCCTCCGATGAAACGCTTAAGACTGATACTTGGAAATGAGTCTCGTACAATTGACTTTCCTGTTACTTCTAGTACTGTTCCAGGTACCAAGTTTATTTGAAAAAATCTTGAAAGTCAAGGTTGGCATCTAAGGTGTTAAATCTGTAAGAGTTCAGTTAAGTACAATATCCATCAGTATGTTTCTCTCTTTGAAAAATTTTCAAACTATAACTTTTTTGATAAATTAAGTGATCTACCTTTTCAATTCTTAATCAAATGAAAATGCCCTCATAACTTTGATGAGTTGCAACATTTTCTTGTTGATATTTTTTCTTTGTAAATATCCTTTTTGTTAAAACATTTATAGGATTATTTTTATACTATTTATTATTACTATTATTATTTTTACATGCAATTTTCTTTTATAACTATATTCAATTAATATCTTTTATTGATTTGTATGGTTTATTATCAAACACTACAGTATGATAGTTTTACATAGAAGACGAATAAAATTTCAACATCAATTTTCTCAATTTTAATTACGTTCAAAACAAGAATACAAACATGAAATAAGCAATATTGCATCAACACATTTTCAAACTTCAAGTTGTCTCATTTATTTAATCTAATTTTGTTCCACAAGGGGAAAAAGAAGATAATGTTCTTGATTTAAGGTTTCTTTTCGCTCATAGCAAAATAAAAATTTAAAATACTTCAATTTTATAAAATTAACATCTAAATCACTAAAAAGTAGGCTTCCAAATATGTATGTTGGTCTAGTAAATATTGTTACATTGTATTATAAGGCTATTTTAATTACCTTTGCTAAGATGGCACAGACGAAGCCAATTGCTGCTGTCGCATGTTGATGTCTGCTATATAATGCATAAAACACCGCCCTGCCCTCCCCCATCTATATTTTGAATTTCCAATTCCTGTAAATGTTTGTATTTAAAAAAAGGTTGATGGTGGCGTTCTTTAATATCGATACTAACATTTGCTGTCTTTCAGTATGTTACCTACACTATACATTAAAAATTTGGTTCTCATTTATTTAAAAACGATTTGTTAATAGGGGAAAAGTAGGTTAATTTTTGGAAATAGTACAAATAAGTCAAAAATTGATTTTAAAATACAATTCAAATCTTTGAAATCATATATTATTTGAAACAAAGCACTGAACTATAGTAGAAGGGATAGCTAGCACACCTAACTGGGCAATTTTTTGGTACGAACTGTGACTGACAAAAAACAGACACACACAAACATTTAAACACTAATTCTCACAAAAAAAAAGTGGCTTCCTTGAGAGTTTTCAACGCTTTGTGCACAGGCTGAGTATTACAGTATTAATGGTTGAATGTTGATCAAATTTAGGAAAGTTTAAGTTTTTACTCTAAAACAAAATATATAAGCCTATATTTTTGTGTAGTAAAAGTCGGGGCTATTTTTCTTAGTAAACGTGGACCCTTCCAATGCTGTGGGAGACGATGTGTCAGCCCCCATTTTCACCGGTGTCGATAGTAGAGGTTCACGCACCAGACTTGGGGCGCGGCACGACAAGTCGTTATGAAGGGGTTGTACGAAGAAGTCACTCAGGATGTTGTCACACAAGTCTTTATTCATGATTATAATCCTACCCCTTGGTTGCTTCAGTTACACAACTGTATGTAAAAAAAAACCTCATTTCTGTTCCCGCGCGTGATAACATTGCAATGACCTTGACTTGCTCTCAACAAGCCCAGAACCGAGAGCCAGCGGCTTGTGAACGGCCAACGCGCATGGACGTGATTCTGAAACCTTAAAAATATATCTCTAACTGTAATTGAACAGAAAGGTCAAAATAATTACTAATTTCACTATCTTTATATGTTCAATCCAATGACTATAATTATAAATCAAAAACTTATATTTTGTTTTGTCTATGAATGTGAATTTTGAGGATACCATCTCACTATCATGGTCAAGATATTATGTATTATTTGTCGAAAATACTGTGACCCAGACCGTTTCTTTTTTAAATAAAAAAAGACTCCCGAGCAAAGCATAGACCATTGGTTTTCAACTTGTGGGCTGCAACATGTATTTAATGGGGTCACAATGCATTCTGGAGCTATTGTTTTATATTTACATTTTAAAGTGATTATAGAGATTATAGGAGGTGAAAAATTCTAATAAATATCTAAGCAGTTAGTTGATTTTAAAAAGCTATTGAGTTATTACTTATGTTACTCAACTGGCAATATGCGTGCGGATTCAGTTCACTGTAGTAGCCTCATGTTAGGGCAAGGGGCGCTAGTAGCCTAACTTCCAAAATACCTTCTGGGGTCGTTGAATTTCTTTTGTGACAAGCAATCGTATAATCATTAAATAAGAAATTCATAGTAAATAAATCAAACACAAGTCATGTTTGGTTTTCAGTGATGAGGTTGAGGTTCAAATTCCAGCTGGGTACACTGGGGGTGACTTTTTCCAATTGTTTTTTTCCTTTTCTCCCTCCACAACACTAAAGGTACATTGTCTATAAAATCTACCTCACAATTGTAATTAAATGTGGATAGACAGTAATGGTAGTAAGATTCAGTGAAAATAATCTTAATTTAAAAACTAGAATATTAAAGTTTCTTAGGTTATCAAGGGGGTATGAGAGTCTCAAAGATAAAAAATTGTAGTCAAACCTTGCAAATGGTTGGAAACTACCGGCTTAGACAAAACCAGTCTTAGCCATTTACGAGTGTGTATAAGTGCAGCTCATATAACCATGAAAAATATATATCCACCCGTATATGGCTACAGTGCACCGTTCAGACTTATCTCAAAGTTGTATTTAAAAATTAATTCTATAATTATGACTTGTGTTTTTAGAATTTAAAAAAAAATTATACTACCTGCCTTGGTGTGCTAGCTGACCCTCATTATTTGAATTATAATATAAATAATCTTAAAACTATTTTAAGAGCTTTGAAAATACTTTTCAACATAAAAGTATAATCTTGTATGGTTTTTAAAAACTACTATTATTATTAATAGTTGTACATTCTTTTTGCTCTCAAAGGACACAATTTCCAATAATTATAATATGGCCTTATCTTATAATATCGAAATATATGAATTGAAAAATGACATCTAAACACAGGAACCAAACCCGGGACCTTTGGCATAGTACACCAAAATTCTACCCACAGAGCTATCTAGTGGTTAGAGCATTGGTCTACTATTTCAAACGTTCCAGGTTCGATTACCTTGTCCAGGCGTCATTTTTCAATTTAAGGAATCTGATATCTAGGTATGATCATAACCATAACTAACAAATATAATAGTTTGGCTATATCTTATAAGTTGCACCATAGTGTAACTCAAGGTAAGCTTCCCACCTCTCATGGCTAACTAAGTGTACATAAGGGTTACAAGAGTAATAAAAGAACAAATAAATATAATAATACTTGCTAAAAGGATTATATACTTTAGCAAAAATGTGTTCTTGACCTTGATTTAGATTATTTCTACACTTAATTATTGTGATACCAGAAAACATGTTTCATCTGAAAATATCAAACTATATAAGATGATCAGTGAATCCAAGCAATAAATTTTTTTTTTCATCATAGCCCACCCAATTCTTTATTTGATAATTATTGCCAGATATATTTATTTTCAAAGTATAAAATTTAATATTTAGTTCAGTGCTGAATTTTAAGACTAATTCCCCCC